>VFFE01007110.1:310563-415594 GCA_008921705.1 Burhinus oedicnemus | reverse complement strand
GGGGGGCCCGGGGGCCTTGGGGGGGGGGGCGCGCCTGGCCTCCGCCTCACCTGGTGCTGCTGGTGGGGCCTCGCCCTGCAGTCACCCCCAGATCTTCCCCCTCCGTGCAGCGGCCTCCCCGCAGGCCCTCGCTCACAGCCGCCCCTGAGTGTTATCCACTGCTCCCAGCTCTCCTTCCCTTTCCTTACATTTATCTGGTTATTGGGTCTCTCTAGGCTGCACGCTCCTCCTCCTCTGACACCCTCTCCTATCGCAAAGACAATGTTGGCTCACCCCCAGCATCCATTTCCTCTAGTGCTACTCTCCCGCTGCCCTGTCATTCCTGGTGGAAATCCCATCCTGGGTTTGACATCCTCCACTGCGGAGTCATCTTCTCCGGCTTCAGTCCTGCCACCTTCCTACGTAAACAGCCCCCTCTGCCAGGGTCACCCCATCCCCCGAAACTCAACCCCAGCTGCCCTTCTGCCGCACTTCCCCTCTTCCTCCCTCTCTAGGCAGGATCTCGCCCATGCCTTTCTGGAGAACTGCTCACACACAGCCGGAGTGCCGATCCTCCTTCCCCCACGCCCCGCTTCGCCATCCAGTCCAGAGGCAGACATTTCTGTTTCAGGTTTCCTTTGCTGATCCTGGCCCCTCTGCTTGCATCTGTGTCCTCACCCTCCTCATGCCCATTCGCATTCCCTCTGTCTGCTGTCCCCAGCCTCTCACTTGCAATACAGCTATGGACTAGTGTTGGCCATCTTTTTTGAAAACAAACAAACAAACAAACAACAAACCAGCACTGGTTTCATTTGCCTCATTAGCTGTCATTCTCTTCTCTCCTGCTTTTCGTCCCCACATTCACTCCTAACGCAGTGTTTAACTGCCGTCTGGAGTTCCTCTCCTCTGTGCCTATCTTAAACTTCCTCTTATCTGGCTCCTGCCCCTTCACACTCAGCTGCTTTGCCAAAGTTTCTAATATCCACTTCCTGGCGTAATCTCTGGAATATTGCTTCATTCCCATCCTGTCAAAATTATCAGCCTGGCTCTTTTTGATATTTTGTTCTCCTTTCGTTTCCAAGACTGCTGCCCCCAGAGTCACCTCCCTACCGCTCCTTCAGTGCATCCTCCTCATACTCCCAATTTCCAGTGGGACACTTAATCCATCCTTCCCTCTGTACTTATTGTTAGGTGAACTCACCCCATAAAATACAAACGTGTAACATACACATTCAGTGATCCACTCTCTGTGATCTACCTCTCCAATTTGGGTAAGGAGCCTGGAAACAATCTCATTCTGCCCTTTTGGCACCTGCAGGATGGCAAGCCACTGGTTCAACAAGTACAAAAGAGAGCTCCTCAACCGCAACCAAACACACCAGTAACTTATCTGCTGCCTTCTGTCCTGATCACAGCAGCCAATACCACCACCCTACTCACCATTCAGGTCTCTGGTCTGGACACCAGCCTTAGCTGGACTTGGCTCCTTTTTTTTTTTCCATCCAGGCCAGGCCTAGAACACTGCGCTGCCCTGTCCAGCCGGGTGGCCAATGCTCTCACGCGGATTCTCATCACCTCGCTTCTCAGTTTTGGCTGCACCCATTTCTGTACCCTTTACAGATGGACCCTCGCCTATCCGAACTCACTCCAAATGCTGCTACACTTTTCTCTCGCTCATCTGCTATTTGGAACAAGCCATCTTTTCCTCCACATCTCTCCAGTGGTCTCACTTCTCAGATCAGGCATAAACTGATAATCGGCAATTCCTTGTACCTGCCCATATTCAGCAGCAGCACCTACCTTTGACTTGTCCAGGATACGCAACAAGTAACTTCATGCTTTCTCTCATTCCTAAGTCCCTCAAACCTGGGAAAAGTTCCTCAGGCATTCAGAAAGCTGCTTTAAAATGTTCTGTCACCATAATGCCTACAAGCGTGTACTTCCATGCCTGTCATCTGTGGTGGTTCATACCCAGTTCTTGGGATGCAGTAAAAATAAAACAGTTAAGGGTCCACCCTGTCCCCCTCCCCATTTTCTTGCTCCTCTCTTGCAGTGGTTCTTGCACTGGTCCCTCCCCACCTTGGTAAAACCTAGTTCAGCAACGAGAAGAGAAGAGTTCTCTGCTGGCTCAGTGAGCTGAACTGGCCTTCAGCAGCAGACTGTTAGATCAGCTCAATCACCTTACCCGACTCACTCTGCTAAAATATCAAAACCTGGCCATCTTTACTTTCTTTATTTGTACAGCATTTGTACAATAAGAGCCCGCAACTAGGGTTTCCAGGTAAATATTAGAAGGTACTTGCTTCTATGTAATGTAAATGGTGGTAGTAAAGAGGTAAAAAGAGCCTTTTTTTTTTTAATTTAACAACAGTAATAATCCCAAGCAAACCTCTTCTTAATCATTACTGTAACAAAGGACAAGTCAATCACTTTAAAAAGTTATAGAGGGAGAGAGAGAAAAGAAAAATAAATTAAAACAATTCTTCCAGCCTTCTTGAATTCTCCCAGACAGTGGTACTGAAATTAGTCGGAATACCTGCAGGATTAAGACAAAGCTCCTGATCAACAGCTTTACTAAATCTGGCCCAAATAACATGAAAAGTTCTACACAGTTCCTTTATTATGTGGACTATATGTTAAAATAGCAAGTGCCTAAGGATATGTACTCTCACATTTCAGGCTCTGAAGGACAAATCCCAGGTTTTTGATCCAGCATAAATGTTGCTTTTACTTTAGCCATCAGTAATAGGAATTCAGAGACCTTAATGATGTGTGTGTGTGTATATATATACATACATAAAAATAAAATTAAAAAATATTCAAATGCTAGGATGTTAAGAAACATCAGGGAAAAAAAAAATCATCCTTCACTCAACTATTAATATGTCTCAAACAAGCAGGCAGGAAAAAAGATTGTAATATATGGCAATGAGCATCCAGTGTATTTTAAGATTCTGTCTGATTTAACTCGCAAAGCTCAAAGATGGGTGGGCCGTTGATTATCATGGAAATAACTGGGTAGGAATGAATGCCTGAAGAAGCAAGAACCAGAATAGCAGGGGTATTGTGGGCTCCAACCAGTTATCCCAGTTACTGACAGCCATTTTCTTCTTTTTAAAGAGCCCACATTTTGTAAAGAATGTGGCAGGTACAAAAGTTTTGCCACTGATGGTTAAAAACAGCATCTCCAGGCTTGACAGAGAGGATGCCATTTTAATTTTAAAAATTACTGCAAATATTTGTTAGTATTTACGGTGTGAACCTTCAGCTCACAGGGTCAGAAAGCCAAAACCTACAACTTTGTGACAACTAAGGTGGGAATACTTACAAGTTAAAATACCATCACTTCCTAATACCAGCAAGTATTGTAGACAAACATGTTGTTTACACTGGTGGCCACATTCCCGCTCCTTTAATCAAACTGAAAGGAGTAGCGTGAATGGCCATATTAGAAACTGTTGTTAAACCAAGTGGAAAGGCTCAGCAAAGCAATGTTGGGGGAAGTCACTGCCCTTCTGCCCGTTACTTTGTAGTTAGCTTTGGCTTGGGAGCCCAAGGGGGTTTTTTTTCACTCTCATACATTTTATCCATGTAGCCATGGATTTCTTACAATTGTAGAAATATTTAATCTTTTTTTCTTTTGAAAATCTATTAAGCCACTGTGGTCAATAACATGGTCTGGTCCTCATCCCACAGAAAGATGTCCACATGCATATTAACACCTTCACCAAGAGGAAAATCCTATGTAGGTGTGTAAAGGTAAACACATTCCCAAAAATCTCTAAAAGATAATTTTAAAATAAATTGTAGTTTAAATAACCTAATGCATTGTTCAAAACAAAATGAAAGAATTTAGTGTAGAGTTTTACTCTTTTCAGGATCTAGGGCATTTCAGCCATCTTTGTGTGAAATGAAATTGCAAGAAGGTATTTCCAAACAGAAACAAAAGTTACATACCTAGATTAGATACTAAGAGTCACAATTGTTAAGGCAATACTAAAACCAGAAACATTCTATTTAGGGATGGTGGCAATTTCCAAAAAGACACAAGAAGTGCACCCAAAAAGATTAATACTGCAATACAAAAGTTCCTAGCTACACCATTAAACTGAAAAAGCAGTATGTTATCAGAAAGTTCCAGTTACACAGGTTCACAGGATGACTGAGATGGGAGACACGTTCCTCCCACCACACACACCTTTCCTCCACCCGTAACGCCTAGTTTTAAACACACAGTGAGGCTCAAAGGCACAAATCTAGACTAGTGCTTTGTCTCGTAGCAGACTTGGCCAAGATCTGCCGAAAGGAAAAACCCTCAGCTTCCTCATGATGTGCACAGCTTGTCTGGCAGCACTATGGCTTCTCTATCACAAACGTTTCTTCTTCACATAACTCTGTTTCTTCTCAGCTTAGGAACACCCAGCTCTGTGCTACACCCTTACCTTCAATACCACCTTGTAGCGATGCATTCCCTGTGATCTATTTACACGTGTATTTCTGTTTCCCAACAGCCATCGCAAACAGATCCTCACTCCCTGGTTCCTCTTCCCTGTACAAGCAGCCCATGAAGCTGACAAGCCCAGAATTCTGCATGAGGAAATAGACGTGTTTTGAGGGTATCTCCGTGCAGAGTATTTCTAAGCAACCTAACCGTGGGGTAAGAAAGGCGCGCATGGCAGAAGCAGGGTCTCTACTGGTAAGAAACAGAAGTGGGAACATGGAGACCCTTAGCAGCTCCACTCTCAGGTGGCATATCAGAGGTCTAGGAATACTCTCTTGCCGAGAAAGTCCTATTTATCTCTATTAACCTAAATGCTCGCCAAACACCTCTGCTACGTTCTGCCTACCCCATCCCCACAGTATTTGTTCTTAGCCATTTTCTCTGCCGGGAGCTTAGGGCCTGCTTCTCCATCTGCCCAACGCACCAAATCCTGGAAAATGACTAAAGCACAGGGCACTTGCAAAAGCCTTTCCCTTGGCCTTAGCCAGTTGCTGTCTCCTTCCCACGCCACCAGAGTCAGCAGTGGAAATGCTGACAGTGTGAAGAAAAGATGGCCTTCCTGCTCCCCGTGCCAACATCACAGCAATCTTCGGCGTCCGGGAGGAGTCCTGGCAGGAGTCCTGGTGCTGGGCCTGCAGCACTGTGGAGGGACAGGAAGCATTAGCGAGAACTGGTAGAGGCACAGGGCCAGCGTACCACAACATCCCTTGCAGACATTTCCATTGTGTGCAAGTCAGTACATTAAAAAATAAAATAAGTGTCTTGGGACCTACTTGTATGTCCCGCAGGCTCCATACGGAAGAAACCCTATCACAGAGAACGTCTATAACTGCAGTCAAAGGTTTGCCTGAAGCTGCGCAGACAGACACAAAGTAGGTTTACCCTGGCGAGCTCATGCGCCAACAAACAGCTCAGCTGCAGCGGCGGAGGCCCAAGGGCGGCAGCACAAAACCACCCTGGAAAGCAGGGTAGCACCCGCGTCACGCACCCAGCTGTGCGCTCCCAAGGCTACCCTGCTGCCAGCAAACGTCTCCCCGTCGCAGGGTTGCACACCCGACTTGGAGATGCACGTGTGACTGCGGACTAAACGTTCCCTGAAAAAGCCCGACATTTAGTAAGGAACACGTGACGGGCAGGTGGAAGTTTCTCGCCCCTTCAGAAGATCCTTTGTGGCGCAGCTGTTTGAGGATCAGCCCCATGCGTTAAAGGTGTTAACGCGGCAAGGTTTCCTCACATGCACCAAAAGCCTCAGCATTTATCAATCCTAGGAAAACACACGCGATTCTCTTTAAAAAGCTTTCCCTCTTGTTGCCAAATATTATTCTCTATTGTCTTTCCTCTTTTCTGGTGTTTAGCTGTAATTTTACTCCTCTATTTCCTCTAGGCGCATTAGACAAATACACATTAGCCAGTCTGTGTAATTTGACAAAACAGAAAGTTGTAACGTGTATTTGGATAGGTTATACTGGAACAGCTAGTCCATTGGCTACTTGGTGGGATATCAATGTCTCTATTTTTAACACTAATTGAGATTTTGTAACTAAAAAAAAAAACAAAAACAAAAACAAAACAAGTAACAAGAAAAAATACAGATATGGAAAGAAAAATGGTTGAAGAAATCAACAGCAAAGTAGACCCTTTTACAAATGTGGCAGGAAATACAGATCTCTAGGGCAGATACAGGAGAGAGACAGAAGGGAATTTCAGTGAACCTAATTTAGTAATTTTTTCCAGGTGAAATACAAAAAGGTTAAAAAAAAGTTAAATTCTTAGCTCCTCTCCCAGATTTTATTCACTTTTCTGACAGTATGCTTACTTTTCCTATAGAATCTGAAGCTGGGTAAAGATCAGGTTAAGACATCAGCACACACTCCAAAGACTCATCAGCATAAACAAGTTAGAAAAGCTAAAGTATTTTTAAATGCTTTCAGTGATGCTTACCTTGCTCTGATAATGTTCAGTTTTAATTGTTGAGGCTGTGATTCCTTGTTCAGTTCCATGCAGGCAGACCATGTTTGCCTGTACAGGGATGTGTCTGACGTCAGTGGAACCTCATCCAGGTGCAGTCATCTGCTCTCACTGCCTTAATGCTAGTACCATATAGATGTCTGAAATGATTCTCATAGTGGCATATTAACGAGAATTATTTACCAGAAGAAATAGGCTGCTCTAATGTTCAAAGCTTCAGCTTGAAGCTGCTACCTCCTACGCACGTAACTTCCATGTCACATCCTGCACACACACGATAGCAGGGCTGTTACTCAGGTGCAGGTTTGCAAGTGCAAGTTGTTCACTTTTAATTCTGTAGGAAGCTTTAAGAAGATTCCCCTTCCCTCATTTAGCAGAGATCTCTCACCTGCTTCCATGAAAGACTGCTTATTCTAAACACGTCCTGGCCTATAACATTTGCCTTCTTAATTATGAACTCTCAGCGATGAAGACCAAGAATAATGGGTTTAAGTGTAGCTCCAGCAGTCTCTGTCTGGTGGGCGTGCGGCCACTCCAACAGCAAAGAACTCCTAGGGACGTGATTCTGTCTTAGAAGGGATCTGGCAAAAAAGAAAGTCAAAAGCAGACGAGCACAGCAAATCTTAAGGGCTTAAGGCACGGACCGTGGGATTTCTTCAAAATTCCACACAATAAGCCATCCTTTCATAAAATTTGACTTTCAAACTGAAGTCAAAAGTTCTTGAGTGTCTTACAAGCCCCAAGTCTCAATTTCAAAAGTGTCATCAGCATTTTGTCTGTGTGCAGGCAAACAGAATCCACGTTCCCTCATCACTCTCCAAATGGGATTGGAGATACTGTACATGCAGCATTTGCTAACCAGGAAGGTGAATCTACTGTTGAATACAATTTTATCAACCCCCTACCGATGCCCAGCCACATGTCCACAAACCATCAGCAACGTTCATCAGAACAACAGGGGAAGCATGAAACTGCAGTTTGGAAAATTCTGGCATAGAAGGGAAATGTATGCTCATCTATTTATAAACGAAGTCTGAAGCTAGCTTTACTGATCATCCTATAAATAGTGACTTGCATGAAATCCAAAGCAGCGGATCTGATTTTTCATACATTCTTGCTCCTTATTCTAGAGCTGCAGTTTTCTGCAAAACATCGCTTCCTCCCCTGTCGCTGTGGTTCTCTTTAAAAGCTCTTTGAAGCTTGCTCCTATGTGACCAAAAAAAAGTGAAAAGCACTATTTAGTCCTTTGCAGAAGGAATATGAAGGGAAATCTTTCTCCAAGGCTGTACCTAGCAACATTTACTTAACCATTTTCATTACTTTCTCGAACAGTCACTTTTGCAGGAGAGTAAACATATCAAACTGTTGCAAACCCTGCCTGTAGTTTGAGGGAAGATTGCTGCCTCATTAGCACACTAGCTAAGATAGAAAGAAGCCTTAAAAGTCTGCTAATATTCTGATATTAAGTTTATCCATGCCTATAGGATCCAAGCCATCTGTGAGAAATTTCATCACAAAGTAGAATTAGTGGATGGCTGAGGGGAATGTTGAATTGCATAATTAAATCTTAATTGTGGGCTAGTTTCCTTGGCTCTTGCTCTCAACTTTTATCTTTATTATAATTAGCCAGAGGTCACAATGCTTTGTTCCTGTCTTTCAGGGTGTATGACATTACTAAAACTGCCAAAGCCTAGAACAAACTAGAAGGCCATTGTTTAATACGTTCGTCCTCTAGAAACAAAAACAAAATCAGAAAAAACAGCAAAACTTACACAGCAGGTGATGCTTCTTGCATACTTCCTCTCCAGGAATCCTGTCTCCTGGAAGTCAGCTTTATTTCCAGTTAACTGAGCATTCACCTCATCTTCAAAGGTTATGACTTTTTATCCAGATTATTGTTATACGTTGTTGACGTAAGTGGAAAAATGTTAATGTATATTTTACATAGCCAAGCAAATTGTAACACTGGCTGATGGAAAATCCCCCGCTAGCCTGTCAAGACAGATTGAAGCATCTGCATGTCAAAGTTATGTGCCGTTTTTTGTCCCTGTGAGCAGCAGCTCCACAAGGATGCACTCAGCACACCTATTCTCACTTATTGGAAAACACCATGTAGTGCTCTAGTCCTGGATAAGCAACAGTTCCACACGGCATCCTTTGCAGCAAAACTGAGGTTTGGATTTCATTAAAAAATCCAGAGGTTTCTGGTTTTGCAGGGAATCCAGTTTCTTATAAAGGGCTTTTTTTGCGGGGAGAAAGAACAAAATGGCTATTAGGAAAGTTTGAAAAGTGGGATAGCTGATGGGAAGGAGAGGCCCTGTAAAATCAAAGACTGCCTATACTGTTTTTCCCAATCCCCAAGTGCTTTTAGAGCTTTTGTACTACCCATGGAAAAGGGCAGCACAAAACCAGGTGACAGCATAGTGTTTTTTTCAGCCACAAGATGAACTTTTTAAAGTGCCTGACAGACCAGAATTTGATTTTGCCTGCTTTCACACTCAAGATATCACAAAGCACTTTACAAATCAATGCATTACAGTGGTTCGATCATCTCTAGCAAATGGAAGCCTAGAACAGAAAAATGGCTTTTAATATATGACAAAAGAGTCTGATGCCAGAATTTCAAGATGAAATATATAGTGTGGTAAAGATTTGTGATTGCACCTTTCCCCTCGAGTGCCTGGAACTCACTCGAAAATTTAGATGGTTATTCAAAATACATATTGCTATGATAATGGCCTAAATTCACAATGTTTGAATCTAACTCAGGAGATTCTGAGGATGCAAGAATGGTTAGATCCAGGGTTTAGGCACAATGTTGAACAAAGCCAAAGCCATCGGTTACATAAAATAAGTTTTGTGGTACAAGTAACGGTGACTTATGCAATTCACATGAGAAGAATGTCTGAAAAATATACTGAGCTGGATAGAAGTGTTTTTAAACACATGCGTACACACGTAGAGTACAACCTTAGCAGAGCCCTGTACCAGACCGTGTAGCTACCCAGCCTTGCTCCCAGCATAGAGGCTGCTGGGAACTATTTTGAGCTCAGGTCCACTGGTGGATATGAGGCAGCTCCACTGATTTAGTGGTGTAACTGAGATCAGAACCTGACCAAAAGTTTTTAGAGAAAATAAATGGGGGATTTTTTGAAAAGCATACACCACACTATATTATGGTTCTTTTCCAACCTTATAAACATAGCTAAACACTATAGAAACAAACAGTAGCTATGTTTACACTGGAGGAAGTTGTAGCTTGTCAGGATACAGTTGTATAAATAATTCAAAAAATAACCCAGTACATACTGCTTGTCCTTTTAAAAAGGAAAATAATAGAATGGAAAATTCTATGTTCCCACCACGCACAGAAAGTCATTCTAGTGTCTGTGACACACAGGCCTGCACTAATGCCTGTTGACGGTTTCCTTCCTTGAGCTTTGGATCAGGCCCATAGTGAAAACAGAGAAAGTGATCTATATCTTTCCAAGGTGGAAGAATTCAGTGTGCTCTTTTCACTTAGAATACAAATCTACATACATAGCAGTTATGTTTTTATAATGTACAATATGAAAGAAAAACAAGGGTTAAATGTAACGACAAAGAAATACAACATGAAAATGCAGTCACGTTTTGTGATCTTTAGCTATTTTTTGTTTCATTTTAGAATGAGAGATTCACAGGGACCTAAAAGAAAAAAATAATTTAAAAAACCCTGATGGTAATAGTGGTAACCATGCACACTTGCATATTCTGCTTCTGCTTCAGTAGAAGCCTTGCATTTTTTTTAATTCTCATTAATACAGTGCAAGTCAACAATAAAAATATACATCACAGAACTATTTGGTATCTCTGTTCTGTTTGTAAAGCCCTTTCACCAAAAATCACAGTTAGGTCTAAGCAACTAATAGGTTTGGGGATGGGAAATATATTTCACAGCTTTTCACCCTTCAGATTCTAATCTAGCAGAGTCAGGAGAGAGGCATCGCTTCTAGCCAGCACTTTTTATGGCCATAGAACACTTCCCACCAGCCAGACGCTCATAATACACTATGATCACTGACAGTAACTAATACACATGTAAGTGGTCCCAGCAGGGAGGCCAGGGAAAGAAAACGTTTATTGTTTCAGCAGAGATACCCCAAAAGCCAGGCTAAGGCCATATTAATAAAACCAGGGGGGGGAGAATTAAAAAAATCTCTTACTCCCTGATGTCTCTCAAGCCCAGATATGCTCTATTATCATGGTCCTTCAGCTAATGAAACAATCTAGCTAGAAGTCTGTCTTGTAGGACCAGAGTGTGTTTTCAGTGAAGATAAAATACTAAAATACAATCTGTGGTACCACCTCTAATTCTGGCCGTCAGCCCTTTTAGGATGCACATCTTCCTGGACCTCTGGAGAAAAAAGAAGAAAAAAAAAACAGGGGGGGAGGAGGGGGAAGAAAAGAGTCAGGTTGTGGTTTTGCCCTGAGACATACGCCAGCGATAATGCTGTGTTGTTACTGCTGCCTCTCAGGTTCTCCTGTTGTGCGAGGAGGAGACACAATCCTTGGAAGATTTGTGTAATAGGTCATCTGCACCCATCCAGGGCAAAACATTGTTACTTTAGGAAGAATCCCAGGGCCGGCAGCTCCCTTCCAGAGCCACTTTGCCTTGTTTGTTCTTTACCTTGCGCTAGAGCGGCCTCACAAATCTACTTTATTTTCTGACATGGTCCATGCAATCTGGAAATGTAACGCAAATGATCAAGTGTTTGCTTTACAATCTCGGCCTCAGCTCTCCAACAAAAATCAGTCCCATGGTAAAGGACAGCTCGAGCTGAGATAATACAGATTCATTATTTAACTAACCAGGACTCTCTTTTGCCATCTTCTATGTCTTGCAGTTCTCACCATTGCTAGGCCAAGCTGTCAGGAGGGTCTGACAACGGTAGCCGTGGCAATAATTAATTTATTCCTCTTTCAGCACTTGACAATATCCTGGTCTGTTCACCCTTAGAGTTCTGGTCTCATTTCACCCGCTTTTCTTACGTGTTTTGCTGCTTCTACAGTAGCTGATATTCATTGACAAAACCTTTAACTGCTCGACAGAGGAAAGCAGTCTGGACAGTGCCCTACTCAGAACAGTTGTTCCTGAAGAGGCTAAGATGGAACCAAGTTCCAGATTCAGATACATTCTTAAAGGAATGACAAATTTTTCTAAATTTCTTTGTCCAGATGAATCCGTATGGGTACACTGCACTCTGCAGAGCATTCCCACATAGCAACGAGCACCCAGGGCTGCTTGGAGGGTGCCAAGGACAGTGCTGCCCCTGTGCAAGGGAAGGGTCATCTCATCAGCCAACAGCAAGAGCTGAAGGCTTATGAAGCTGCAGACCCCATGACTGCTCCACAGGTCACCGAAAGGCACTGCTGGACCCTCCTGACAGAATCAGTGCTGCACATGTTGCAAGATTTTTGGGAGAAGCATTTCAGCATGTTTTCAAGAGACTCACTGAAAAATGGGATGACTCTTTCAGTGCTGGCTACCAGAAAGCTGCACACAAAAGGAACATGCTAAGGACATTACATATTGTCTGGAACAGGGTGAACACCTGGGGCCACATTACTTGAGGCAGCTGAATTTGTCATTCTTAAAAAGCTATCATTTGGTTTCAGTGGCCACAGAGACAGACAGATCACAGCAGCATAACTAAAACCTGTGCATTTGCCACCAGCTCAGGCCTGGTAAGAGATTTCAGCTGCAATTACACTTGCAATTAATTGTACCCAACACATAAATTGCACTTCCATCTTGTTTAAGGGTCTCCAGTAACACCCCCCTCCCTGGCTGTATAAACCACTCCATGATTCTCTATGTAGACGATGACTCACGCTCTCAGTGAGCAGCTCTCAGTGGAAGCTTTAAACCAGCCTCAATAGCTTGTAATGAAGAGCTGATTTTGACAAAAAGTTTGGATTCTTTCAGAGGCATCTCATTTATGTCATGCATCCCACCTGAAAAATCATTTTGCCTTTGGTCTTCATTCCCTTGAAAGAATTTGGTTGGCACAAACCCCTCTCCTTTTTTTTTTTTTTATTTCACAACTCCTTTTTTTAATTTTTTTTTTTGATTGATTGATTGATCTGAGGTCAGGGGAGTAGGGGAGGATGCCTAAACTTTTCATATTCCAAGAAGAAGCACACTGAAAAGTGTGGAATTTGCTTCGTCTTTTTATTCAGAAGGCTTTTCTATGAATCTTGTTAATGCTGTTTTCTACCCTGGGATAGACCTCAATACTTTATCACTGGAGGCCCAACTCACTACTAACATAAAGGTCACTGAAATCAATGGAGATGTGCTGATCTATTCCATCAGTGTTTTCCTCATAACTTTAGGTAGAAGAAATAAGAGTAATGTAAAATTTTACATGTTCTGAAATCTTCATAACTGACTTTGACATTAGGACAAGGGAAGAATCTGGGTCAGCTCCCTCTCCTACTCACCTTTGTTTTCCAGGAGAAAAGGATGACATTACTTCTGTCATTACTGTGACTGCTGCTGGAATGCTACACCTGCTTTTGAGGGCTACTCTTGAGAAAAATAAAAAGCTGAATACAGGGAAAGGATCAGAAAGGAATATAAAATTATTTTAGATCTAAAAAGCATGCCATTTATCAAATCAAGATATTCATTCTAATTTATCAGAGGTCAAGAAGTGACCTAGTCAGTTTTTTACACACTGAATACAGAATACATTTCAGACTTGAATCCATCAGGGAAATACAGGATCCATCTGCTGAAGATAATGGTAGATAAATTCACTACAAATAAAGCAAAAAATTTTCCACCCATGAGTAATTAATTATCATAACTGTTCACTTCGGGATGTACTGAGATGTCATGAACTTTCTAGCAAATACCAGAATAAAACGCATTTCTGAAAGCGATCCTGTGGCTTGAACAGCAACTTCTAGCTAGATGAAGAAAATACTCATTGAGCTTTGATGACCTATGCCATGGAAACCAAACTAGATAATCATGGTAGTTCCTTCTAGCCTTAAAGAAAAAAAAATGTACATACACTTCATTCACTTCACTTTTGACACCTACAAACTAGAATCACCTGTTGATAAGTTAATGCAAATACTTATTTTCATCTCCAAGTAGAACAGCTGAATTCTATGTCATTTGTTCTTCCTAAATTCTTAGCAAAAGAACCTCAGAGAACCTATGCAGGGGGAATGGGTGAAAGGATCAAAAGATTTACTAGAGGCAGAAGTGCAAATGTTCAAATCCAACTCCGCTCTCCCTGACATCCTACTTTTAGGAAACTGGCAAGTACTTAATTATTATTGAAAATTCTCCCTTTCAGTTAAATGTTGACTTTGGCCAGCAGCTCCAAAAGATATCGAGGAAGAGGAGGACACAGATGTATAATTCCATGTGAAACCAGGCTAAAAATCACCGTAAAATAGTCCAGGTTTGCTGTTGCTTTTATTCTCTCTGCTTCAGTGGAGTTGAACTAACAACTGAGTTACGGAAGGAAGCTGTAGAAGTCTTCTCTTACTCCATATACTCCTGGATAGTTGTCCAACTCCTTCAAAGCATTGATGAAAAGGCCTCTTCACATCCCTTAGTCTAGAGACCGTATCGTCACAGCCTGCTGCTTTATTTTAATTCATAGCTGAAAGTTTGTGATAAGAAAAAACAGGAAACAATCTTACAAATAAACAAAGACGTGTTCAGGGTGGATCCACATCCACCTAAAAATTGAGACTTTCCATTATGGAACGTACCTAGTAATAACCCGTATCTGCTTTTCACAGTAAAGGCATGTTCATTCAGCATATTTTTACACTCTAAAGTTCAACAACGCCTCCAATCAGATCCTTGCTACAGTTCAGAAAAGCCAGTGGCGAGAATGATAATCTCAGTTTCCATTCCATGGCTGTTGTTTGGAAATATCTTACTCTCTATTAACTAAAATAAAATAAAAATATGACAAATATACTTTAGTTGTGCACATAATGACAACAGATAAGACCACCGTGCTTAAGAGCCTCTGTGGCTCACCACGAGCCGTGTCTTTAAGGTATTTAAATTTTTCAGTATCTACAATAGTTACAAAAAGGCTGTTTGCTTGCTACTTGCCACCAGATCTCAGAGACAAATATTTTTTTTAATTTGAAAATTAAAACCCAAAATTTTAAAAGGCTCGATTTCTTTCTTCATTGTAGCACTTCTACCTAGCTGGCAGGACTGGAAGGAATGGA
The DNA here is from genome assembly GCA_008921705.1 of Burhinus oedicnemus. Taxonomy (NCBI): domain Eukaryota; kingdom Metazoa; phylum Chordata; class Aves; order Charadriiformes; family Burhinidae; genus Burhinus; species Burhinus oedicnemus. The sequence goes on along the minus strand of VFFE01007110.1, from coordinate 400,890 downwards.
GACAGTTTGCTTTAAAAGGTAGGCAGATAGTAATTGCTTGGAAACATACACTTCCAATAAATAGTCCATTCCATAACTAGCTCACTGCAGGCCAGGTCCCTGCTGGCCTCACTGGAAATTCCCAGTATAGACCCAGTGCTGTGTGGGTTTGATTTGCTCCTCGCACGCAGGACCCCCCAGCAGAGTTGGGAGCCGGCAGAGTCAGAGCAAGCCAATTCAAAGCAATATTTAGAAACTTACTAGCACGGTAGACTTTAACAGCTACTCTTCTAACAAGCCAGAGGCTGATTTGGGGGTTGAGGTAATCTGCCACCGTCTAAACACACACATTCACGAGTCCTGTGATCCACACAGCAAACACAGGAAAATATGCCAGCTTCAGGGATGATTCCCTTCCTCTCTGCAACGGAGGAGGTTGCAAAGGCTCTGAAATACTCTGAGCATTGCCCCAAATGAAATGTTTTTGGAAATAACAGCATTTCTGAGAGATACTCGCGTCACGCCACCCACGGGCTCTAGCTGCAGCATCGGCAGCTGCGCCTGCTTTACTCACCCACGGGCAGCCTGTTCCCAAGATATGCCACCAGGTGTTTACGGAAGATGAACAGGAAGCAACTGGTCTTTGCAAGGCCTCACAGTTATGCTTTCTGACAAAATACCATTCCTTGAATATATTACCACAATTCAGTTTTCCAGTTGTCTAATTTTAAAGAGTTATAACATCACGCTTTTGGGCAGGAGCTGAGGGACTAGGGGAGAAGTTCTATTAACTCAGAAGAAGAACAACGGCAGCTCGCTCCTGGGGAGGACATTGATCCAGGAAGAGGCTGTTGTGCACACAGTGAACTCTGGCTTGTGCTCTAGCCAATAAAGATTATAGGCATTGTAGCACACAGCCGTCTTTTCCTAACAGAGCCGGTAGAGTAGCCCTGTTGCTAACAACACTTACATTTTTATCAGGAATTGTAAGACTTTCAACATTTTTTACGAAGGCCTTGCTCCTGGAGCCAAGTGATTGCATAAGAATATCAGCAGGTCATGCTGTTCTATCCATCAAAGAAAAAGGAAGTTTGTTTTCTGTTTTAGCTATTGAAAAATGCTTTAAAATGCATCCCAGGCCTCTGAAAGCTGAAAATCTGAAAGATAAATATAAAAAGTTCACCCACCCTTTTTCTTCAGTCTCATGAAATTCAGGTCTACTTCCTTCTCAGGAGGATGTAGTTTGGGGGATTTGGAACATCAAGGCTAGCAACAGTAGCAGTGAAATGAGTAGGTAGCCCAAGCGAAGAGGTGGATGTCCACCTCAAGGAAATCTGTCTTCTCCTCTGATTATGAACACAAATCAACGGTACTTCAGGGAGCCAGGGAGAAATCCACTGGTCTATGTTGCAAACTGCCTGGTGTTATCTGGCTACTTAGGCTTTTGGAAATGAGATCTCCACACAGACATCCAAAGTGGAAAAAAACCAGACCCTGCCACCGATGAAACTCCTGTTAGGAGAGTGTACGTAGAAATCCAGTTAGCTCTTTACCTCTCAGATGAACTCTTCAGGTACAGTTGAAGCGCAGTAACATATGAGGGTGAAGCCTGCAAAGCCAGTCCTAGGACTGCATCTCCACTATGCATAAACAGAGAGCTTTGGTTCCTGGTTCTGCACTTAGGATTTTCCATAAGGCACCGATTTCATTTTAAAATATGACTTTTATGTAACTAGTACATTTTGTGCAAAACTGGTTAACTCTACGCCCTCAAAATATCATGCGCTTCCCAGCATATAAATCCCAGACCCTGACATCTAAAGAATGCTTGGCAGATCCAACAAGAAACGCAGCCAAGCTAGATGTCAAAGGTACTTGTTAGGTTTCCAGCCAGCCAAGAATATTAACACCTTGCCCATACTTAAAAGGAATAAGATTTTTGCGGTGCTGGAGACAGTGCATGAAGAAATTATTATAAGACAGTTCTTATGTGTTCTGCAAAAAGTTTGTGTGCTTGGTTGGCTTTGAACGCATGTGTCATGGAGAGAACCCTCCAAGATCTGCAAATATGAATTCGGAGTGCTGGCTGGACTTGGTAACCTCATCCAATTTCTTAGGACAGAATCTTTTTGATGTGTGCACATAGATGGAATTATCTGGAATCCAAAATAGCTGAAAGGGAGAGAGATTCTCTCAGGTGACAGCCTGCCATTTCTCAGCTGCTTTTCACTGTATATCTCTTCAGAAAACTGCCATTGATGAAAAACAAAAGAGAATCTGACTTTCCAGTGCCTTGAACTCACAGAAAAATAGGAGTGGAAGGGATCCCAGAGGACTGCTTAGCCTATCTCCCAGCCCTAGGGCACACCCAGACCTGCATTTGAGATTCTTATTTTGACAGACCTTCAGTTACAGCCTCCGCAATGCTCCTTTCCTTCTCTATGCACCTCTTCAGCTATTCTAATTCTAAAAGTTTGTCCTAAAATCCAGCCCAAATGGTGGCACATCCTAAAGCAGGACTGTGGGATTTTCATACTGTATTGACATCCCTCAGATTTTTTATTGGTGTGACTCCATTACAGACAACAGAGCAGTTTTGCACCAGCTAAGGGTCTCACCAATACCTGATGACATCAGTGAACAAGCCATGGGCAGGCAGGCCTGTGCAGAATATCCACCCAGGACATCTTTTCATAGAAGTTCAGTAGAGACCTCTTAAAATCCAAACTAGATTTTACACAAAAACATGCCTGTTTACTGCGGCTGCAGTGAGGGAGCGGCATACATTGGCTGCAAGAGCTGGGAGGAGCAGAATCCTCCATGCCAGAAGATAGCAGAGGCCACGGGATCCGGCCCCAGCCCACTGGCCTGCTTCCCACTCCTCAAGGTCTCCACCCAAGACACAGCTTGAGCTGTGGACTTCCCACCTCTTTCCAAAATGCCAGCAGGCTCTGGTTTTTGTCCTAAAGCCCCAGACAAGACTGTAGACTGCAAGGCACGCACCTTCTCCCATCCGCACTCCCTCTTCCCTGTTTCTCCAGCCACAGCAGGAGGGAGGAGGCAGGGAGCTGGCCTGCAGGCACCAGGTCACCTGCCTGCACCCTGGGCATCCGGCTCCTGGCAGCCCCAGGGCAGGAACTGCCTGTTCCCCCCAGGGACAGAGGCTGGGAATGGGGAGGGGATGTCCCCTCCTTCGAGCAGCTTGCTCCCAGGCAGGATGGGTGGGAGGGAGGGGGAAGAGAATTAGATGCAGTAGGAGGAAAGAGAGGCGAGAGGAAGGGAGGAGATCCTCCTGCCAAATGCATTTGCAGCTTTTATAATCACCAGACATCTTCCTCCCGGCACTGACTCAGGCGGAGCAGGTTAGGAATCCACACCAGGGCAGGGATGACCCTCTTGGTACCAGATCACAGCAATAAGGACCTCAATCTATAAGGTAGCTTAATTTAGCATTGACAGGACGTTATAGGCCAGATTCTGTTCTTATTCTCCACATCTTTAACTACACCCTGACAGCCAACAGCAGCACCGTGCCACCCAGACACAGAAGGCTTTGCAACTACCTCAAGAGGGGCCGACCCCTCAGCGGGCAGCACTGTAAATGGTACAGGCTCAGCTGGCTCTGCAGCTGCCCCCCAACCCCTGCACGAGCCCCACACTTTCCCACACAAAAAGATCCACGTAGAGGCACTGTACAGTGTGGTGAAAGACTTGCAGATGCCTGCTGTGACACCGCTGCTCAGAGCCCACAGGCCAGCCACTCCCTCTGCAGTAGATTTTCCAGTGGTTTCCCAAATGATTTTTAATTTATTTCATTGCATTAGGCACATTTCAATGCTCCAATATAACGCTCATGTTTGGAAGAAAAGTGAGATTTCTTTCTCTTCCACCAGCTTTTCCTATTCTGCTCCTGTTCCTTTGTCACATCATTTCTGCCTATGTCTGGGGCTGCAGGAGAACTTCCTTGTCCTGAGGGACAAGCATATGCCTGAAGGTCAGGATCAGCTTCCTCTTAGCAGCCGATTCACACAGGGAAGGCTGGAAACAGGACCAAGCAGGCACAGAGTCAAAAGCATCTTCTAGCAGAATCTGGTCCCTGTTGACCTCAGAACTCCAGGAGAGATTTGGGCCCTGCCCAAATGACCCCTCCTCTGGCTTTTCCTGCGATGCTCACACTGCCAAGGCCATGCCGGTGCAGCAGATAGGAGCCAATACAACTGATTCAGCTGCCACCAACTCAGTAAAACCTTTTCTGCTCCTTTCTGCAGCTCCATGTGCACATGTAAACATGACTCTAAAAGGAACAGCATTAAAGTTGTGGTCAAGCACACCACATGTAGAAATGCCAGAATTTAAGGATCAGAGACTTCACATCTAGGAATAATTGCACGAATGCCCCTCTTACATAGGCCACAATGTCCCCCGTAATCATTTCCTGCCCCAGCAATAAATTCTGGGTAAACTGGATTACATCTTGGTTAGGTTTGTCTTCCTAGGAGACTTAGAGGTTCCAAGGGGAAGAGAATTCATTAGTCATTCATTATGTACCCTATTACATTGTTGCAGTAACTACTTGGCCTCCTTGTTGAAAACAAAAAAACCCTCAGAATAAACAAAAAATACCAAACCACTCCTCTGACTTTAATTTAGCTTTTCAGCAACCTCTCCCACCTCCACAGATGAAGAGCTGCTTGCGCAATTTTATTTCAGCCTTCTTTGTATTATGAACTATTACACGCTATTTTTTCCATTGGGCCCCAGCCTTCTTTCTGTCTCCAGGAAAAGCGGTCCCCAATAGCAACGAGTAGATACTCTGTTTTCTCCTCATTTTTCTACATGTCACTTGATGCCTGCCTTCCTGCTCTTAACACTGCATTTCTCATCTCTTTGCTGTTTTCTTTTTTTTTTTCCTGATGCTCGCAACTAAGATACCCCGCTGGTTCCTGGCTCTCACAGTCAATCCCCAATTTTTAGCTTCCGATCTCCACCTGTTTATTGAGTCAGACTCAGGCTCCATGAAACCTCTCAGTTTCATTCATGCTGATCCACTAAATTCCACTCTGCCAGGCCTCACCCTTGCCCCGATACATCCCCGAAAGGTCTGTCTCCTCCCTCCTCTCTTAGAGTCAGGCTGCCTTGCCTTTCTGACTGCCTTGCCTGGCTACTTGCTGCCCTTCATGAACATCAGATACCCGAGAGCAGCCTGTGCAGCAGCAGACAGTTAGAAAATGTCCGTGCATCCTCAGTTTGGCTCCCAAGCTGCCTGTCATCGCTGGGTCAGGGCCATTCCCCGCTCAGTGCTCCAGCAGTCTTGCAGTTTTCACTCAGTGAGTCATCCAAGCCCTGTTTCATCACACACCGTCCAAACCTTGAACTGTATCCAGGACAACACATATCCAAGTACCTCCTCAACATCAGTGAATCAGTGGCAGCTGTGAGTACTCATAGGCACATCGCTCAGTGGTTTCCCAGGAAAAGCTTCCAGTTGCGGCAACCGCAGCACTGGAAGACTGCTATGCATTGCCTTCTGGCCGAGCCTGAGCAGGAGAGGGAGTTACCCACCGCTGTGGACTTCACCGATATTTCCTGATGGCACAGCAGCACTGAGATTCAGGAACACACAGTTCTGTGGAGAGAGCATTTTAATGGTTTTCTAGATGCTCCTTCCCTTGGTTCTCCTCAACCTAATTCCTCTCCTGCCTTTCTCTGTCCCCGTCCCAGATTCTTCCCTCTGCTCACCTTTGGCTCCAGATTTTACCCTTCCTGGAAAACCAGTGCTAGTCCTAAATTCCAGTTCTGCACCTATCTGTGCCACATCTTAATCCCTTACCTAACTCTCTAGATCTCCTTCCCTCCTTATTTCCATCTCCCAACTAAGATCAGCCTGCTGTCTCTTTTTACTTCCTGCAGCTGGTGTAGCAGCTGGGGAATCAGTGAGAGGACAGGAAACGGTGTTCCCCTGCACTTTATAACTCACCACTTTCGCCCGTCAGTAGGAGGAAGAGTTGCCATGATGGTCTGCTCAGAGGTGGGCCTGTGCCAGAACATGCTCAGTGCCAACAGACTCTTCCTTTACTTTAGCTGACAAAGTCTAACGAGTCCCTGCCTGGAAGATGGTGTTACAGGTTTTCTGAGGTTTTATGAGTAAATTCGGGCTATTTTCACAGAAGTGGCAAACCACACATCTGTGGTAACTGCCTTCCTAAACAGCAAGTCAATAAAGTTTAACCAATCTATAAAAAAATCATATAACACGGGACACACTTTGTTGTGTGAAAGAGCTGAAGTGCTTTAGTTGGAAGCTAAAAAAACCACAGCAAAACCAAGTTCAACTTGGGCCTGACACACAGGGCAAGATACTTTAGTATGAAGTTCAAATTTGACATTTACAAGCTACTGAAAAAGGGGAATTGGAAGTCTCAAAAAATGTATCTGTGTCATTATTGGCACAGCCACCTGAACTTTCTATAATGTTTTCTTACCATCTGAAGCTTTTGGGGAAATATCGATGTCTTAAGATAGCCTCTGCATGTGGCTTTTCTTTAGAGTTTTTTTGAGATGCTTTACCAGTTACATTTTTCGGTGAAAAAACAAAACCTGTTCCCACCTTTCTGATCTCTGCTCTGCTGCAGCCATTCACGCTCAGCATCACCTCGAAACAATTACAGGCAATTAATTCCACCAGATGCTCTCCTCTCTCGCAGCTCTGTTTGGGAAATGCTCAGCCATGTCAAGCTCTTTCTGATATTTTTTCACTGTTCAAAGCCAGGCCCTGTGGCTCTCGGATCAAACTGCTCTTTTGCCTACCTCCAGTGATGCTAGAAGGGATTTTCCTTAACCAAAACCAAATGTCCTGCTTTCCTTCCTCTGAAAAGAACCAATGTAAATTGATTGCTAAGCCTGAAAGTCTGTCACTGACATTTCCTAGGACGAGAACATTTATTTATCTTCTCCTGAGATACCCAGCTCAGCTGTGCAAACAATGAACACTTCTGAGCAAGCTCATAAACCTGCAATTAATATCCAAGAATTGTCTAATGGAGAAGACTGAGTTATTCTTACAGTCATAAGAGAAAGAAATGAGCTTAAATGATATTTAACCAATGAGCAGCCAGCTGAACAAAAAAAACCTATGGCTACTCTAAGAAACAGCAAAGTTGGTGGAAAAATGGCCTAGCAATCTAAAGCAGGCCTTTTATTGAAAATTTGAAGGTGCAACAATGCGTGGGCTCAAGCAACGTGAATGTGCTCTATGGATCTGGATCTACCTGTGACTCTTTCTAGCCCCTTATGTTGCTGTCCTGGAATCTAAGGTTTAGGCACAGTAAATCACGCAGTCACGGTCGTGCACCAAACACTGAGGAAATGGTTAACAGATCTCCACACCCTATCCTCTCCATCCCTCTCTTGACTGCTTGGAGCCTCCCAAATCCCTCTTAGTCCCTCCAAAGTAATTGCAATGAGATGTCCTGTCATCACATAGAAATACTGCATTTGCCTGTTGTGCTTCCGCAGCGCTCCTGCACTGTTCCAGAGGGAGTACCCCAGCAGCGCACACTTGCTTGCAGGCTCTGCAGCGTTTTTCAGTGCTGAAGTGACCCCTTGCTCATCAGAACTAGTAACGCTGGTCTACAGGCTTTGAAGTTTGCAGATGTTGGTAGGAAATGCAGCTCCTTTCAGACTGGTAAAGGCCTAGCCAAATGTTGAAAATTAATTAGCCTAAAATTAGCAGTAAGCCCTAGTAATCAACTTATAAGTTCCTAAAGTTTTGCCAATCTTAACATTCCCACTCCTTGCATGGGAATCCCTGCTCATTACTAATAAAGACTAATACTCAGCACAGACCTCTCATTTAAGCACTCAGACTATTCACACTACAATCAAGACAGATGCTCCTTTTGTGTGGCACCAGAGGCTGTACCACTGAGACCACTGCGCACACACATTTTATTATACTCGCTTTGAGAAGGCAAAAGGGATAATGTGGAGACTGGACAACAGGGCAAAGCAGCAAGGCTGTCAGTGCTTAGTGCCTCCGAAGCTTCACAGTTCCGAAGATAAGGTTTTCAAGGGTCCCACGTAATTCAAAGTGCTGTGATTTTTAATTACCACAGAAAGAGCTTAGCACACAGACATACGCCTTCAGATCTGTCACTTTGTTCCTAGTGCCCAGATATCGTCAATACTGCCATAAAAGAGCTGTGAACTGGAAGAGCAATGCCGACGTGGAAATGTAAATGAGTATACAATCATCTCACTTGGCTCCGGGATCTATTACTTACCCCTACTGACTTTTGAACTAGTCGAGGGCTTAACAAAGCAGAGCATAAGCACTCAATTATTGTGGACGTGTTTACCCTGCAGATGTATCTGGATGGCCTGGGATCTTGTGTTGCAGGAAGGGCACGGGATAATTTACGACTACAAAGTCAAGTATGTGTTGTTCCTCTAAACTCTGCTTATTGGCCTCAGCTCCTTTTCTCCTTGATGCTCAAGACCGGTGCCTTACAGATGCTGAATTGTCTTGAACTCAGCTGGCATTGTGGGAAATGGCAAGAATCGTAACAAGAGGCTTCTTGCAATGAAAAACACTCCTTGGGCAAGTAGAGATGCTCTCACCCGTGCCCTGGAAAATAACTCATGCTGAACTGGACCAACCTCTGCACAAGTCTGAACAGCTTCAGCTCCCACTGAAGTCCATGTGAGTCACTCCCACTTATTTCAGGTTTGAGTTTGTGTCGGTGTCTTTGCTGTAACGCTCCCAGGCACACGCTGTCCTTTTCTGCACATTTCACTCTCTCTGCTTGCCTTGATTAGTTTCAATTCTGCTGAAAGTTTCTGATTCACCCCTGCCTGTAGTCGCTCATGTTCCCACAACTTTCACTTCCGCGTCCTGCCTCCCTGCTGTACTGTACCACAAGCATCTTGTGGTCCTCCTGTCTGGCTAAGATGGTGACATACATCTTGTGGACACAACCTCAACCCAATCCAGCATCACTTAATGCTAATGGAAAGACTCTCATGACTTTGACAGTCATTTTCTTTAAGGTCTATGAAAGCTACCACCCCATTTCACTGATGCAAGTCTGTATCACAGTTTTTACCCTTCGTTGAATTCAAACCAGAAGTGCACTCTGATCAACAGTTCATTCCCAGCCATATTCATCTTTGCTTTGATTGATATGGCTTCACATCATTCTAATCCATATGAAGCTGCTGAAGAGATGGATCCATTCCATGTAGGCTTTTCTTTTAATTTACCTAGGTGGCCTTTGATCTTGTGAATCTCTGTATTTAATTACGTGAGTTGCATGAGCTTCATATCATATCTCCTGCTGCACTTTGCTCAGGTTTTTCTTTTCTTTTTGGTTTGAGGAAGGAGAGTGCAACTCTTGGAAGCACAGCTCTTTAATTTTAATATGCTACAAGTGCAAGAGTAAGCTCACCTTCAATTGCTCCTCATTGTGGATGCATGAATAAACAACTGGCAGGGGAAGGAGAACACCACAAAAAGGTGCTTCTAGATGAATAGACTTGCCAGCCATAAAGGGCCTCAGTGATTTCCTGCGGCACAAAGGCCTTGGTGGTATTGCTCTGCCACTTGCAATCAGCATAAATGTAGTACTTTACAATTCTCCTTGACTGCTGAAATACAATACAAAAAATAAAAACAAGACAGAACTATGAGAAACGAAGAAAAGCATACACTGCACCCCAAACTATCAGTCCAAAGCATGGAAGGAGAATTGCAGTTTTGCAGTGAGCAAAACAAGTAAAGTGTGATACAACAGAAAATGAAGCTGGGAAAAATTCCTCTTATTGCATTTCTGGCTGGCTCGCTTGACTGAGAGTTTGACCTCTTATATTTGTACCCTGGAACATTCTGGCACGCACAGACAAATTATCACGCAGGCAGGTAAGGACTTGGATCATTGATCTTCAGTGAAATGTAATTACTCCTTGGGACCCCTAGGCCAGCTTTGTGCAAGCTCTGTACCACCAGAACATTTAAGATCAGCTGACTTGAGGACTTGGCCAAATTGGTTGGATTCCTAGCTAGAGAAGCACCTCATTTCAATACAGCAGCTGTACTGTGGAGTTCACGTTTGGGTAAGATTTCTAGAACCCAATCCTCAGTAGGCAGTGCCAGGCACCCACAGCTGGGCTAGAACAAGCTATCTAGATACTAGATACTGCTATAAATGCAACAGTACGGCTCTCCAGCTCAACTCGAGTACTCTGCTCCTTTACTTATTAGCTGAGCTAGTACCACTTTCAGATTATTCATTTTTAATCCCCGCCTGCAGGGAACTGAGCCTTTAAGAGGCTCTGGAACAGGCCAGCCGGAGCAGGCTGTTACGTTATGCACGTAGCAGCTCATACTTGACAATATCTGTCGGCTGGGATTCAGGCATCAGGAAGACCACCTTACCTGGTCTTTAAGTCACCACTGAACAACACACTTCTTGTGTCATCCCAACTCACAGCAGCGATTTACATGGTTCCCTAATACATAAAACCAAAATCTGTATCTAAAATTAAGTTTCTACATTAGCTATGCATGGTATAGCTCATTAAAAATGGATAGTCCTTTCAAGCTCTGACACATAAGTAGGGAAATATATTGCTCAATATGCACAAAGTACTGAAATAAAATATCCATTATCTGCATGCCCCTGTTTCAGCAGAGTACTAGGGAATGTGGGGGTGATTAAAACAGCAAGATTTCGCTGTCCTGTCACAGACTGTCCCTGTTGCTGGGTTATGCTTATAAAGCTATTAGGAAGGCGGAGGAAGCGAGGTCAGTGAAGTGGCTGACCATCCTGTGGCACACAGACTCTCACACCACAGGAACGGGCTTTGTACGATGGAACAATCCAACTTGGTCTGTTTCTCCTTTGAAGGTCATTCTGAACAGGAGTGCAGGAGCACTGGAAAGCAGCCCAATCCAGAGTTCCCACAGCAAGCGTGAAACAGTCATAGGTACTAAAGAGAGTTTTACTGTGGACTCCCTGGAATAATGAACTCACAAACTTGTTTCTCCACAGGCAACAAGCAGTACTGCAAGGACACAACCCCAAAGGCAGAGGGCTTCTCACACCAAGAATCCTCCCCATACCCAAACATTTATTGAAAGGTCAGCTTTATTAATGAGGCCTCGCTAGCCAAATCTGACCCTTACACATTTCCTTTTTGATGAAGCAAGGGGGCTGCTCTTCTCTTTCTGAATGCATTGTCTCACACAGAGAACACAATGCATTGGTTTGTTGGTACATGTTTCTTCTAGTCCAGATGTTTGCAACAGGTTGTGTCTATGAAGAAAAATCATACCGAAACATTTTGGCAAACTATCCCCATCTGTGTGAAGGTTTATAAAAATGGTAATAAAACAAGGCATAGATGAAGTGAATTGGAAGTCCCAGTGACAGAGACTGCAAAACATAATACTCTTTGATCTGTTGTGGATCCACACTTTTTTTAGGTCAGACAGACTGCATACAAACGTGTTTCTTAACATCTGTGAATAGTGCATGAACCAGCATTATTGAAAGAAAAACAAAAAAGACGATGTCTTATGTGCTGTAACAGGATTAAACTTTTTCAAGCTCAATTAGCTGACTCACTATTTTAACTTGCTACTAAGAAAACATCCCAGCAATTCATGGGATATATGGCAGATACCTACTCTACACAAAGGATGAATTCTGCCCCATGTAAAGGTGCAGGCATGTGCACATGAGGTGTGCACAAAACAAGCAAATTTGCCCTCTCCAAAAGATTTGTTTTGTACCAATGATTCAGTCACAGAAAAGACACGATTTACCAAATATGGTTCTTACAGTAATCCTGCAGCCTGAGTCTCCTCTTCAGAGTAACTCGCTACACAATAGGTCTGTGTGAACAAACATAGGAATCATTACTAGATCTTTATTAAATCCTCTGTATACATGCCCAACCGTCCATTCTCACTGAATTCTTTCCAAAAATCTTGTAAGCTATAATTGCTATACTCTAGCCTCACCCATGTCATCCTTGGTGCTGCAGACTCATTGACCAATTAGTGACATAAGCTCCTGTAACCTAGGAGATCAGGAGGCAGTATTTTAGATGAGTGTTAGAATATTCAGAGACATTTCCTGAGATTTGGATTTTGGCTCTGTTTAACATTTTACCACATCAGCAGATTCGCAGTACAGCTAATTAAAGCTGGGCAGGTAGGCATGGCTGGCACAGTCGATCTAGTAATATTGCCACCGTTATCATAGTGTCTTGGTACCTTAAATTCATTATAATCTTTCAAGATTCCTGCAAAGTAGAAAGGCATCATCCTTATAGAGTAAGTGCTGATGCTGATAAAAATTGACTGGCTTATAGTCACTATGTGGATGTAGGAGCTCAGAGCTCGGAATCAAACACAGATCTTCCGAGTTCTAGCTGAATACGTAAAGCCAGTTGCCCGTCATTCTGTTCTAGCAAATTCCTTCTGCTATTTCTGTGGGAGAACAAAAGCTTCCAAAACCATTTGTTTCCAATGGTCTGAGAAATCATTCAGCCTAGAGGTACAGGTCATGATGATATTGTCAGGGTATCTTGCCTTTGCAATGTTAATATGTAAGGTTAATATAAATCATATAAAGACATGGTATATTGACCCATTTCAGTGACAGGAATAGCAATTGCTAGCTGAAAGTGGTTTATAGCTCTGTAAAGCATCCCAAATATGCAAAAAGCATTATAAAATCATTCACTATTAATTATTTAAACAAAATTCTTTTTCTGTAATTTTGTATGGCTGGAACTATTTTGATGCTTAGGCTAAAAAATGAACAAGTCTACAAGTTCACAATAAAACAGTCCGGAAATATTTTGGTTTGGTTTTTTGTTTTTGTTGGTTTGTTGGGTTTTTTTAATTGAACAAAGCTTATACCCCCACCACATTACTGTAAACCACCCTTGTCAGCATGCACTGTACCAACATATAGCAATGTCACAGGAAGGGGGCCTTAATTTTTGTTGATTAGATTTCATTCCATGTGGTAGAAATCATCGCGGTAATGCCAGAAACCCAGACAATGAACAAACGAACATCTGAAGGTAATTTAGCTGTCTATGTGATAAGACTCCTGAACACGATGCAAAACAATGTCAAGCAAAGCCACTCCACCAGCAGCAGTTCTGCTACATCAGCCAAATGCTTAGACTGGGCTAAGCCATACCTCTCAAGCCAAATGTCTTCAGTTCAAATCAATATTCATTGTTTATCATGGAGAGCAGCTTTGATTCTGAGAGACATTTTCTGGGCGTTTATGTGCATTATGATCACTTTGCAGAGGGCTGAAGGGAGCTCACTGGAGTTTTGGCAGGTTCAAAAATGAAAGGAAGGTAATGAGACACTTTTCTTATCAAGCAGCTATTCGGATACTCAGCAGTGGGATGAATGCTGTTTGAATTGCCCACATTCTGCCTTGTTGTTAATGTTTTAATTGACATTTGCAGTGAATAAATGTTTTACTGTTTTCTCTGTCTTATTCTCTGCACAAGAAAAAGCACAGAGCAGCAGAGCCCGGTGTCTATGTTGCACTCACTACCTTCAGAGACATTCCACTGTCTAGAACTGTTTTCAGGCAGTCTAGTGAAGGGAAGAAGGAACAGTGAAAGATTAAAGAGAACGTGAATGAGAAGATCAGTGCCAAGCCTCTGTGCAATACGCACCTTCCCTGAGCACCAGGCAGCTTCTTAACTGCTTCTTGGCATCTGTAAACTGCATGTTCATCAAGTCATTAAGAATTAAACAAATAAAGATTAGTATTTTTTAATGATCCCATTGCTCTCACATCTCGTCTCAAGTACTGACAAACAGGTTTCACATTGAAAAATGTCCTTCTTGCAGGAGAAGTGGAGGGGGATTGAAGGCAGAGGGAAGACCACAGGCACAATTGCATTGAGCTGTGCTAGGAAGGGGTTCTAGACCACCCGTAGAGCTCCCAGTAAATCTCTCTCTTTAGGTACTGTTAAATAAAATCTTGGTCAGGACAGTGATCAGGATACCTGCACTTGCTCAACAGGATGATTTCCTAGAGTAAACTTTACACATTTTGGCCCTATTACATTCATTAACCGTTATGTTTGGTGTTCACTCACTTCCTATCAGATATTCCCCACTTTCACCCCTGGTTAGAACTGCAGTGTTTCGCAGACACTCTGTGGTTGCACAAACCACTTCCCCTCCCATGTGCAGTGACAGCAGTTGTATTCATAGAAGAGTTCTAGTAGGAACTTCCATGGGTCACAGCTTAATCCCCATTGATTTGTGCCAAAGAAATGCAACGACAGGGCTGTGTCCTTTTTCAAAGACTGCAGTTTTGTCCTGCTCCCATTACTTACTACAAATGGGAAACGTGTATTAAACTGAGGCTCCATTCCTTTTGTTAGGCTGGAACCACTGACTTTGCAATTTCATTAACTTGCGACTAGATGAAAGCCACAGTCCTCTTAGACAATTAGTGTATAAAGTGCCATTACAGGGCCGGATCTAACTACCGTTAAAGCCTATGGTACCATTTCCATTGACTTCAACCCCACTCTGTAACTAAAGATCGACTGGAAAAGACTTAATAGTACCTTACAAGTTATTTTGATTCTAGAGTGTATTCCACTCCTACTGGTAGCTGCTGCTTTATTAAACATGCTGACCATCCACTGCCACAATGCACAGAGATAATGCCACATGTCACAGAAATACGAGGGTATTACTGCTTAAGCTGGCATGTAAAATGACAGCACGACGTAATGCTTAAATACTGCCACCTCAGGCTGCTTTGCTGCTCTTCACAAGTAGCCACACATAAAAGTGAGGTGAAGCTCTACCATTAGATGCAAGTAGCAGCCAGCCCGCTTTGTAAAGATAGCCTCAGTGCTGCAGTTCTGCGAATCAAAGCCTAGGGCAGGATATCATTCCCAAACTGTGACTGGCCGTAGAGTCTGGTAATAAGCCATATTGTCATCTGTTTCAGCTATTCTGGCATTCATATAACGGAAGGATAGAATTGATGAACTTGCCACTGGACTAGAAACAGACACATCCTCATGAAGCACCAGTCAGCTGAGTGCAACGTAACACTTCAGTCTGATCAATAACAGACTGATCTATTGCAATTACAACTGTTGATTAATTTTAAGAGGTTTCGGAAATTCACTAGCCCAACCATATAGATTAAATCTCACAAGTTCTGTTAAATCAGTGCTATAGAGACAATAATATGGCTAATCGTTCACTGTCTTCATTCCACAATGCAAATGCAGAAGTCTTGAATAATGCCACCTTCAACTTACCTAGAATGGGGTTTCCTGCACAACGGTGGCATCTTCTCCCATGTTTATTTTCAAGATTGTCTGACTTAACAGAATTCTGTCCATCCGGGTGTGCAAACAGATTGGCAACTCACATCACAAAGTGACAGACCAATGACCCAGACACGCTGAGTAGCATAGCTTCTAAAGGAATTCCTCATGACTGAGCTCCTAACAACATGCACGCGTATCTACCTACCCATCATCCTGAACCATATCTCTAGGGACAGAAAAAAATCAATCTTCCTGAAGCTCCTCTTATATCTATATATTCGAAAGTACTGTGGAGAAAAACATTGTCACCTCATTGACAACAGCTTCTCACTGCCTGGGAAGGAAGAGTGCGTTAGGAACAAACACTGCCAGGAACTGCAAGAAGGCTGTACAGTTACTCTGCTAACCGGATCCATGTCACCAGCAAAAGACAGCACAGTCTGTGTAGTTTGTAAAGGCTGAGCAGTTCAGATCATAACTGGATTTTAGGCTTCTCTACACACTAGATTTCACTGCAGAGGATGGTCAGGAAGAGAGGAGGGCGGAAGCAACAAGTGCAGCCACCTATTCTCCTTTATCCCATCATTTTTTTAACATGCCTCAGTACTTATGCGTGATTTAGATAGCTACAATTCTCCAGACCTAAGCAGACACACAAACATTCAGACACAGAAGTAACATTAAAGACCTGGCAAATGAGAGACTAGACAGTGCAGCAGGGTAAAACCTGAATGCCAGGCCAACACTTGCTCACTTCTTCCTTCATTTTGTCTCATGAAAGCAGCACAAGACGAGCCCAGACTCCACTACCACCCCAGGGAGAACAGCAGTGGGGACACTGTCTAACCTCTCCCGTGAATGAATTCTCTCACCCCATGGTCAAAGCCTTCTTTTTTGGTACAGGGGGATAATCTGCATCTCCTCACCATGAGTGATTGTAGGTTGGGTTGGCGACCTGTGAGAACATAACTGCTTTTATCCTCTCATTGTAGCCTTGAAGGATTTTTTAGCTAACAGATCAATGACCCAGACACACTGGGTAGCATAGCTTCTAAAGAAATTCCTCATGACCGAGCTCCTAACAATATATCCAAATGTCACAAAAAGTCAGCGAACACTCTGAAGACTCAAGTGCACATTCTGGACAGCAATACTGGGAACTTCTGGTTTTAGTATCCACTACAAAAAGTCCTAAAATGTCAGCACATTTCAAAGATTTTACCATATTTTCTTAGTCTCCGGCTCACAAAAAATGTCTGATTTTAAAAAAAAAAAAAAAGAGAGAGAGATAAAACAAGACCCATCTCTTCCACATTGCATTTATTTCCTAATAATAGCCCACACTCATGCCAAAATCTGTGAGAGAAGGCTAAGGAGCCTTCTCCTAGAGCTCTCTTACAAAATTCCTCCCTTGCAGCTTTCTTCTGGACTGAAATTGCCGCCTAGGAACAACCCAGGAAGACTGCTTCTGAGGCCTGAGGAACAAAACAGCTCACTGGGGAGGAGCAAGGGGCAAATACCTTGGTTATGGCCAGCTTCTCTGTGTCCTTCTGTCAAACCTAGCAGCGTGAACGCCTTAGAGCAGTAAACTCTTCTGTTCTATCACAGAGCACTTGGTACAGTGCAGCCCCATATGATGACTAGAGGTCCTGGGCACCACAGAATACAGGGGTTTAGCTTAAGTTGTGTATATCTGAAGAGAGAAATGGAAGAAGAAAGGACAAGGAAGATTTATCTCAGATTTTTTTCCTTCTATGACAGGCAGATTCTGTGTTGTATTGTTCAACGATGTCACGGATAGAAGAGAAAGCTATCTTCAGAACACAGAAATCTATTTTGTAACAAGTCCAAATTAATGGAACTGTGATTTCTCCATATGTACAATGACTAATGAAATGCTATCACTAATGCTCCATGAAAATAAAAAGTGTCATCAATAAAACACCAAATCTGTTAAAGTAACAAGCTTAGAAAGCAGAGAAGATAAATATACTTGGATAATAGATCTTCCAGAGTGCACAGCAGAGGGACACAATCAAACAGACAGTACAGTCACTAGGAATTCACCACAGAACCTCAGAACAAATCAAATGTCTTCAAAAAGTAGATCTTATATAGAGGAGAAGTCATCAAAAAGATGAAAGTACAGGTATACTGGTGTGGTACAAGGCAGTATAAGCATTGGACTGTGTATTTATAGTCTGATTAACGCATGAATTAAATTACCGTGTATGAAATAAACTACACAACATACAATGCTACTAGGGAACATGAACCAGAGCCCAGAAATATTTAACTCATGTAAGCCATGAGAAGAAACTAGTCACACTAGTAAGGATTTAGGGAGTCTGCTCATTTCTATTAGAATATGAGCAATAATAACAGCGATTATTCATTTTAAAATTATTCTCATCATAATGAAAGACGCGTAACTCTGAGCTTGTCCATGGCACCCGCTGATTCTTTAGATCATTTTTAAATTCAAGAACGCAAGCTCCCTCAGACTCTTCCTTTCATGACATTCGTTAATAGACAAACTTCTTTTTCAAGTGACACTGACTTTCCTTTGACTTTAGTGAGAGTCATTATACTGCCTTAGTACAACTGAAGAATATACATGCGTAATGGTTGTCCTGTGGCAATAAATTTTCTGATTTAATTTGTCATGTACATGCCCTCTTATCCTGTAATAGACGTTCCTTCATTATTTAAAATAATAATACCTGTGCTTCTAATGGTATTTGCTTTACTTCAAGAATACAGAATTAATTTATTCAGGAAGGTGAGCTGGCATGGACAGAGGCTCCAAGAAACTCCAAATGGGAGAGAAAAATATTCATATAGTATTATTTTGGAAAACACAGTTGATGTGCGCTACACACTACTTGCACAGGACTACAAATAAGATAGTGCAGGGTCAAGGTTCAGGTGCTTCTGAAGTGATAAGATTAAAGCTGGTTAGTGAAGACGCTCTGAGCATTCAGGAGACTGAAAAGGCTTTAGATGCAATGGCAACATTCTCTCTATCACGTTAACTTGTTCTTCCAGTGAGTTTAATTTTGGCATTTTGTTCTTTTAAGGCATCTCGTCTAAAATCATACTTTGCAAAACTTAACAGTGAATTAACACAGTTTTGGGATCTATGTGCATGTTACATAAATACCTGATTAAATATAACACCGGGCTTCTGCTACTTCATGTGAAAAAAATCCATCCGGAGAAAGTATGCAAGAGTTCCAGGGATGCAGAGCTGTTTTCCCCTACTTTAGCTATTAAGTTGTTTAACTAAGTGGCTGGAATATCCTAACTGCATTCTCTATGACTGCAGGTAGAACTGAACTTATAGAGATTATCGGATAGCTTTACTGAGGTATTCATATTTTACTGTGCTGACCTCTGAGGTCTGACATTGTAGGTTTATTTAGAATGTACTAGATGTCCCAAAAAGCTCTATTTCATTCCAGGATTGGCTCCTTATGCCTAATAGCTGGTGTTTGCACAGAGCGCTTTAGCTCTTACTGATTTTACCCCCTCTTCTATTCCCACTCCCCACACTTTGTCCAGTTACTTTAAAAACTTACAACTTACTATGAGAAATGAAAAGTTGTAATGCACAGGATCAGGAAAAGCCCCACTGCATTACAACAGATACACATCTGATCATTTTGGTAAGACTTGTATCTACAAATGCCAATTTATTATTAAAATGGCAATGATGCTAGAAACTGAAGAGGTGCAGCTGGTAAACTAGTGCAGTTTTCATTGATACCAGTGGAAGCCGAGTTTGTACAACAGAAGACTAAATTAGAGCAGTTTCATACATTTTTTTTGTTAACTGAAGAAAAATGAAGAATTATCACAGCACGTTGTATAGGGGTGTATTTTGGTTATAATATAGGATCTAAAGCACTAAGTAAACACTATCTCAAATAATTTTCCCCAAGATGTTCAAGGAATATTTTCCCATTTGCTACCAGTCTTTGAAAGAAAAAAATTTTATAAAACAGGGAAGTCTAGTAGGATTATATATAGTTAGGACAATTATGTCTTTCTTGAAGAAGGAAGTTGACAGTTGATTTTTCATTACTCTCACTGCAGTAAAGTGCATACGTGAAGTCCTCCAGCATGTAAGAGGGGCCAGTCTGAATACTGCAGGTAATAACTTGCTCTTGTCTGCTTTATGAAAAGCTGCTAGTTAAATTTTTGCGTTAAAATGTTGAGTTTCTCTGACACAAGAATACAGGGGAAAATCTGTTGGGAGTACCAGTGAAAAGTACAGGGAAAATACTGGAGAAATATTCTTTATAAAACTTGTCCTTTGGTCTCTTGAAGAATTGTTTTCTTTTAGTATGGAGGGAAAACCTAGAGTAAATTAGCTGTTTTCTTGTTTAATGTGCTCTAATATGAAAAAACATTATAGACTTAAATCTTATGCAAAAGCATTCTCTTCTCCCTCAAAAGGGCTTGCTCCAAGGGTTTGTCTTCATTAGCTGTAGAGAGCAGTGACATACTATTTTTGCATTCCTGTGGACTGCAGCAAATTGTCCCTCTTGGCTGTCATTGTTTCCTACAGAAGCAACAATGGCTTCCATTTATCACAAGCTGACACCACATGGCATGCAAAATTACATTTCACACTGCAGCATCCAAAGAGATGGTGTAAATAAAAACCACTTATGTAAAACACCTAGCAACCAGCAAAAAATAAAAGGAAAAGTATAACCGGTTTGAAAAATGAAGAACCTTTTCATGAACCACAGTGACTTCTACTTCTAAAAAGCAGCTCTGAAAGTGTTAACTAACTTAAAAATCATCTTACAGAATGTACAGAAAGAATCAAAAGGCTGATGCTCCAGAGAAGGCAGTGAAATTTCACCATTAAAAAAAAGTTCTGATAAACATACAGTTTTCTAGAGACATCAAAGCACGGTGCAGCTGTTAGCACGTCAAAGAAGTATTGTGTTCCCTCCAACAATTCCCTGGTGTCAGCTTGTGTTTGGTGTTATTGACATTAGAATAAGCAAATGCACCAGCCTAACAGTGATGCTAGGCTCTTTTTGTTTCAGTTGCTGATGGTGGTATCAGCGTCTGCATGTTTTTATGTACAGTAGGTAACCCCCCCACTCATCTATCGAAGGCCATTTCATTGTAGGACGTAAAGGGTTCCTTCCAGGCAGGGCAGCCAACATCCACTTCAGTTGTCTGAGAAATGCCTGAACTTTTGTGTCCTCTCACAAGAATTCTGGGGTATGCCTTGGCTATTTCTCTGACGTCTGGTTTTGATAAGTGATTTTCAGAGCCTACTGTCTCCTAGGAATTCTGCAGGAAGAGACTCGGTGAGGTCATTCGGCTTTTCACTGAGTTTCCTTTCTCTGATTTTGGCTGTTCTAGTGAACATGACCCTCTAGCACTCAGGAATATTTCTGTTCCCTTAGGAACTATCGACCACTTGCTGGTTTTATCTCTGCGCACACAAAAGCTCCATGTCGCTGGAAGGGGAAACAAGGTTGACATTAACCAGGGGAACATAAGCAGCTCGTAGATGCAGCTGTGAGCTGAGTTCATTTATTAGCTCAAGTGCTGGCAAAGCTTACGCTTGTTTCTCGGCCTCTCTACTGGCCATTGGCCTAGGTCCGAATAGCTGAAGGCAATGGAATAATAGCTGGTTTGTCAGCCCATTTTATTCACGAAATGGGGCACGGCAGGAATACTTGGAAAGAAGCAACAAGTAAAAGAAAATGCAGCTTATTTTCTCTGGTTCACAACCACTCTGCCTCGGAGAGTGTGTGACTTGCATACGGCTCTTCTGTACGAGACTATTCATATCAGATTTCATTTCTTGCTACATGGGTTGCTATGGATACAATTCTGAACTGCCGCTTTTGTAGGCCAGGAGATTTATGACTGCATCCCAAATGATTTTGCTCATCAGAGTCACATAAGATTTTTTTATTTTTTTTAAATAAACAGAAGTGGAAACAAACACAGCCTGCATTTCTCAAAATATTTTTCACAACCAAATCCTGTATTTTGGATCTTCTTGAAGACTGTCAGAGTCTG
Organism: Burhinus oedicnemus; assembly: GCA_008921705.1. Taxonomy (NCBI): domain Eukaryota; kingdom Metazoa; phylum Chordata; class Aves; order Charadriiformes; family Burhinidae; genus Burhinus; species Burhinus oedicnemus. The sequence goes on along the minus strand of VFFE01007110.1, from coordinate 379,506 downwards.
TGGATCATCCCCTATTTATACCAAGTTATTGATTTATAAGAAATGCATAACCATACATACAAACTCCTAAGAGCCAAGGCCTGGCAGAAGTTAAGGGTCTGTATCAAAATAAACCCTTATGGATTAGCCCTCGTTCTAATCTTACTCATTTCAGCTTTTTCACATGCAAAAACAGTCAAGTTCAGTGAAGTCACAGCATAAACAGTCTCTTTAGAAATCCAAATCATGTGATTTATGATTAGGTTATTGTTTATCAAAACTACAGGAAGCCTGGGTGCTACAATACACACGAACACAAAATGGAGCATGTACAAGTAATACAAAAGAGCATGTAATTAATATTAACTGCTAGCAATTCTAAAGCATCTGACAACAAACCTTCATATTAAACAGACAGTCGGAAGTTCTGGGATAAACATACTCCTCCACCTTCCTGGATGCTATTAATCATACAGGATGCACATTGTCTTACCTTTCCTCAGATGGGTTCATTAGCGGAGTCTCTGGCATTGTACTGACGGCTACAGGAGGTCTGTTCCTGTAAAATCTCTGGAAGACCTTCAGATGCTCTAGGAGTTGCAAGTGGAACTGAAAAATGTGATATTGTTAGGGGGCATTTGTACTACATGATCCAAGGCAGCCCACACAAACAGGCTACATGCTGCACAAAAGGTAAGGGATAGCTGCTTTTCTTGAACTGCTGAAGTTACCTTGCCCGACAAGCGAAACCACAACATTTACCACAAGGGGAAGTGGGCACAACGAGTCGGATACTCAGCTGTGCTTGCACGTGTCACAGTAACGCCAGGTTTTGTTGAGGGACAGCATTGCTGAGGTGGCTTCAGAGCAGTGGTGTTACTGGGGTCAGGACGAAGGCCAGACGGGCAGGTTTTTGGAAAAGCATTTCAGTGTGATCACTTTTAAAGCATAGGACAGGAAAGGCCTTCCAGATCACTTGGCAGGTGCATGGATGTTTCTTAAGGTATCTTTCTTCTTGTTTTCCCATGGATAATAGTCACCTCTTCAAATTACCCGCCCCCTCTGCAGGACAGTTTAGGAACTGCACCATCAATGATTGAGGAACAGTTGCCACTACGCCTTTATCAGCAGTCTTCCAGGCAATTTTCCATCCATTAACACAACAATATTGCCCTCTAAAAGAACATGAATAATTTTCACTGTTAATATTTAATGAAACACAGACTGGCCCAGTACACTGGACACAAGGGGAAGAAAACAAACGTCAAGCACAATTTAAATACTTTGTATCAAATTCTCCAAAATGACAAGCAATTTTGAATTTTCAGCTTGAGACCATAAGACCATAAGACCAGATCCACTGGTGGACAAGTGCTCAAAGCCTTCTGGAAAGCAGGGCTGCTTAAAGCCTTTCAAATGGGTCAGGCTGTCTCACTAATCACTCCTGAAATGTAGGCCACTGCACTTCCATTTGCACAGCGGTAGCACGGCTAAGTTGTTAGAGTCCCTAGGACACAAAACCGTCAAATAAACCCCGAATGTGGGAGCAGAGCTGGAATAGAGCAAATTTACAGTTGGCATCCCTACGATACAACTAGCAGCACATGAACAGATGCTGGCTTAATGCTATGTTGTTGCTGGACCAAGACCTGTATCTGCTGAAAGATCCTGTTCTTGTTGAAAAAGATATATGACAATAATCATATTCCATTAATACATTGAGAAGTATCTATTATTTACCACGTAACTAGATAATTATTAACTTCAAAACAGCACGTTTTCTAAAAAATCACATAAAAGAATCACAATTGTTCTACATCAAGCTCTCTGCTGCTGCAGCCAGACTGCTCCTAGTAACCTAATCGTCTAATTTAAGGACACTTATTTTGGGAACACGCACCATCATACAGAAATAGTGGTCCATGGGCCCCGTATAGCAGCAAAGGCCAGACCAGGTACGTAAGTCTTTAAGTCTGATAACCTAAAGTCCTTTGTTAGAGTAGTAGCAGAGGAAACAAGATACGCCACTGAGAAGATAGGGAAACGGAGGTCAACAATGCGAGTTCCTCAAGGTCAACATAACCAACAGCCTGTGCTTAAGTGCTTGGCTGCCCGGCATAGCAGGCTAAGAGGGAACGCCTACGCAGACCACTAAGTGAAATGAATCTCCCAGTCTTTTCACAAACTGGTCGCCTCAATGAGGTTGTAATTAACATGGAGCAGCTTGCTAGATTAACATATGGCTACTGTTAAGAAATATACTGAAGACCATTAATATGCTGGAAGTGGTTAGTTAGTACTAACATATTTCTGAAGATAGAGCAGATCTACATTCAAGTATAGCGCTAGCAGTTTTGGGCCAATCATCTTCTATTCAGCAATTCTCGAGCAATCCTGGGCAATGCTATGTAAAAGCTCACACCCTGGTTTCACTAGCTACAGAAGGGAAATAGCAATACTTACAGTTTGGAAGTGCAAACATAACTCTTGAAGTTCCTACAAAAGTGCACGCACATATAGATTTGTAGCTGTTCATGGAGCCCTACAAGCTTGAAGCGTGCCTGGAGCTAGCTACAACTTTCTGGGCAGGAGCGATACACATTTAGAATTAAGAGGTATTTATTTGTATAGAGAAGGAAGTGTTTATTTTGGTAGAACTATAAATTGCCTATCTGATTCCTGATGACAACATTTAATAACTGAATCTAGATATGCAATTGAGGAAGATCTTATAAGTGTAAATCAAATTTAGACGGAAATTCTAGATCCCAGTTTTCACATTGGAATACAGAAGTAAGAAGAACATTCATATCAACCATGGCAGTAGCTGCATGTACAACACTGCTATCAGACTCTGCTTTTACCACATGGAAAATGCTATTCTTCAGAGACAAGGTAGAATCTGAATTGCTCAAAACCATGTGTGAATAATGCCATTATTGAATCTTTGAGTGTGCATGTAGTTCGCATAAAAGTAGTGAGGATTTTTTCCTCAGTATCTGAACACCTGCACAGAAGATCAAAACTATTTTCTTAATAAATTACTCACAAAGTAATTTTTGTTAGCTTTTGAATACATTATCTATCCTAATACATTCCAGCACATTAGTTTTGCAAATTAATCTTCTATAAAAAGACATTAGTTCATTTCTCTGAGTGGAATTTTAGGCATCAGAAATCTATTCATAATATATTATGCAAGTATTCCAGTAGAGACCCTTAATAAGTTAATATTTCCAATAAATAACTAAAAAACACATGCACATGACTGAAAAGCAGAAAAACAAATTTGGGTCTCTGCTTTCCTTTCACAACACTGCAAGTCACCTTAGGAAGAAACATGCATCCTTGTCTTTCAGCACTCTGACATTTCACTCCATACATGTACGAGTCTCGCATGATGAGGATCATAAGGATGGTCAATACACGTCCCCAAGACACTCCAACGATATCACTGCAAACATTTCTAGAGTTAAAATGCTAATCTAGTCATATCCCTAGATTTAATGTGTGTGTTGGAGAGTGATTTGATGTGTTCATTATTCTCAGCTAGAGGAATTAGCTTGCTGCAGTGATTTGAATGAGTCTGCCTACTGTGTCTCACAGTTACAAAGGTTTTTTGGCTGCAGAATTAAAAGCTTGACAGTTGCTCACAATTTAGGGAGTGAAAGAACAAATTTTTTTAGAACTTCTTACTGAGGTTATCCAAAAGGACTGGTCTGTCTGTGACACAGAAAGAAGACTGTGTCTCTAAACTCCACCTGTGTGTTTTTCAAATGGGATCACAAAATACATCTGCAACATCCACGGCAGGTTTTGTATCTGGTGTGGATGCTTCAGGAAGGATGCAGTGATCCTTCATTGGCTGGATCATAAGCAGGCAGTTTTGCTCCAGTGTTAATGTTTCAGGGAACTGTAGATAGCTGGGGACCTTGCAGTATATTTTAAAGCGGTGGCTTCTTCATATGTTAAAAATACCCTCTTCCAGCAGCCTTTAACTTATCACCTCCTTGGGCTATATACCTGTGTTTGACGCAGCAGAAGTCAGTAGGGCCTTGGCATGGAGGAATCTCATTGCTGAAGTTTCAAAATTATACTAATCTATTTGTGCAGCAATATGCAACTAATGACACTTTACAAAAAAGCCCAAAAACAAAACCCAAAAAACCAAACCAAAACCAGATGCGTTTGATAGGTACAGTGCATCTCTAAAAATCTGTTCCAAGAGCCTGCATTCCAGCTGAGCAACTTAAAAAAACTAGATCTAGCTGTTAAAATACCTCTAAGGAGTTGGGTTAAAAAGAGGGGGAATCCTTATAAGCCTCAGCAGGCAACAGCCCATGCAGCTAAGTTAGCACATAAACCAGCACCAGCTATTGTTTTATTGGATTCCTTTTTCTTTGGGGGGGGGAGGAGAGGGGTGCTGAGCAGGAAGGAATTTTTATGCATATATGCATACACAAAAGGACTATTTTTTCATCTATGTAAAATCAAAACATACTGGAACCATAAATTACATTCTGGACAAGTGTTCAGAGTTTATATCCTTTTAAGGAATACAGCCTGAAGTTAGCACCCCACTTCCAAGGTATAATCTTCCATCACTGTTAGATGCTGCTGCCTGATCGCAGCCAGACAACTGGCTCAACACCAAGATCACAAATGTGCCAACATATGGAAACAATTGCTTTCCTTTTGATTGGAAATGACGTTCTGGGTGTGTGCACAACATCCCCATCAATCATGCAAAATAGTTCATTATTTGGACTTAAACTTATTATCCAATAGAAGATCCCTAGAGCCTTCTGTGAAGGGTAGGAAAGATATTTACACATCCCAGAAAGCAAAAGAGCCTCTGCACGGTGATAGCTTGTCTGAGCCACATTGCATCCTGACTGAGCTTGACTCCTTCTCTGTACGAGGGTGTGTTTCACACACCAGCATTGATGTTGCTCAGCTTAATGCAAAAGCAGCTAAATCTTGAAATTCTATCTGCCTACTAAGGGTATGCCAGCTGCTAATCACCCCTGGGACTCCAGAAAAATCTCCACACTTTGGCAGTCTCAGCAAGAGAAGTGAGGGAAAAGGTTTAATAGTGAATATTTGACCGTAGATTACATGCTTTTACACAAATAACAGCCTATCTGTCTCAACGAAGTTGCAATGACAGAAGGCCTGTGACACAAAGAAAAAATCAAGAGGATTTTTGTTGAACCCACACAGCTGATCTGAAGACAGAGAGATCAGGAAGGCAAATTCCTGCTGAGAATGCAAGGAAAGTCTTGTTCAAACAGTTTTCTGGGCTCATACAGCAAAGAATAGTGAAGGGAAACAAAGGCAAATAACTTCTGAAGGAACTGCCAGTATAAGTGAAAAGACATGAGAGGTCTGTTTTTTAAATCAGTAAATACTAGTGATAGTGGTACTTCTGGATGTATTTTTTGAGTTACTCTGGGCAGAGGCCTCGTGCATCCCAGGAACAGGCCCACAAACTGAAAATTAGATTGTAGCACAATGGAGGTGAATGTATATTTTTCCATTGCTTTCAATAAAGCCAGGAGTTCATGTGAATGTTTGAAGTCTACTGGTGATAGGACTGACTATTTCATGTTAATGTAAATTCTGAAATTAGTTCTTCTATGGATTGTAGAAAGAGAGGCTTTCACATGGAGGAGAAGCAGGCAGAAGCACATCCAGCTATAATGCAGAGCAGACAGAACCCATCAATGGGGCTTTTTGGCAAGAGCCAAATGGTTATGATGATTAAGGTCCTATACAGGCAATCAAGAGAAATAGACTCAATTCCCACCTCTGTACGGCCTTCCTGTAAGAACAAACACAAGTCTCTCAAAGGCAGATTTTTCAAAGGTATTTAGGCACTTGAAGATGCAGACAAGCGCCCTGTAGGATTTACAAATGCATCTATGCAGGCTAGATGTTTATCAGCACCTGTTTGTGTCCTTTGGGTCCCCTATCTGCAAGAAGATTACAGATGTCATCTATTCAGATCACAGCCAAATTCTACCTTCAGTCGTACAACCAGCATTTCCATGTAAGTGAGAGAGAGGAGTGAGCTCATATCTAAGGATGGGACTTAGCCCCAAGTAGAATAGGAAAAAGGATTTGCTGCATGACAAAAATAGGCTGAGTGCCTTGTCACATCTGACAAATGCCTCAGATGGCATAGCACAGATTTGCGGTGGTGCTATTAAAATAGATTATATTTCTACTGAATAAACCGATTTTTTGTCACAGGTAGGTTGGTAGCCGCTTTCTCACCGAGAGTGAAAATGGGTCTCTACACCAGTGGGTATCAGGGAACTAACCCGTATACTGTTTCAAAAATTCATTCCTAATGCATCTCCCTACTGCCATTTGTTGACGAGCTCTTCCAGGCTGGATTCTGCAAGCCATAGATCTCCTCATCCACACTTATTCACAAGAGCTGCTCAAATGAAAGGAGGAAAAAAAAAAAATTCCAGTAATTTAGAGCACAGGTTGCCAAATCAGGCCCCTTCTTGCTAAAATCAGGGTGTGATGATCTGCCTGGGTTTGGATGTTTTCAATTATATAAAATAAAATTAGGTCAGACCCTCACCTAATATAGATTCATAAAGTCAATGGCCCCTGCTGCAGACAAGGATCTAGGTAGTAGCTCTGATCCACTGCTGCTGCCTGCTAACTAGTAGTTAATTTGTGTTGCTTTACAGTTTTTCTGCATTTATCTTTTGTAAATAGAAAGGCCACATTAACAAATAACACTCGAGGAACTGTGTTTTAGTTGTGAACATAAACTGTGATGAGTCACACAAAACCCACAAGACAGCTGATGAGAAACCAGCTTGCTTTTCCTGTAACAAAAGCTGACCGCCCAGATGAAAAGACCATGGCCTCTAACCCATTTTGGTTTGAAAAACCAGAAGTGGGCAATTACGTTTTCCAGCAGATACTGCTCTGGTGCAGAAGAAATATTTGTCGATCTGACTTTAGCTGGCAGACAGGCAGTTGTTGGGTGTGTACTACACAAAGAATACTTTCATTTTTGGCACGGTATAGCATTGCTGAAATACCAAAGACCATGGCTAATTAAGTGGAGTGATGGAACAGAATGATTTGATGATAAGATTTAATTGGTATGAACATTCTCATAGACTAGTTATTGTATCTGTCTGGGAGGGCCAGACGTTCAGCCATGTTAGGCATTGCTCAACTGTAACTGAGGGGGTAAAGGGCACAAGGGTGCCCTTTACTCGCCCTCAGTCCTGGGAACGCTCAGCAGTTGGGTCTCAGGGTGCAATTGAGAGTAGATGGTACTAGTCCTCTGTGGCCTCAGTCTGCTGTCACAGTAGCTGAAGATCACCAGGATTGGTCACAACCCCTTGCCCCTGCCATGCCCCCACACTGACTGTTGGGGAATGGAGTTATGTGGGTGCTACTACAGCAAACCTGCACTGCCCAGAGACCACGCCATGGAGAGCAGGATTGCTCAAGCTGCTTCACACCAATAAACAGAGCACACACCAGGATCCAACCATTAACTGCGTAAATGCTGTCACTTTCAGTTGATTATTTCAATTCTTTCATAATAAAGTTCATTATCTTAACTTTCTCAATGGGAAACAGTGCTCGGATAAGCCACTTGTAACTTAATAGAACGATACTTGTTCCGCAGTTTGGCTGACACCAGCGAAACTGGTTTCCCCCAGTATTCTCTACCTGTACTTCCATGGAAGCCTTCTACAAGTCTCCCATTTGGGGCTCCAGACTGTACTAAACTGGTAGTGCTGCAGTCTCCAGGGATACAAACAAAGTCTATTTAAGGGCTCCCACAAGGCCAAAAATCACTGATGAAAGCCGTGGAGCAATGACCAGGGTCATATTAGGACCAGTGAACTGGTATTGCCAAGGGGAAGGGCTTGCATTTCAGAGCATTCTCCTTCCTTGGACATGGATGGATGATTGCAGCATTCTGTTACAGGCCACTTCCATCTGCCTTGACACATGGCCAACATCAAACAGGCAAGAGAGCCAAGATCCTTCCTAGAAGAGCCTGAAAGATTTCTGCCACAAGGGTACATATTATTTGTGTCCGGCACGTGTTTAGGTTACCAAGTCAGGCAACATGACACATGGAAGAGTGTCACAGGCTTCAGGATCCTTCAGGTAAAGGTAGGCATAACCACCACACTCAAAAGTCATTCTAAAATTCACCAGTCATCTCTGCAACAGCTTTAACTTTTGCTGCAGAAAGAATAAGAAAACTGAAAGTAATTCCCTAATTGTTTCTTTCACCCTTCTCCTCAGTGTTTAGCAAAAGCTGTCGTGGTTCTAAATGTGGCTTTTTATTTTCCAACTACACAAGCTTAGCGATATACAGTAAATCTTAAAACATTGTTTCATAACTCACATTTGGCTATGGATTCAATGGCCTACACAATTAAAAAACTTGCAGCAGTTAGATTATAACAGCTGCCATTTGATCACTTAACACCAAGTGATACTGTATATACCAAAAACTATATATCTGACTTTACTATCGCCTCTGGCTTTCACTCCTACATGCTAACATTTGGACAGAGAACTCCTGAAGAGTCAAGAGTACCAATTTGCTGAAAGGTTTGTGCCTATCTGTATTACGACATTCTTTTTCTGCATTCTTCTCCTCCACTAGCAAAGAAAAAGAGCCAACAACTGCTATCCTCTTTCCCCTCCCACCTTGGAGGAAAGCCAGCCCACGCTAGTTCTAGCTGTAATGTAAAAAAACAATTTTCTTTGAATGCCATTGTCTTCCCTTTGCTGCCAGAGACTTTGGGCGCTCCAAAATCTGCCCAGCCAGCATCACCTTTGCTTTTAGCTTTGTGGTGTCTTGCAGAATGGATCTGCTTCAATTACTAGAGAAGAGCCCTGAGCAAGCAGCCCTTCCTCCTTAAACCAGGGCAAACAAGAAATTGTCCCTCTGCTCAAGGAAACATCTCCCATTCTTTCTGTCTTTCAATTACTATAACTGCAAAGGGTTTTTGGAAGGATTTTAGCACTGCATAATCTCTGCCCTATTCCCTTCACACCTCAGATTGCTCAGAAATTACTAACTAGGGAGCCCCTCTCTCCAGACTTGGAAATCCGAGCTTCCTATTAGCCCACAGAAACTAAACATCTCAGAGCATCAGAGTAGTATTATACTGATTTCAAGTGTATCAAGCTCTGATAGTTGAGAAACTACATTGGGCTCTTAAACAGAATATAATCTGTTGTGTTTCAACATGTTTTCTGGCATTAAAATAGTAATTCACGTGACTTTTTTTTTCAGCTGAAGACAATACAGTTCAGCCATAACACACTGGTCTTCAAGAGTGCTCTTACCTACTTTCCACACTGCTCTCTTGGACTATCCTTTAGTGACAGTGGCACTGTCTCGTGATCCTCCTGGCACAGTCAGTGAGGGTGTTGGCTCATCAACAAGTTGCCTCAGAATAAATATGCATGGAATCAAGAAATGCAGAATTGCAGCTGCTCTCCAGCAATTTCTTTTCATCAGAATAAGTGATGAAAAACGCAGCAGCAGTTTTGAGTTGACTTGCTGATAATACAGCGCTACCAGGCACATAATGGGACACATTTAACTAGTACTGCATATCCAGCCAGTCAGCTCACCTGTTACAGATGTGGTTTTGGATGAGTCTTCTCCCCTCACGTAAGTCTGATTTTATGGAAGACTTAGATCCCCAAATGCCCTACTTGCAGAGAGTAAAGTGCCAGTCATTATGGTGACAAAACACTAGCAAGAGGGAGAGACCCTGTCTGAGCAGTTTTTTAAAAATTGGTCTAGACTTGCTCTCATTAGTTTGCTTTAGAGATGGCTGGGAAAAAGGCCCAGAGAATGTATTCTGCCTGCCTTGAGCCCTGGCAAGACAGCCCTTCGCTAGCGCTGTCAGTCTGTGCTGCGAAGTGCAGTGCAGCAGCTCGAAGCAAGCACTGGGGTAGGAGGACGTTCAGTCAGCTAAAGCAGACACGTCTGCAAACAATTGTCCTCCGACAGCGGAACTCAGTCAAGCTCTCTGAAAAATAGTTTCCAGTATCTATGCGTTAAGAATAGCCGAAGGAAGGTTCTTACAATCTTACAGCCTCCAGATGCGTATTTTTTAAGTACAAGTATTTCCTCACGTGATAACTCAAAAAGCTTTGTTTTTTGCATGCCAGAGGAACAGTTGTTACTAATACAGAGTTACTTACCAGGTGAACTCTGCTAGCAGAGGCATTCAGTTTTTATAGCTACTTACTCAGGATGGCAAATAGTCAGAAGGAAACACCAAGTGGTATCAGTAGGGTAATTCTTAACACATACCGTTATAAGGAGACAAAAATCATATCTGCAGACAGGTGCTCCCCATAAAGTGTAGTACGAAAAATGTGCGTTATTTGCTATTTCTGAATATAGACAAAACCAAAAAATGCAACTTGTAAGTCTGTTGGCAGATAGCAACTATTTGACAGTGTACACAGTGCAATCCAGTCAGGTAATGTTATCTACTATTAGAGAAAAACTTTGAGGGTTCTCACCTATTCCACATGAAGGCCGTTGCTGACTGAATGCGGCTGGCAAAACCAACTCAGATTGGTTTTTGAAGATCAGTTCTTTGGCTCTGTAATTGGGTGGAGTACAATGATACATGTGGGACTCCTCAGCTGGCCACCAATGATGCTTTAAAATCAGAAGATTTTAACACAAAGCTGTTATTATTAGAGTGTTTCTAAAGTGTCCCCTCGGAACACTATCCACTGCAATGCCATCCTGCCACTACCACCGAGCCCGTTCTGACACTTAATACTAGCCTTCTAAGGAAATAAATTCTGTGGCTACATGAAGTCCCAAACTCATTTTAAATCTTTATTATGGGTTGCTCTATGGCTGATGGTCTCGTTCAGATGTTTAGATTGTTTTTTACTATGAGTATTTCATGCCACATACATATCTACTACAATACTGAAAGAGGAAGCACAAATTGTTCATAGCTATTTTGTCTTGGTGTCTTTTGCTCCCATATTGGCTTGTTTAGCAACCTTACATTGGAGCTAATAAATCTTGTGTAATGTGGTTGGAGATTATTGCGCCACTGGTGAACATGAGCAGTGTTTACTTGGGAGAGATATAAAGTCCCTGTTGACAATTCTTGTGCATAATTCTGCACATCAATATTAAATGTTCCGTAAGTATTTGGGCTGAAAGACAAAGGCAGACAACGAAGACATCTTTACACCAATATATGTACTCTACTCATTGATAATAGTTAAGTATCTTTACACCAAGCAAATGAAAAAATATATCGGTTAAGAAGTCAGTAGGCCCTAGACGATATTATTCACTGCTCTGAAACAAGAACAAGGTTCCAGTGCAGTTGTTCTGGTATAATCTGGGTTTAAGTCTCAGCAAATGCCAAAAATTAGATTCTGTTCTCATTCACACTAATTTTGTTCCAGTTACTCCCGAGTCATACTAGAGAAATGAAGGTCAGGTTGTACAAATAGTTGCAGTGAACGTGTTAATGTCTTGCTTCTTCTAAATTAAGAATATGACTCATTCACATCTACTGTTTGATCCTGAAGGCACAAAACTGATCCAAATTCCTGGACTGGATTGCCTGTTTTTGAGATTTTTAAACATTGTTCAGTGTTTTATTCCTGATTTAATTCTGTGGGGTTTGGTTTTGGATTTTTTGGGGGTTTGGGTTTTTTTGTGTTTGTTTGGTTTTGTTTTTTGTTTTGTTGTGGTTTTTGGTGGTGGGGATTTTTGGAGGGGGAGGGTCCAATCTGGCCATCATGCCAGCTCTCTCAAGTGACAATGACTTGCTGACAGCCAATTTCAAAGGTTTTGAGTATTCTTATCAGCTGTTTTGGACACTGATTAGCTGAGGTCTTTACTGCCTCATCAAATACTGCTTTTCTGATTCTGCTTGCCAGCAGTTTCTTTCAACTTATCTTAGTAATCTTTCCCTGAATCCCTCAATCACCTCTCTGTGACTCTTCCCAGATACTCCCTTCTTAGTCTCCTACTGCTTTTTCGTTGTACCACCCATAATGACATCTCTGATCATACTATTGACATGTTATTAATATGCAGTTACCATTCTCTTTTTCATCCTTTCCTCCGTAGTCTATAATTTTGATCCGACCTTCCTTTTCAGTAGAAACCAATTAGAAGCAATTAAGTACTTAAGTTACAAAAGGAAACAGTTCTCTATTACAAAATATTCACCCAGCTAGTTCAGTCATTTCAAGGAAATAGTGAACTGTACTTTTATTACAGTGGTAAACAGAATAGAACTGATATTGAAATACATAGTTAATGTTTAAAAAAAAAGAGGTGCTCTCCAAGACGAAACACTTTTTTCTGATAAGAAAGGAAAAGTCTTACAGATGCTGTAACTTAAAGTCATAGACAAGGAATCAATTTCACAGGCCAACAGGTCAGTTTCTTCTCTCAGAATATTTAACTGATAAAGAGCCAATAGAAATTCACGTTGTTAAGTTTCCAGCAGCACACTTTCATACTGAAACATCAAGTAATTTTTAGCCTTATTGCTGTGCCTGGCGGGTTGTCAGATAAACTGGGCCCTATGTCACCCAATATGCAAATATGCTGCGGAAAGCCAGTCTTTCACCTAAAAATCTCATCTCGCTCTCAAAGAAGTAATTTCTTCCATTGTCTCTGATGGAAGAGGGGGATCAGCTCTCTGAAGAGTTTCCAATCTAGTTTTATTCTACATACCAATTGTACTTACAAATAAACATCCTTCATTACCAGATCTTATTGGACGCGGCAAAGATCACAGCTCTTCCTTTAGTGACTTTTTGACACGTAGCTACAGCAGTGTGTGTCAATTCAGTGTTGCTTATCAGGCGCTTCTGTTTGTAAGTTATCCACACTGGTACCTATTTATCTTTTCATATGCAATGTACATAAATTCTTCCAGGGCCTCAGGAATATAGTGTTGATCATAGAATCACAGAATGGTTAGAGTTGGAAAGGACCTTGAAGATCATCTAGTTCCAACCCCTCTGCCATGGGCAGGGACACCTCCCACTAGACCTGGTTGCTCAAAGTCTCATCCAACCTGGCCTTGAACACTTCCAGGGATGGGGCATCCACAACTTCCCTGGGCAACCTGTTCCAGTGTCTTACCACCCTCACAGTAAAGAATGTCTTCCTAATATCTGGTCTAAATCTACCCTCTTTCAGTTTAAAACCGCTACCCCTCGTCCTATCACTACACTCCCTGACAAAGAGTCCCTCCCCATCTTTTCTGTAGGCCCCCTTTAGGTACTGGAAGGCTGCTATAAGGTCTCCCCGGAGCCTTCTCTTCTCCAGGCTGAACAACCCCAACTCTCTCAGCCTGCCCTCATAGCAGAGGTGCTCCAGCCCTCTGATCATCTTCGTGGCCCTCCTCTGGACTCGCTCCAACAGGTCCATGTCCTTCTTATGCTGGGGGCTCCAGAGGTGTGCACAGTACTCCAGGTGGGGTCTCTCAAGAGCAGAGTAGAGGGAGAGGATCACCTCCCTCGACCTGCTGACCACAAGATGGACATCCTGACATTGATAGTACATCCTGATCATTCAAACCAACCTGCTATTGCAGGCAACTCTGCCATATAATTCCTTTTATGTATTCACTAAGTCTATCTTAATAATAGTTTTCCCATTACTACTAGTCTTGTCATGCCAGATCCTCACTGCTCAGAAAGTCAAAACCCACCTCATTTTCAGAGTGATAGATTTCTTGGGCCAATAATCCTCAGTCATTCTTAGCCAAGTATTTGCTGTGACCCTCCTTTAGCTAAATGACATTCTCTTAATACTTCTGTTTCTTTTTGAATGGGCTTTAAAAAAACAACAGGTTCTCTGCTCTCCCAAATATGGCTCTCCCATCCTATGATTATCATACTCACCCCAACTGAACCTGCTCCAGTTCAATTTCTTGAACATCTTGTACATTCTCAGCTGTCACACTGCACATGGTACAATAGTATTAACACTTCTCTATCTCTGGGAAGACCTCATATGGCCCTCCATAAGAGTGGATATTTCTATTACTACAGTCTTTCAGGTCTTTCAGCTCTTTCTATTCATCATCCTGACAGTGTCTCCAAATTATGTCTCTTAAATAAGCACATTTTCACTTCTTCCCAATGTTAATATTGAACATACACACACACACGTGTATGCATGTGCATGAGTCCAGTAAGACTGAATTTGATGAACTTTCCCATCACTTGCCATGCAACTCAGTGTCTCTGTTCATCAGCTCTTTACTCACTTTGAAATTTTTGAACTAGGGCCCGTATTTTTTTAGTTTTACGTGTATGTTCTCATGTTACCCAGGAATTACTGCATCAGTTGCTTGTAACCCAATGTTGATTTGTGCTACCATGTTTTTCCTGTTTAGAAAATCAGACATATTAACAAAATTATCAGAAAGTCTAGGCTGTTATTCTAGTTTCCATTTGTTCTAAAGTCCTAAATGAAGTAATAATGAAATCTTGTCACTGGGTGAAAATTATCTCGTTAAGTGAGAAACTTGTAAGAACATTAGACGCTGACCAGCATTTTTTTAGATATGGACTATGACTACAAGACAAGTAACCTTTTTACCGGAATTCAGACATTTTCATATCAGGAATTCTACATTTCAATTTGAGGCACAAACCTTTTTTTCTCATGTATGTTTTGTCACTGCTAAGGGTAAGCCCTTGGATCCCAAATGCTCAGCATTCATCAGCAATTTCTATATCATCCATATTTCTCAGGCTGCTAAACCTTATGTATTCCAACTTCTATACACAGTGCACATATCTATCTGATTTGACAAAAATGAGTATTCACATTCTTGTGATCTTACTCCTGGGAGTATTTTTAACTTTTCCATTTTTTTGTTCATTTACAGTTCAACTGGAGACTGGATGAGGCAAAGCAGGAAGTTTGGAATGGTATTAGATTAATTATTATTATTATATAACAACCTGGATATAATATAGGCATTACCTGTAGTATCTTCACAGCGAAAGAAAGGGGCCTAGAAGAGGCTGATCTTTCTCTTGCTTTACAGTTAGCTGTTGTCCATTGTTCTGCCTTTCCCCCCATAAATTCTAGACATGCACAGAAGTCTCCACAAAGGTCTGTGGAAAGAGAAAACATTACCATAATGGTGGCCACACACTTTCACTGAATAGGCTTTTCCCTGCATGCAGTTACTAGATGCGTGGTTGGACCCTGAGGTCCAGCTCACAGGCTACAGAATTCAGTCCTTTCTTGTTGACTCCCTTCTGTTCCACAGCAAATCACTAGGATTGCAGTGATGACTTCTGTGGAAGGCAGAGATAATGCAGTGGAAGAAGCCTGGCCAATAATCTTCTCAATCTTCCAGCAGACTTTTTTGATTTTCGACCTGATACTCATCTACTTGCCTGTCTGCTAAAGAAGAGTTTTATTATGAAGGAATCTCATTCTACAGTTGTACATGAACACAAAAGAGGGCAAAAGAGATGAATGCCTTTATGCCAATTTTGAACCCTCAGAGTCAGGCCCATCTGTTACATTCTCCCTCTTCAGGGTCCTTCACTGGCCCCATATTGGAAAGTCCTGGCATAAGAGCATCTCCAGAGGATCTGGGGTTCACCTGTGGACACTACTTGCCAGATCTGGTGATTTAACAGGCCCAAGCTTCCATTACAAAGTTAAAACCCCTCTCAACATACCAGTATTAGAAGTGGTAGGCAAGACCTCAGAAGGCCAAAACAGGGTTATTCTGCAAGATCTAGACTGATCTGAAGTCAATTAAATTCATCTACTATATGGCCCTGAACATTTTCAACTACATTTAGTATATCATAACAAAAAACTGAAAAAGAAGGACTTCCTATGCTTTCCAAAGAAAGATTTTCCTAGCCAAAGTTCCCAAATGTAGTTGATTAGTGTGAAGTAATTAGTGTTATTAACGTTTATATTTCTGCCAGAAGAGGTGAGACCCGTGGTACTTAGAAAAACACATAAAGAGTCTTATGAAAACTTAATTTGTGGAAGAAATGCGGGAGGAAGGAGCTTAGCTTTTAATCCTGTAATGAGGGACTCACTAATGAAAAAGAAATTCCATTAGAAGGCTTTCCCAGGAAATACCTCTCTTCATAAGATTAATTTGTATAATGTCCTTGTCTTTTGGATTTTGAAAGCTCTTTGAAACTCTGTTTATCTAGTGTCCAAGTGGCCCAATAAACAAACAAACAAAAACCAAAACAACCCCCCCCCAAAAAAAAAAAGAGAAAAAAAAGGAGAAAAAAAAAGAGGAAAAAAAAGAGAAGAAAAAAGGTACAAAAAAGCTAGGTAGAGGAAGTCCATTTGAGAAAGACCTCTACAGAAAAAAAATAAAGACATCCCAGTTACAGGCCCCAAAACAATGCTCTTGGATTTCAACCTCAGCTTCTGGTTGAACAATAAGGTTTATGGAACAAATGTTTTCTCTTCTGCTTCTTTTTCTGTTTCTGTTCAGATTTTTTGTTTACAAACTGCCTAGCCTACCAGTGCCCAGTTCCATCCCTGGAACCTACAAATTCTCCCAGTTCACATAAGAAAAGCTATTGTAAGTGGCAGATACTTTCCCATATCCCAACGCTTCTCCAAGACAGTGACAGCTTCTCAGAGACCTGTTGTAATACCCACAGCCCAAGGAGCAAAACACCCAGGTGAAGTCAGGCTATGACTCCGCGGCCCAGCAAGCGGTACCACACACAGCCAGCCAAGCTCAAGTTCCAGAAGCATTGCGCTGCCAATAGCCTGGACAGTTTTCCCTCTTTCTCAAGAGGGTTAAATAATCAGTTAGGGAGAAATCACTTTGCAGAACTGCTTTGCGCACCCCCCCCAGCCCGTGTACCTTGAAGACTCAAGCCTAATCCTGCACATCCCCACGACTTCCATCCCAAACTCCTGACTCTGCCAGCCCTCAGTTAGGTACCTGAATCACTCTCTGCACTGCAAGTCACCTCTCTGAGAACTAGGGACCTCTCCAGTAATGATGGGGAGCCCTGAATTGGGAAATGCTCAGGCTCTGGCAGAACTCTACCCCATAATTATACTGCTTCACTTTAGACCCAGGTCTGCTGGGTGGGAAAAGTCAGCAGTCCACTTTGCTCCCGACAGCTTAAGGCTGTGACCCTGCACTGGCAAGAGCACTTAAAGCATCTGGGGAGGTGCCTCCTCTTATGAAGCATGCACATCTCCAGGGTATGGCACGTGGCACCTGGAAAGACCCAGAGAGGGTTTGCGAGCAGAAGGCGATGGGGGATGAGTGCTCCGAAGACAGCGAATGCTCTGTCTATCCTCCCCAGCCTGGCTGTCAGTGCACAGTTGCTAGGAGATCCCATGCGAGAAGCCTAAGGCAGCAAGGCTCAAATAGGACCGAGCCCCAGGGAGAACAGGAGAGCGTGGCACCCGCGGCGGCTCTGCCGACACAGGCTTCAGCCCAGCCTGCTCCCCAGGGCACCTTCTCCTCGCCTTTCCTCTCACTCGTATATGCAGTTAATTCATATTCCCATTTCTTACCCTAGCCTAAAACACATCAGCGATTAGTATAGAACGGAGATCAGCTCTACACGGAGCACTAAGCAGAGGCTTCCTGTTTGGCTGTGAGGAAACATTTGCTGAATGGCGACTGTTCATGCAGAATGCCGCAATTGCAGAGTGAAGGAACTTACATTGAGTGAGATAAATGGCCTTGAGAGATTAGGCTTCTCCCCCTTCAGCAGTCAGGGATGGACTCTAGGATAATACATATGTTTCTTGATCTAACATATGCTGAGTTGTTTGACCTCACCATTTTCGGTTTCTCATGCTGGTTAGCTGCAGCACTAGTTTGTGAGGAAGCCAGCGAGGTTACCTTCCTGCACTCCGTTCAGCATCACCATCTACTTAATTCAATGCTCCTGAAGTAGTCTGTGGGTGCTCACAGCCTTGGAAAAGGAACCTATGCAGAGTATTTCTTCTATAGTTCCAGTTTACATCAGAAGACACCTTGCTACGGTTTCAACTCCAAGCAGAAACAAGTTAAAAAGGAAGAAAATTACCTTCAGCACAGTGTTTCTACAGCCAGATCCAACTTCCAATAGCTTATCAGACATCTAACTGCGGCATGAACCATGAGGCACATCCACCCCCAGTTTGCATTACCCTTTTGGAGGCTACTCCTCTCGTGGCTGGACAACTGTAGTCAGTACTTCCTTCAGAACTCTCATTCAGTCCTGTCAAATTACTTACCTGAAAAGGAGGGGACAATAAGTTTAGGTTCAAAAGAAAAAGGGAATCATCAATTTCATTAACAGCCCACCCGCAGGAAGAAAAAAAATCATCCCTGGTAAATTCCCTCAGTATAGGCAACCCACAAGTTCAAATTTTCCTGTCCATTTCTTCCCACAAACACATTTTAACTAAGGGGTATGTGAGGGTTTGGTTTTTTTCATTTACAGCCAGCATCTGAAGAAAATGTCCCTTAATGTGTCACTGGAGTCACTTACCTGGTTACAGGTGGATTTAAGTTCTCTCTATGACAGAGTTGTTCCCCCCATGCAGAATCACAACTGTAATGTTTATGGAAATATAAGTGGGTGCACTGCAGAAATCAGCACTGTGTGAAGGCATGGAGAAAATTGTGTACTGTATCTATAGCAAGAGTTAAAAAGCAAATAACTGTCTAAGCTCAGTACCTTGTGGAAGGATGCAGTGATCCTGGTTTCCTGAAGAGAAGGCAGAATACCAGTGAGGTGGCACACTGGGCTCCCCCTTGTTTGTTGGTAAGCCAACTGCCTCTGAAAGGATTGTAGGATGCGTTCAGACAGGGATTTAGTGGGGGCTTCAGGGAAGGCGGTAGAGGTGGTTAGGGAGGAATAAGTAAGTTTCAGAACCCTAATAACGCTATTTACTGTAAAAGTGGGTTGAAGAAGAAGTAAGACTGGTTCATGTAATTTTGTTTTCTTGGATTAAACTTACTTAACTGTGACCTTACACTGATTGGTCAGCTCTGAGATTCAATTTCCCTAAGCCCGTGCATACAATGACTTGATTTTTTTTAATATTAAAATTTTCTTCATAATGAAAGAGAAGAGCAATTTGAACAGATGAAAGCCCACTAGATGTCTATAGGAAAAAAAGTTACAAGTTTTATAGAGAAGCTTTCAGATTCAAGGAAGCTAGTTCTAATCAATAAGTGACGGTTTCACTACTTTTGGCTGGCAGTAAAGCCTGCCTCCTTCATTTGTAGAATTGCAAAATACACTTGCTTGAGTCACTTCTCAAAGAGTAGGCCAGTCCAGAGCTACCTTTTACCCTCCCATATAGCCATGGCGTATGTTTGGTCATGGTGATGCCCATGTCAGCATTTTCCTTATGAACTGGTTATCTAAAACATTTGTGATTTGCCATTACAATTTGTCCCTATTTGGAGAGTATTCTCCCTGCAAGAAACGCAGCATACATTGTGCCCTGAATGAGGGGGATCAGATATACTGACCCAAGCAAAGTTCCTTTGCCCTAGCATTTTCTTTCTTTAAGAAGAATAATGCGAAGATAGAAACTATATTAAATATACCTATTAGGGAAGGATTTTTGAAGCGGAAGAGTATATCGGGATTGATGAGTGCTGCCCTAGCTCTACCTCTGGCTCGTATTTTTTTACTTGTGTGTTTATTTTATTAGGCTAGACAGGCACTTTCTCTTTTCTGCATGCCTGGGTAATGCAATCCCCAGCGGTGTGACGCTGTCAGGAAGTATCACCCCCAAGTATCCAACGGAGTGTGGCTGTCGAGGCAGGACTTCTGAGAGAGACTGTAACCACGGCACAAGCAGGAGCCTAAGCCATTAGTGATCACTATCAGCTAAAACGGAATAGCTAGAGGAGAGAAATGAGGAGGGGGGGGAAATATAAGGCTGTTCCTGGATTAGCATTACACAGGCAGCTGTATCAATGGTGAAAGCCTGAAATAAAATGGAAAGGCAAATCCCAGAGGGACAGAGGGGAGCTACAAAGGTTTCTGGGAGTTAGTAGACTATAAAACTGTAGCTGACCTCAGACTCAAGGGAACTGGAAAAAAAAAAAAAAAGACTATCAAGAAGGGAGTGTCTTGGAAATAGCCATTAGGATATGACAACTCTAATCTGGGGCAACAAAGGACTGGGAAAAAATGGACGCAGCTCAGGGTAGAAAAGCCTGTATATAGTCCTTGCACTTTACGCTGCAGCTACTGTCGAGATGCGGTTCAGCAACATACTTCAGAAGACTCTTAGAACTGCTTAAGGTGCTTCAATTTTTTAAGTTGCTCCACTTGAAATTTAGGTTGTCAATATCATACATCCAAATATATAGGTCTTGGGTGAAGGAAAATGGTAACTAAGAAACAGAAGTCTGAGATTCCTTCTTGAACTAAGAATAAACATCTCTGTCACAGACAGATGGATCGCAGCTCAGATGTTCAAAACATGAAAAAAGATGTTTGAGGAAAAATAAATTAGTAGGAAAAAGTGAAGCAGTAAATTGGTAGGATTTCTCTCATTGAGATGAGCATTATCTGTGAAAACTGTGATATATAAAAGCATAACCAAATAGCCCATGACCACTGAGCAGCAATTATTACATGTATTAATCAAGACAAAAGATACACTGATACTAGGGGTGGCAGCATTGGTAAAGAGGTTTGTTTTAAAAGATCCCTTTACTTATTGTGCTAATAGTTAGCAGGGAGATTTCTTTTTCTTTCAGAATACTTGTTTCAATTGCAGTAGTTTAGTGCTTGCTTCAGGTTACTTTTAAATAGTTTGTTCTTTCAAGTATTTTTCTCATAGCTGCAGATCTTTGATTTGTGGTTATTTTGTTTACTGTCTGAATTAAAGCATATTTTTAAAATTCAGGGGGTATTTTCCCTGCTTCTCTTATTAGATGCATCAGTTTTTGATACTAAGTAACATACACCTGACATCTCATCTTTTTATTTCAGTGAATATAAACATCTAAGGTTGTCTGCCTCCTAGTTTCCAGAAGTTAATGCCTCCTGTATTGCAGTAGCAGCAGAGAGAAAAATCCATTTTTTTTCTCTTTCACTTTGCCGTGATGGCAGCAAAGATTATATGTTATTGCTAAGGTTCTTCAGAACTCATAATTCTGTAGCATTTTTAGCCGAATGGCGCTGGTTCTGCAAACTGTCTCCTTTAGACCACTTGAAAACCTTACCCTAGGGGCTTGCTACAAAGCAAAACGTGGTATCCAGGCCTTTCCCCTAGGACTAAACACAAGTTGGATTTCTATGGTGATTTGCTTCAAGGCAAGTCTGTACTGAGCGTATCAAATCATGTTAATTATCACAGCCATGTCATATCCACTACAACTTCTAGCGTCTCCATTCTCCATTCCCCCCACTGACAGTTTTAAAAAATGCAAATTGGCCATGGCTTTTAGAAAAAAGGAAAGAGGACATTAAAAAAATATCTCGGCTTTCCCATGTGATTTCATTCCCTACGCTTCATGACCACTATCTAAGAAGATAAAAAAGCAACAAGTGAGTGAAGAGTGCTACCCGGAGGTAAACAGCTGCTGGTCAGCAGAGCTGCCAGAGCAGAAGCTGATTTGCTACTGGGCGTTATGTTTTCCCGTTCTCAGGAATTTCTTGCTAACCGGGTAAAGAGGACGGTAGGTGCATGACTCAGAGGAAACGGGTTGGGGCTGAGGAGGGAGGGAAAGCACACCACCTAGAAACAGAAGGTGAAATTTTGCACCGCTGACATAAGAGGGGTTTCATTAGGTGTACAACAGCAGAATTCGTCCCACTGCCTTTAACCCAACATTGTATTTGAAGATGCAACACTAAGTCATTAACAAGCCTTTGCATCGGACACTAAGATAGCTCTGAGCATTCAGTTGTATCACAAACTGTCCAAAAGGTTAAAAGCAGTCACTGCGACCCACCCTGCATGTGTTTATAAAACACTTTGCTGATTTACTTCAGTATTAAATAGCGTAAGAAGCAAAATAAGCACTGCAGGCCTTGCTCATTGGGATCTGCCCTTTTTGGCTGGCTGAAAACCTGTAAGCATTTCTCATAAGCAGAACTGTCATCTCAGCATTTTCAGAACAATTAAGTCAGTTTATTCAGAGTATGTGTGCATTTTACAGGTACCTTGACTAAGCCAAAAGTTTCAGAAGTTGTGTCTGACTATTTCTGTCCCTTCTTTTTCTTTTCTTTTTCCTCCCAAAAATATTACAGAACTTTCACTGAAGAGATGGGCAACTCAGGAGCGCACCATTTCCTAACACTCAGAGGTAAAATTTATGGCGAGGTCAGAACAAAGTTGTTGTTTCACACATGATAATTTCTACAAAGAATTGTGTAACACTCTGCTCGCAAGAATCTCAGGAGTGAGTACTAACACCATAAAAATGAACTACTATTTATTCCACAGGACAAAGACATAAATAGAAGCTGAAAGTGCACCTATGCACTGCCAGCTATTTAAACAGAGATAATGCAAGCATCATTAACGACTTACACGTACAGAGTGACATACCTCTATATCCATTAAGTAGAAATATACAATTGTTTGCTCAAGTTCCTGCATACGAAGGTACTATGCTCTATTCCTAACCTGCACCTGGGTGCTGAGTGAGTTTCACAATCCCAAAGTTTAAGAGTTGCAAAGGTGTAAAGATCACTTTTTACAGCTAAAATGACTAAACCAAAAAACTCTTAACCTTTCTGTACCTTAGTTTCCACGCATCTGGCAAATCACACTTCCTAGCTTTGATAAAGTAGTTCCGTGACTGGAAGTTGAAAGGCACTAAGTATTCTTATTCATCTGGTGGTTCTAGGCAGGAAAGCTTTGGGAAGGCATTTATCACAAAACACTCCATGTTTATCTGGATCCAGCAAATTTGAAGAGCTAAGACTCTAGAAGAATCAAAAAATGCATTTTCAGTTTGAGAAATGTCAGTTTCAGACTAGTTTAAATGTCATGATATTACCGAAAGACTGAGGGTAGAAAATGGGTCCTTCATCAGCGGTGGTGAATTTCACAGTTCTGAATACTTTAACCAGTAGAACGTAAGAATTCTGTGGGTTTCATGGATTTGCTTCAGACAAAAGTGTTGTTACAAATGTTAGTATCGTATCTTAAGAGAAAGCACAATCTTGTCAATCACTCTGTGCCTACAATTCAGTTTAAAATGATAGAAATAGTTTCTTCCTTCTCACAGGCACATTACTGACTGTGAGATTATACTGTCTGCATAATGAATTTAAGTAATCAGCATTATGGTATTCAGGCTATGGCTTAACTGTGATAAATAGTGCCTAAATCCTATTCATCTTGGTATATCACTCATTCTTTGGAGTACACATTACTATTTAGTCATCATTTTGTTTTGAAAGTGTCAGCAAACTTAGATAACTGAACAGTTTTTTTTTCTCTCTGAGTTATATAGTGGGTCATTAATTAGTTTTAACTTGGTCTGCAAATTTTCTGTCTGCCTATTTCCTGACTGCAGACACGGTCATTTCTGATAAGAGACGTTACTCTTATAGCCCCTCATCTGGAGACACACATCACAATTCATGTCTATTTCCCTACCTGGTACTAAGACTTCTCCCTCTAAGTGAAGTAAGCTGCTCAGCAGTACACTAGTTGTACAGTTGTACAGTTCAGTAGTGATGTCATAGATATTTTATGAGGCTAGTTGTTTTTAAACAGGGAAAAAATACAAAACATCAGCAACGGTTGTACAAGACTCACAGTAAGTCTCAAATATCTCCAGCTGCGATCTGTCCAGAGCACCAAGATTCTGCCATCTAAACAGATGATTCTTTTAACAGTTGATGCATTATTTTGATCGCTTTTCATGCTCCAAATGTATCTCCTGAGTTTTGCACCTGAATGCCTTCTCAAGATCATGAACTCCTTCACGACAGGACCTCTTCTACTGAGACCCTCTTCCCCAGGTAGCCCTTTTCTGTTTATGCTGCTCACCAACTAGTTTCCAGTGATGCCATTGACTGCAGCTCCAAACAACCTCAGGTAAGTTTCCTGCATGTTGAGCTTTTTTAAAAAGTTGGGTTCCTGCACCCTTCCTGCTCTATTTACCATTCCTATGCCTCAGCTGGAATTGTACTGTTATTACTATTAATGCCTCCCAGAGTTGTACGTATCCACTTATGTCTGCTCCCACTCTTTGCAGAACAACTTCATCACCACAAATTAGTAGTCGCTTGCTTACTTGGGATAGCTTGGTGTGTTTTCAAGTGGTGAACTTCATGCAAGAAAGTTCAGGCTTTTATAAGGTTCCTGAAGCCACAGTGATACTTCTTTAAGTAGGAAAAAACAAAGCCAGCACCAAGAAAGTGACTTAGTGTCTTTATCTTATCTACCACTTCTCAAACATTGTCCCATTAACAACGCATTTCCTTGCTTGGTAGTGTTCCTCCAGTTGCATGACCAATTACTGTTCTCACTGAAGTCCATGGCAGCATTCCAATGGAACATGTTAGTGCCTCCAAGGACAGAACTTGTCTCTCTCCATTGTTTATTTTGTTATCTCCCTGCCAAATAAAAGTGAATGCCAGGTTACCTTTCAGCTAATGGAGAAACCTAGGGATTCTGGGTATTCCTCTAATTCAGCCCGGTTTTAGTGTACTACGCCTGTCAGATCCAGAAGAGAATTGGTCTCAAAAAGCCTAAAGGGCATTGTCCCTTTTTTCTGGAATAGTCACCAGGGCATGGTTATGATGGACAAAATTTACTTCTTGACACTGATCAAATGTCTGTGAATCAAAAACAAGGCTTAAAGCCTCTGGTGTTGCAAACAAATTAGTGTCTCCAGCCGGTTGTGCACAGCTGTCAGTTTCTGCTGTGAAAAAGGTCTTCAAGAAGTGTGGTATTGTCCTACTGTCCACATTCAGGAACAACTCAAATGCAGGAATAAATGTTACAAGACTTTCTGTTTCTAAAACGGAGGACTCGTGGGCTTCAGTTAACACCAAGAAGCTATTTGCACAGCTACAAAAGAGCCCACAGTGCCTTTTCAAACAGCAGATCTCTGATGATATTGGGCCAAACTTCTCATACTCCTCCATTAATGCTGTTTAGAGTGTAATTCTTTATGCCGCTACTGTCTGATATAAAGGCAATTACATTTCTCAACTGATTTATGAACTGATTAATCAGAAAAAAGTTATATATTTATACATATGTATATTAACTATTATAGTAAGATCACCTGATTGTGGAAGACAATTAGTATCCTCATAATTACTTAAACCATTCTTGAATTTTCACTAGTAAAACCTTTCAATCGATTTCTGAAGCCCTTTTAACCAAAAGTGAAATTCCTCCTTCTTTGATCTTCCATTTCAGTATTTCTTATTCAATTATGTCAGTATTAATAGCAAATAAACTGGGGCAAGCATAGTTATTTTAAGTCTGTGCAATGTGTTTTGATTTTGATGCAGAAATAAATTCTGATTCTTTAATACTAATATGTATACCCACTATACAAGATATTGTGAGGAGCCTTGAAGAATGAACAAAACTGCAGGAATTCCAGTTTACAGTATTGCCATTGTATAAACAGACTTTTAAAAAAAAAATGATAGCAGACACCAATTTTTCCCCTCATCATCCTTCATTACAGCGTTCCCTTCAAATTAAGAGTAGTTCCAGCAGGTAGTAGTATGTAGCTATGCATTAATCAGTAAGCTCTCTTGACTAATCCAGTTCATTCTGTCTAGTAAGAAGATTCCAGCAGCAAACATGCATACAGTTTTTCTAAGAAGAAAGCAAGCCAAGAAAGGCAGCTCCAGAGGATATCAAGAAAATAAAAAGTGACAGATTGGTGTCACGTAAGAGAAAGTAGTACGGCAGGAAATATCATCATGCTTTTCTCTGTATGTAGGCTCAAGAATGAGTAGGTATAGCAGAACATTCCTATTCTGCATTACAACATTGTAAGTATTGACAGTAAATAGCATAAAAGATTACCTCATTCCCAATGAGGCAGAATTCTCTCATTCTGTTCACTGCTTAGGGAAGATTTAATTTTTTTATTCTTTAACCAAATATAAACAAACCCATACATTTTCGAAATTGCCTGGCCATTTAGGAGTTAAGCTCCAATTTTAATTAACATGTCTGGTCTTAAGATTTAATGATGTGAACTTTCTTAAATTATGGTAGAATGCAAGTCAGGCACAAAATTTTCCTTCAAGAAAGTCAGCATTGTCCAGATTCACAAATAACTTGGAAATAGTGGGAACAGACTTTCAGAAGTCTCAATCCTTTTTAGACAGGTAGAAACTATTTCCACTTACAGGCAGAATGGAGCTGGCCTATACATCATTTGTTCTTCCTGCACCGCATTTTTAAAAAATGAAGGATATCTACAGTTATAACTGAGTCATATTAGTGTGTAGTAGAAAAGGAAAAAGGTGTCAACTTAGTTTTGATGTCTAATTAGCCAACTGTTCTCGTCTCTTTTTTCTATCCTACCATCGGAATTCTTTGGATCCTCAAAAATCAATGGATGTTTTCATTAAATCTAGAGATACTGCTCTGATGTTCTGTACATACTGTATGTCCACAAATTGGATGATTCTGGACTCATGATACTTTAACAGAATCTGATGATTAAATAAAATGAGAAGATTAATGCATGCAGTGCAAGACAATACTTCATTAGTTGCAGTAACACAGCAACATGTGACTTGCAGCATGGAAAAATATTTCCAAGCAATCAAATTCTACAGAGGGCTCAAATCTCCCCAAATGTGAAGGTGTCTTGCCCAGACTCATCCAATCCCTCTGACAAGCTCTTCATCCAGCTTCACAACGCCTGAACTCACTGGCACATAGGCCAGCCTCACTCGCCTACCCAGGAAGCTGACAGACAGAAGTTACTACTATCTCCTGCCTGCCCGGCTCAGCATTAAGCCTTGACCTGCTCAGACTGCAGGATTGCATCCTGCCTCGATCTGAAGGATCTTTCAGACAGAGAACAGAAGTTACTTTGAACAGTCTTCAAATATCTGTCTTGGAAAAAGTCACCCAAGTTATAAAAAACAAACTGGTATCCGTTCACTTATAACAGCCTTTTCAGGAGAGCAACAATGACATACTGTCTCCTAGACTACTTCTTTTCAACATGCTTTTGACAACACCATCTCATATAAGCTGCTCACAAACTTCAGTCTATTCTCTTCCTTGCAGTCAGTACAAGCCTCCATTTTGTGTGCAGCATATCCCCAAGAAGACAGAGGATTATTTGCTTACTGCTGATGATCACCTGGCCAACAGTCCTACAAGCTTCTGTTTACCCACAAGTAAGGCAGGTGCCACTTCATGCAAATCAAACATTTCCCTGTACATAAAACAAGTTACTTCTCAAGCTGGCTATATGCCTTGTCAAATACGGGATCCTAACTGTACTGCAGGCATTCACATGAATAAAACATGGCTACGCAACAACAGTTCAGAACAGATATGATGCATTAAAGTTTGATTTCAATGCAACATAAAAACAGCCTAAAATGTCTGTAAAGGCATTTCGCCAGGGCCATGCATCAGGATGCCAGCAGCACTCAGTAAGTCATTAATTTCTCAGCTTGATAACAGAGGGGTTTTGGCCTCAGTAACCCCTAAATTCACAGGGACAGACATTTTTTTTCGATGTTATATATTATTATTACTCTTATCACTGTCTTGGGCCTCCACTTTCAGCTAGAATGAGGAAGTGTAAGGGAAGAGATTCCTTTGCCCCTTGGAACATCATTCACTTCAGAAATCTCTACATGAGTATACTACAGGCTATAAGACTTCCCAAAACTTTGAAGGTATGGAATGTGGTATTTATTCCCTTTTCCTCTTAAAACCTTACTCAGGCTTTCTGGGAAACATTGACACACCTGTAACATTTATTTGCTCAGTAAAATCTTAACTTCTCTAAGAATGAAAAGCATACTATATGCAATTTGTTTAGCACTGATAGAAAACTTAAATACATTATGGTACAATACAAAGTACATGTATTTTATTTTTGAATGTCAGAAACACTCAGAGCTAAACTCACTACAGAACTCGCATGTATTTTTTTTGCCTCTTGTCATATCACTGATGTGAGGGAAGTGGATGTTGAAAATAGAAAACATCAGTATTGCTGACTCGCAAATAAAGAGGAAGGTTATAGATGTATTCCAGAATCAAACCTTTTCATCAGATCAGCTCAAAACCAGTACAAAAGCAGAGGCTGAGTGTTATCGCACAGATATAGAAAAAAACCCTTGTGACACAGACTCAACAAGAGATCTGGCCTACACTACACAGGCCATAGATTACAGGAACTGTATTTGCTTAATACCATATTAGAAATAACTTCTGACAAAATACTTCTTGGTTAGGAAAAGCATTCTAAAATCCTTGGCATAGTGCTCATTCCAAGACTTCAAATATTTTTTTGGTTTTCAGTATGTGAGAAAGTTACATACAGATTTCTTTATCTTTCAACTTTCTCAGAATTCTCTACCTCCACATTTTCTCCCCACAAAAGTGAGCATTTTAAATGGCTCCTTCCCCCTCCTCAAGGTTTGCATTTCTAGTGGAGTCAGGGTAAAATTACTGAGTCCTTGTGAGCATCCAGCTTCACCCATGCCAAGACATCCAAACAACAATTTCATCTGGCTCCTTTTCCTGTGTATCTCATATCCCATTTGTTTTCTGCCTTCCTCTATCATTGTTGCTCAAAGTACAAGCAAAGGAACTTGGATGAATATGCCTTTGACTGAGGGGGTATCTTCTGCCAGGTAGCTTCAAGGAAAATGTAAACTACTTGCGTTCAGCAGGATACAATTTTCAGAGAGGATGTAACAGCTATTGAGCCACCACTACACTTGAACTTTGCCATTTCCCATTTGAGTTGAACAAGAGTTATTGACAATGACTTCAACAAAGGATGCTTGTGTATAATCACAGAAGTCAAGTGCGGTTTGAACTACAACAATTTATAAATAACTCCTGCAAATTCTAGAAAGGAGATTTTACTGCTTAATACACAAAGGCCCCGTGAAAATAAATCTAGTAGTCAGTAGAAATACCCTTCTCTGCACACCTTGCTCTGCACAGATGAAAAAACACAATGCTTAAATTATGAAACATCCTTTCCTGAATTTAAAAAAAATGAACTACAAATCTGAGGATGTTGCCTGAATTGATGCTATTTATGGTTAGAAGAGGTACAGACCAGCCAGTGGCAATACCAGTGTAAGTATCCTCATGAAGGGCACCTCAGAGGATACAGGCCAGGCAGACACTGGCAGGCTCTGCCCATGCTCAGAGCCAACGCGAGGCCATGTGACTACATTACTGCAGTGTTACTGCACTTCATGTACTACACACTTCTCACAGGGACTTACAGCGTGAGCCTCCATCATAGCGTGATGGCCCAGTCCTGATTAACTGAGAGAGTACTGCCAGATCACACAGGTGCCTGCTTGGATATATCCAAGATCTAACCAAAGTCCTCCACTAAGTACTAATCCTGACACAGGAGTACTTTAGAATTGAGGCTATGGGTCTATTCCAGCCCTGACAGACTCCTTGGTGCCTGTGAAAAGAGCACTATATATGAGAATTAGATCCAATACTGCAAAGACTTAGCCAACATTTACTGTGAGCACATAACTCAAGTTCCTCAGTACCTTTCATGTACGTGATATGATGTATGTGGGTGCATCATGTTGATTCAGGCTCCAACATACATTCTTAACTAAGGAGCAAATACACATCCATAAGGAAAATAACCAGAATCTTCAATTTTAGTAAGAACATCAAAAAAGGAAAAAAATCAAAACATCCTCTATAGTCAGTATGGATGTCAGCTGTAGGCAGATAAGGAAAAAGGGGTGAGAGGCCATACATTTCATCATCTTGTTCCAAGACTTATCTGCATTTTTATAGAGAATTTTAAACCAAAGTTGGTCAGATAATCTTAGTTTGAGGCATTTGTTTATTTTAAATTAAAACTATATCTTAACTAATTATAACAAACAACATGATCTATAATACAGAGCTTTTAGAACAGATCTCTTAGTGTTCTAGTTCTGTAGAGTTAAGAATTTTTGGTGAAATTACAAACAGTAGAACATAAATTTATTATTTTGCATCTAAATACATGAAAAATCACAGTGTAAAGATTAGGTTCCATATGGTTATATATAATAAATCTCATTGTGCACAAATAATCACTGACACGTTTAACCATTTATCTACCTTTCAAGATGCAATAAATTAGATATTGGCATTTTTTCAATACTAGATATTGACATTCATGGTGTAAAATGTCTAATATGACAACTAAGAATTCTTACTTCATGTGAACAGGGACCATTTATATTTATCTCTAGTATAGGAAGCATACAAATGCTCTTGTGACATTTTATGGAGGCACAGAAAATATCATGCAGCAGAAACATCATAGTTTTGTGCTTAATGATGTTTTCTTCTGTTAGTATCTAGTGCTAAACCCTGAGAAGTCAAGCTTGGAAATCTCCTTTTCATTGGAAAAACTTGTTCGATCTATGCGAGAGCTTGGGCTTCCAACTTTACTCAGCCAAGATTTCCTGCAAGAAAAAATAAGAGAGGGTTAGCATATAAAGAACTGCACATGGGGTTTATTCTCCTGTCATGCCTTCTGTTTTTTGCTTGGTTGCGGTTTTTTTAAAAGCCATAAGAAGCCTTTCAATGAGGAAACTACCCCAAATATGTTTAGTTCTTTTCAGTTTTCCCTCCCTTTCTCCTTTAAAAGGAAAACAAACTATTTAAAAGGTATCAGTATTTCAAAGAATATTACACAATATTACATAAAAATACATCTGACAAAAGGCTAAAGCAGATTCACTGTAATGATCCCTTTCAAGCGCATTAAAATAGGTATATATTACCTTTGCAGATTCAATACTATACTTTCAGCAAGGACCTAAAAACCATCCATAATTGAAAAACATTATGAAAAAAGAATGCTAACAGTCAGTTTCCTCTTTTCTGACAACTAAAAGAAATGGAAACTGAAATGAAAATGAGTAAGTTCAAAACCAGCAAAAAGACATAAAGCAAACAAAAATCAAAATTATATCAAAGCAATACCAAGTTGTAATAAATACTGAATTTTATATAGGCATTGTTAAGTGGTGATTTTGCATGTATTTGCATTATGATCCAGTCTTTACGCTGGTACTTGCCTTCTTCCACAACACACTAGAAAACAGTACTGAACACCAATTACCACAAGGTAATCGAGGCTGGAAGCTGACAGTGCGATGGCTGCTCCTACGTGAACACCCACTGTATTTCTACCCTGCAGCAATTTGCTAATCCACAGTAGTGATAAAGTGTTGTGGGATAAAAGGAGGTGCACAAACACTTGAAGTGCAGCAGATGACACTGCTTACAGAGAGGTTTATTTACAAAAAATACTTTCTCAGTATTTTCTGTTGTACTAAAGTCTCAGAAATAGGAAAAAGAAAGTATTTTAGTGTACCATATTTAAGGAGAAATATTTCCACACAAGTACTTCTTATAACTTTAATGATGCATAAACTGGCATAGTTACATACCCATGATTAGAGTTAAAAAATATATCATTACTCATTTAAGTTCCAATTTGAAGACCATAAAAATTATGTCATATTAACAGTTATGTTAACTAATCCTTTGCAAAATCACACTGAGCCTTATAAAATGCAATGCTCTTGCAGTGAGACTTAATTTTGAGGTCTTTATAATGAAAATTGTGCATGGAGGTTGCTTATCTTGAGCCAGTAAATAAAACACACCTGAGGAACAGAAATGTATCTTGTTACTGACCATATCTGATAAGATTTTTAGGCAACTTCTGACTCAGCGTAGCACTGCAAGATATCTCAAGTGTCTTAGCTGGTTATAAGACACAGGTTATATTCTCCAAACTGCTAGTCCTTCCTAAGATTGGTTTCATCACTAGCACAGACAGTTCCAAACCTGTATTCAGGACCTACACAACTAACCTCGTTCTTGAAACTCTGTGCACAGTCTCTTGATTATGAAGAAATATACACCCTTAATACTTTATTAAGAAAGCAGGTATGTATTTTGAAATATAACCATAGGAGTACGCTTGGTGGATTACACACTTGCAGTGCCAAAGAGCTCCATGAGCTCCTTCCTATTTGATCACTATAATAGAGACTCTATATGAAAAGACTTCCTAGAAAACACAAGCCAGATATGGATAGCTCACGTTCAAAGTGTGACAAGCCTTAATTTAGCATACAGCAATTAAAATTAGTAAGTATTTCTGTCAGATGTTTACACATCTTCACAGCTCTTATTCTTTGCTTCATGTGAACAATCTCCCTTCTCATCTGTTTTAGATGATGAAGTCTTTCCAGTAAGGAGTATAACACAGGAACAGGAGTACACAAGCAAACAGGAGAACCCAACTTTCCACTCTACACTGGAGCCCTAAAGGCAGACCGGTTATTTCAACAGAAGGAAAAAAGCTTAGTAATAGACCAGTTCATTTTATTCCGTATTATGAAAAATCTGAAAAGCCACTTGTTTATTTAGCAGAAAAGTCTCTAATATAGTTGGATGTCCTTGAGAAAAAAAAAGAGCATGTATTTGTAATGCTGAATTAGAAAAATCTATCTGTACTATTTTCAGAACACAAATGTGATATTCACAAGGGAACAGACTTTTTCCTTTTTTTCTTTTCATTTTAAAGGTGAGCTTGTCCTGGACAAAACCAAAAGAAATATATTCCTTGCCCAGCCTTCACAACTGTACATATGACCAAAATTCATCCATGGCTGCTTCTAATTCCCAAGTTCCACTGCATGAAGAAAGTAACTGTAAACTTTGTACAGAGAAAACTTATTGTCAGCTCTGTATATGTCACATGAATAAGGATAAAGTACAAATTATGAAAATCCAATTAAAACAACCCAGCTCCATAGAAATGCTTTATAGGATGCATGTATTTTATTCCCTATTAGGAAGTAGGGAAGGAAGCGTTATAGGAACTGCTCCCTACCTGGGACTTGCATGACTATAGGGTCTCAGTTGCTCACTGAGATGTTAATACCTCTCAATAGGATCGATCCTCCCTCACTCTGCTCAAGTGACTGACCATTCACTGAACGCTATGAAGAAGCATATTTCTTTTTTACAAGGTAAGAAGCAGGAAATCAGTATTTGCTAAAAGCAGTACACAGTTATAGTTGTTTCCCCGTTTATCTACAGAGCAGAAAGCATCATCACCAATATCTTTGATAAGGGTAATATTTTTAAAAGTTTTAATTTTTATTAGTATCCAGATCAATAGACCCAAGTTAGGAAGAGGTTTTGTATCCTCCTCTTGCTTCACTCAGCCTTCTTAATTTTCTTTCACATGTGCCATGAATTTCAAATCACCCAATGCATGCAACAGATTAGCTACAATTACTAGCATTTGGAGTTTTAGCTTGCCATTTATAGCACCCATTTTAAAATTCGCTGCTGCTACCCACTTCTCTTCAGGAGTGAGCAAGACAGCATCCACCTCGCTTGTCACATGGGGTAGGTCTGAATCAAATGAGGACATTTCTTTAGTCTGCGACAGAAGAGTACATAGCTTACTCAATATTTTAAGGGATCTATTTCTAAAGAGACACTGCTTCAATGAGTCTGGAACAAGAGCTAATCTCCAAATAGCCATTTCCCATTGTGTTTTATTTCACAAGTATTGCAAGTCCATGGAAGCGCTCTTGGCCGTGCTCCGATCTCACTGTTCAAAACCAAACTGGCAGTGTGGGGGCTAGATTGACTCAGATACACTTTAATCACAGATTTATGAGGTACACAACCTCCCTGTCCGGGGAGAAGCCAGGCAGGCCGGCACCCTAGAGTGTCTCCTCAGGGCGTGCAGCGCTCCTGGCACCCCTCTCCCACCCTCTGCCACAGGGTTTAGAACACCCAATGATTGATTCATTTGGACAGGGCTGCTTGCAAAAATACCCAAAACAAACCTAAACAACATTCTTTTCTTATTATTATTTCATTAACTAAAACAAACCTTGCTAAGTGACTCTGGCTTGTTACCCAGGCAACCGGGCTCTTTCCATTCAACATATTACTGGAAAACAATATCTAAAGAGCTGGGTTTGCACCATCCCAATTTAGATCCTCACAGAAATAGCCCGGCTGTGTACAGTATTCCAATCAGGCGTCTCTTGCAAGCCAGGGCACACGTACCTACCTGTTAACTTGTCAGAATTAAGCCTGACCAGGTCAAATCTGGAGAGTTCTCTGGAAGCGTTATTTAAGGAGCCTTGGCTCTGTAACACAAGATAGTACTAGCACAGCCCTAAAATACACTGCACTTTGAATATTACAGGCAGTAGGGTAACTTTATGATTTCCCTGAATAAGATTTATTTTTTTAAACTGAAATCTATGCTATAAAGCAGATTTCTCTAAAATAAATGGCTTGGTTGGCACTATTCTGACTGAAATCTCCTCCTACTTTGATAAGGAAAAAGTAACTCTGATGCAGGAAGAAAGAGGCCTTTCTGGACCTTTAACCAGCAGGCAAACCAAACAAGCATGTAAATGAACAATGCATTTTTCCTGTGCTAGACTCTGCATCAAACCATCGATATACATAGGATGCTGCTACAATACTTCATGTATTGTATGCAAAAAGCAAAATTATTTTATCCTGAGACTGGAGCAATTTACAGTCTATAGTGCTAGAAATGGACCTGAAAGTGACCTACAGCATTAATACTTGGTGAGCTAGAGTTTGTTTCCCTTCACCTTAACCACAGTGTCACTTACAGTGGAACAAGAGAAATGTGTGCTTTTATTTAGAGGGAGAGAAAATAAAGGCACTGGCTTGTTTACACTATTTCCCTTTGTTTGGGATAAAATATTGGAGAGAATGTTGCTTTTTGAAGATTGTATTTACATCTGTGACAGTGTATAGACTAGGATTACAAATATTTGTAAGATACCTCCAAAATGTTGTGGTATTCTGAAACAGTACTGTCAAGTTTTCATAAATCCTGATATTTAAATGTTTGCAGAAGAAATGTGGAATTCTTTATCATCGCCATTTGGCTTCTGAGCTTTTGGGAAGAATTTCAGCCACGCTTTTCAAGCTTTGCTCTACAATTATAAGGGCTAGGAACATTTTACTTAAAACCTTTGCGTTTATAAACATGAAATTTGCATCTAGGTAAAGCCTCTAGTAGCCTGTATAGTAAAGACATCTCACAGCTTACTGTAGAGCCATTCCATTGTCCCTACACCTCTGCTCCAGCTGCCAGAGCCTAATAGTAAAAGAGGAATCTGGAAATAAAATGTATAGGGTTCAGTGCTGTTGTGGAAAGCGTAGCAGGAAAGATAAAAACCTTTGTAACAAAAGTGTGTTTGAAAATATTGTGTCTTGACATGATTTGAATCAGTGTGGCCTGAAAAAAAAGCCCCACCACATTTAGCATTTTAACTTTAGCAAAAGCAATCAATGCCCCAAGTAAGGCGAAGAAAACAGGTTCTCAAGAAAATACATGAGGGATCCTGGGAAGAATTATTAATATTTTGGTACAGGATAAGGTCAAGAGGACTCAAGCAATATGCAGAGTAAAATTTCTCCCACTGGCCTTCATCTTCTGCTCCTAGTAATTTTTTTAGCTCTCAAAACCAGGCTCTAGCTTGGGGTAGAAACCTGAAGCCACCTGACCTGAAATGCGGCTGCCTCTAGAGCTCTGCTCAAGGAGGAGGCCTCCGTGCTGCCATGGAAACCACTGCACCTCCTCAGGCAAAAGGTGGCTTTTAGACTGTTGTGCCCACTGCCCGATACACCACCAAAACCACTGCTGGCAGCAGTCCACACTAGGTCACCATCAGATGTCTGCACTTAATTGCACGTCCATGCCATTCACATATACATACGTGCAAAATGAAGGGGGGAGCAGTAGAGGGAGAACAAAGCAAAGTACAAGGGAGGGGAATTTTAGCACATTTATTAGAATGACCCCACCACAGTCCACCAAATCAAAGCCAAGTGACAGGTTACTTCAGAGGATTAAAACAAAGAAGAGAAAGCCAGCAGTAGTCTAAGGATACAGGCCAAGAAGCGAGTGGGTTAGAAACAAAGCCACTTGCTCAGGTGTAGGCGCGGTGCCCCAGAAGAGAGCTGGAGCCTCTAGGCATGGGGAAGACTGCACTGCCGCTGCCTGCTCACTAGCTGATCTGGGCATCCCAACAACAGGAACTTCTTGGCGCATTGGATATTTAGCATTAGTCCTGGAACTGTTTTAGAAAGGGGAGAAAGAGATATTTAACCAAAAGTAGTGTTTGACTTTGTATTTTTAAACACAGCTGTCAGATGAATGTTGTTAATTTGTTTGTATTTCTTCCTTTTCCGTCAAACTCTGCTGCACTCAAGGCCAGCATTTCTCTAGAGAATACATGATGAGCTTTTCTCGGAGGTACTATTTGAAAGTAATGTCAACAGCAAGGGTACATTAGCAGAATCTGATATATTGAAGACACTGTGTGACACAACAAGCTTCAAATATGTATTTTGGTGTCACATTTCCATTTATAATCCTGAGAAAAATGACTTGTATGTTAATGTTCACCACATTGTGTATGTTATTGGCAAGATTTTTTTAATGTAAAAATGATCATTACTAGTTTGCATTAGCACATAATTTGACTCTATGTACCTTAAATTTACTTTGTTATTCAAATCTGATCTATGTTAAATGTCTTCACCTCTTAATTTAAAGAGGAGGGATTATTCCAGAATGAATGAAAACAAGTCTGAAGTGTTTTTTTTCTTTTATACAATGCAAAGATCTGTTGTGGATTTTCCTATTAATAGTTTTGGTAAACTTCAAGTAGAATTTAATAATTTACTTAAACATGGGATCATAAGAAGTATATTTTTATTAAAAAGTTATCAGAATACCTCATTGTTGAAACTATGTTAGGCAAGTCACATTTGGCTTCTTTCATAGACCTTATCGGAAAAATTAAGCAACGTTGCAGAAATTTGTTCTAAAGAAGAGTAAAGAAATAAATGAAAAGTGAAACCAAATTTGGACATTTCAGTAACTCAGAACAGCTTTTATGTCCACAATGAGTTACATAAAGTACAAGACAAAAAGAGAATTTCCTGTTAAGCTTGTGTCCTATCTTCCCAAAGCAGTAAACATATCAGAAAGCCAGAAGTAGAAAAAAGTCTGTTGTTATTTTTTCTTTAATATGTCTGCCTCTACAGGGTACGATTTGGCTCACAATGCAGACTAGGAATTTTGGCTAACCCCACTCCATTGCACAGAATGCAATTGAAAGTTATTTCTCATTGCACATCTATTAAATCTAAGGCCACAGGAAGCTTAAATGAGGAGGAACTGTTGCTGTTAAAGTACCAATTCAGGCTTCTGGAAAAGAAAAGCTAGTTCTAATTCTTAGAAACTGATTAGCACCCATCACCCACATAAACTGTATCTAAAACAAATGGCTGTATTACAGAGTTGAACAAAGAGAAAAGTACTACTGCTTCTGACCATCAATTCTATACCTAAAAATGTTAATTAAACCCTTATCTTGGCCATTTCAAAGCAATCCTATTGGAAGACCATAATGAATCATTCACACTTTGACCAATTCAGTTTTACTTAAAATCCATTTCATTATACAGCCTGGTAAAAACAAAACAGCCACTACAGTAAAGGGAGCCCAGTTACTGCCATCCAGTTGGAGAATTCGTATCAAACAAACATGCATCCACAATACAGGAAAGCATTCAAATAAGACAGAAAACTGCAGATGACAAATTCAACCAAGAATTTCAAAGACAACACTTTTCTGTTTGCTGGTAATGAGGTTCAGCAAGGAAGACAGACATAAAAGTCATATGAGGACCAACCGCCACATTACCATGCTTCCTGTATCCCCTATGTAATTCTCAGAAGACAGATTTACAGAGAAAAATATAGATTAATTTATTATGCAAGAGCTAAAAATAATGCCAGACCAGAACACAGTGAATTCCTTCAAGCACCACTGGGATTCTTGCTATTTTCCTCAAGAGTCTCCCTTACTTTACAAGTACTTAGGATGGTTAAAAGACTGAAAACCAAGATGACTCACTGAGAAGTTGCAAACTGGCTCTTTCCAATTTAAAAAAAATGGAGATCTTAAAAGGGAAGCATCACCACTTTTAAAGAATCATGTTATAGAGCACTGAGCAAGTCTAAGTGAAACTATTTAATATTTCCAGTGTTGCAGTGATTACGAACAAGTCTACCGTTCCCTAGAATACTGTTTGAATACTTCAGGTGGGCTCACTTCGAAACATGCAAGAGTGACTGTTTCTATCAAAGTACTTTATAAAAGCATCCACATGTGAGCACAGATTAGGTCATTGGTCATCCAGCTGCTCCTTATGCTGAAGTGCACGTACAATTGCTTTCATATGCACAAAACATCTGCCTGTCCATTTTTATAGTAAAAACAAATCCCACTTCTCAGATTGTCACAAAAATCTCAGCCAAAACAATTTTAAGCTGAAATACCTAATAGTCTGCCTAAATTTTATACAATGAGAAAATTTGGGCTTTGTCAAGACTTACTTTCATAATGCTGGTTTTTTTTTTTTGCATTACAAATATAGCTACAATAAGGAGGAAGCAAAAGATTAACATAAGAATGTTACAGCTATTACGTTCTTTATTCGACAAGAGGTATTTGTGGTTTCCAGCACACCAGAACATGCTCTTGAGGTGAATCCAGAATGGTACGTTTATAAAGAAGGTAACACTGTACCCATGGTATACAAGATGTATATATAATATTCCCTGGAAATAAAATCCCCTTTGCAATTGATTAGATTTGTTATCAAGAACAAGGATTTGTTGATACGTATTATTTATTGTTTCCATAAATAACAGAAAAAGATCTTGTATTTAAAAAGATTCATATACTTCCCAAAGCCTGTCTTGAGGTAAATCTCCAGACACAGCAAACAGACTAAGGCAGCAGAGGCACAAAAATGAGATGTGCCGAGCCTCTGGCATACTGTCCCTTATGGAAGAGCAGACAAACCTTATGGAAGTGACTACATCTTCCACATTGTCACATCCTGGATAGTTGTATTTCATTTACAGTAAGAAAATTATTTTCATTCTTTAACATATTACTTCATTATGTTTTTCTTATGACTTCATATACATTAAAAATACCATTCTTGAAAGATCTAACATAAAGACTGTTTTTCTCTACTGGCTTTATAAGTTCCATAAATTTATCATTTCACTTGTGGGTACTTTGGTTTGAAGTCTGTAAGATGACACAGGCTATCTTTGCAGGTAGGTATTAAATACATTATCTAAAGAAGCCTTGCAAGTCATGATCCCAAACTACCCTGATAGGAGGTATCTTGGACATCTCAGCTGATTATATATATATATATATACACACACACACACACACTTGATATATATACTTGATTTCCTACATGTGTACATTATTCAAATTGGCTTTGTGATATCTAATTGCTAGGCTTTAAACTTTCTATTAATATCACAAAAATCTTGACAGAAAAAAAAAAAAAAAGACGTATTCATGTGAGCTGCAACAGTGCTGCAAGCATGCCTATGGCAAAGTCCATTCCTGTGGTCTATAAACTGTCATTATGAATATACTCACTTAGTAGAAATAAATACAAAACACACTTAACATCAAAGCTCCAAGCTATTTAAGGAAGCTATCAGAGCATGAACACATATCTTGGTTCAATGTTTCTTTCTGTAAAAAACAAAAAAGAACGTTACTTTAAACAACGCTTTTAATATTTATTCAAATAAGATCTGATACGTGTTCTCTGCTATTCAGTGGTTCCTGGGCTGTACTACATTGTATTTTATTATACTTGTTATTTAGACTATTTCGCTAAAAAATGTTTTCCTGCTTATTTGCAACAGTGATAAAATGAATCTAGAAATAGAGATTTCTTTTTCTAGGGAAAAAAATCTTTTTTCCTACAAAAATAAACCCAGACTAGAAATCCTAAACTATCACCTTCTCAAGGCAACTATGGTACACACTACATAAAGTTACCACTTACAGAAAGCAAACCAGCAGATTTAGCGGGTTTTGGTGTTGGTTTTTTTTTAATTTAGTATGAGGATAATGGGCTTGATCTTTCCTCCCAAACTTTCCGTTAGTTTTGGACATCTTCCTGCTGACTCATTAGAATCTGCCCTTTAGCAGGACATTTTTTTTTTTTGGAATTGAGAGCTTCAGACTTCAAAAACTAGAATAAAAGTAGAATTCTACTGAAGACAGCATCTTATTTCTACTAAAGTCAACAATAACACTTCTAAAGAGGACAGTGAGATAGACTTGACCTCTGTTTTATTTAAGCAAAGATCTATGACTACTTACAAGAAATAAACATCTAAAAAAGCCCAAACCAAGGAAACCATCTTTGAAAGACAATGGGTCCATACTATTTTCAAGTATTCCTAAATAGGTATGGTTAATAACGATCAATGAGCACCTTGTCTCACACAAAAATTTAATTTTGTCACTTATGCTTCATGTAATGTAAGCTGCCACGGCAGAAATGTGCAACAGGAGGCAATCTGGAAAAAAGGTGTTTTGGGTTAATGCTCTAAAAGACCCAGGAAACACTCTAATTCATTAAATCTGCAGTGAGCTAGACACATTCTCCACTGCAAAGAAATTCGATTTTAAAAAACATATTGATGGCTTTTTTAGGATAACTGCATATTCCTTTGACATGGGTATCAACTAGCTAAAATCTGAGTTTCTCTTTAATATTTTCTAGTTCAAATAACTTGTTTGGTTTCCATATAAAATATACAACTAAAATACATTTAAAATCTTTAAAGCAATATTTCTCTGATTAAAATATTTGTTTTCCCAACTTTTTAATAGACATAAATATATTTGCAACACCAACTTGCCTCTCACAAAGGTAGTTTGTAACAGCAGAGTAAGAGTAATAGGTTGTAATTTCTTAATATAGAACAGTTTCTGATATTTTATGAAACGCTTAGTAAGAAGGGAATTACTGGCAAAGTATAAATATGTTCCTAAGCTCCTAAATCTTCCCATTTTTTAATCTTTCCCTCAAGCTTCAGGGGCTGTCAAGAAGTATCAAACATTTCATTTGTTTTCTGTAATATATGCCATTTTCTTTCTTTCCCTTCCCCCTTTTTTGAAATTTTATTCTGCCTGGACGGTTAAAGCAGACAGAACTGTTTCTGATCACTTTCATACTGTAGACCGCTGCAAGGACTATGTAGGTTTTGTAATGTGAATTGAGAACTACAAAAAATCCTAGAAAACCAGTAATTTCACTAGCAGCTACTTTTACTGAAATTTGTTATGTACAAATATTTCATTAATATTATGCTTGACAAAACTTAGATTTTGCAGCTAATTGCCACTGCCTCATTAACTCACAAAAGGATGAGTAGTGAATGCTACCAGGCTAGTCATGACACCATTTTGAAACAAATTTTGTTTTCCATTACAAAGTTTGCATGCACCCCATAGAAAGGGCTTTCCAACAGAATTCACAGACCTGGGATAATTCACTGATATAGTCACAGATGCTCAGCTGCATGGTATCTTTCCTCACTCAGAGTGTTTCCTGTGATGGTCATGGTGTGGTGATCACCTGTGCGCAGGTTCTTACCCTTTCCTTGTTTACTATAACATTCCTGACTCAACTGTGCTAACACGTACATTAAGAAGGGATTGAGGACTACAGTCCACAGTTACTACTTTCTTAAAGTGAAGAAATAACTAAAGTATTTAAAATAGCTCATTTCAAAGAACTCATTTCAAAATAAACTTTGAGTTACTTGGTGCTTCTAGTGACAAACATTTCCAAAGGGAGAGAGTTGAAATGCTGGCACTGAAGACTGGCAGGTTTCCTAGAATAAAACTTCTCAAAAGGCACACACTCATGCTCTTTGAATTTGCTCACGAAGGTCTGTTTGGCTGTAAGTGCATAGACAATAAAAGATATTTTCCTTTTTTGCAACATCAAGACCTTAGAAGCAAAACAACAAAACTAATAATTTAGGAAGAAGACTTATGCAAGCTTACAAACATTAGCAGTGTATGATTAGGGGGAGCTGTTATAAAATAATAATTTTGCAAAATGAACATCAGAACAGTTCATATCATCACGCACTTTATAAAAACAAGAGTATGCTCCAGCTTCCTTGTTGTCCAGAAAAAATAGTCCAAACACTATATAAATCATATCAGTTAAATATGAACTTTACATTACAACAGCTGCAATGAAATTCAGGATATAGTATACATCAGATGACAAGGGTGGCTAGACCACAGATTTGGCTCCAGATGAAGATACTAAAAGCCTTCAGGAATTCAAATGCCCATTCTGAGATAAGCAAGGCCTGATTTTTAAGAATATTTATGATTATATGACAAATTTCACCACAAAACAGATCTAACTGAGATCAGGAAGGAGCTCAGTGCACATCGCTTCTGCAAGGCACATTCCAGGCTGTCAAATTGGGTACCAGTAGGAGAAAAAACAGAGATCACGTATGAAAAGCCTAGTCTAAATTACTTGACTGGCACCATAGTGGAAGTCTATGGCAGAAGTAGAGAAATCCTCACCTTTCAGAGCAGTGTTTAATGGCCTTAGTTGATCACCCTTCTTTTATTCCTGTCTTATTCACTGATAAGGCTGGTGAAAACAGAAGGTATGAGCAGAAGCTACAAGGCCCACTGCCTCCTCTGAACAAGCTTTCCCTGGACGCTGGACAATGCAATGGTTCTATGAAAAACGTCGTTTGCGATGGTATGACTGAACCCTGGCTGGAGAGGCACACATAAGGAGAATGAATTACAATTGAGTAAATCTTAGACAAACACTTAATTTCACCATTTCTCCTAACCCTACAGGTTGCACCCTCACTGCCAATATCCCCTTTCCGCCCCTTCCTTCCCTCAGGACGTAACTTGAGAATAACTTCACCTCTGTAAAAGTCCTCTGCTACTCCACCTATACTAGATAAGATAATGTACTCTTATTTGTCTTTTTACTACTTGCCACTCCTTTTGGGAGCAATGCTGCTTTCAGTGAAGGGAGACGGCCATGTCAGAGCACTCTCTGTAGGAAATCCTCACCGTGCAGAAATCAGTGGAAGTCTTTCCAATGGCACAGAATCAGGATTTCATCCTTTATACGCCCAACAAGCAGGCGTGATTGCCATTTCATTCAACATATTACAGAAATACAAGAAGTACACAGTAACAGTTTCATTTATGACATCATACTGAATCATTCTCCTGTATATGGATAAATTAGTAGCTTCGTATTCTATGAGAATTTTCATTAGAAAACACACATGCAAAGATGTCTGAAGTAACACAACTGTAGCATTGCATAAATAGATGTATAGATACATCCTACATGGGGCAAAGCCTGCATTATACATAGTGTAGAAAAGAATATATAAAGAGCTAGATCTTTACTGTAACACTTCTAGATAGAACATATTCTCAAATATACGTAGGTTTCCAATTCAAAAGACCTGCATTTTTAAAAATCAGGGTCAGACAAAACATACCTCAAACTCTTGAATACCAATGCTATCTTTATCACCAGAGCATATTTCCTCTTGGATGCTAAATCCAAATGCTAAATGCACACACGCCACATGCTAAATTATTTAGAACGTGAAACAGCTCCAGGAGACTGGAAATCCTTGTACTCAGAAGTCAATAGATGTCAAAATCCAGTCACCAAGGACTTCTGTTAGCAAT
Source organism: Burhinus oedicnemus (assembly GCA_008921705.1). Taxonomy (NCBI): domain Eukaryota; kingdom Metazoa; phylum Chordata; class Aves; order Charadriiformes; family Burhinidae; genus Burhinus; species Burhinus oedicnemus. The sequence goes on along the minus strand of VFFE01007110.1, from coordinate 335,601 downwards.
CCATTAGACAGTGAATACTGTCTGATTCTAAGAATTAAAGATATATAATGCCATAAACAATCCAGTACACAGTTGTTGACTCAGTCTTCATTGCAATGCAGGGAATTTAGCCACAGAACATTGATTAAAGTAAAACATATGTCTAACTCTCCTGCACTTCTATGAAATTCTCAGTGTATCAGTGTAGCATCAATAAAGCAACAACGCTGTATTGCAAGTTAAAAGTTCCTACATCTAACTTGCTCTCCCGTTACTTTGTTACATGACACAAATACAGCATTTCAAGTGTAAGAGCTGGAAGAGTTATTATGAACATGCCTGCAAGTAAAAAAAAAAAAAAGTATCTCTCTACTCTTGGAGAACAACTTTTTCTCTTATAAAGCAGCAAAAAGGATTTTTATTTAATTAAAACAGTATATCCGTTCTGGCTTTAAACTTAATACAGGATGTTACAAGTCCTGCCTACATATTTTTTTGGTTTACTTAAACAATGGAAACAAGAGTTCATAATTCAAGTATTGACAGATCTTTCACTACTGTGGTATAAATCATTGTGTTCTTTCATTCTCCTTTGCTTTAACAATAGAAACAACCTTTACTCCTTTCTGCAATTTTGCTTATTTATCCATATATTCTGATACAGTATGTAGAAAAATACTACCATATCTTCTTAATTTTTTATCCCTCTGCATTTCAGCTTTAAAATAATTTATTTCCACTCCATTTCTGTTTTAATTGTTGGACATTTTTCATGAGTTGGCTTTCTAAAACTGAAGACAATACTCCAAAATTCATAAACAGTGAAGGGTGCATTTCTTATTTCAGCTGTTAACAATGCTTCATCTTCAAGGTATGTTAAGGATCAGTTCAGTGAAAGTCTATGAAAGCTAACACCCACTTAAATAGTTTCCTATTCAGGATATTCACTTGTGAAAAATTTTAACTGAAGAACTTGATCCACTACAAATATACCCAAACAACTTGTAAGTGTACCTCAATATAACTAACTCAAGGATTAAGTATATTAGTGTATGAAATCTGGATTTAGCTTCTTAGACAAAGAAATCCAGTATGAACTTGAAGAGACAACACCCTTTTTAATCCAGACAAAAAGCAATGTGATTACAGTTGAGAGTCAGAATATTTAATTAAATATTAATATCTACTGCTTTGCCTTGCTCTTACAGCAGCAAAATGATAAAAACAAAGCCAAAAAAACCCTGCCCAACTAATCAAATTGTAATTGATCACTGAGACAAAAACCCTCAAAACTCCTCTCCATACATCCAAACCTGAGTTACAGTGCTGGGCCTATATACTGCTCCTTCACTGTGTCTGGAGACAGAGAAAGATCGCTCCAAAATGCCAGAGCAGGTTCTCTCCAAAACCCACAGCACTGATGTATCCAAAAGGTTGTATGGCATCCAAGAACTGGATAAAGGCATTACAGCTTCTTACCTTTCACAAAATGCAGAACATTGATTTTACCAGGAAAAGAAGTCATATGTTTTTCCCAGATATACTATTGATACACCACTGGTATGACCAGCAAATACCAAGTAGGAAACAGACAAAACCCTGAAGCAACAGGGCACTTGGCGGAAGATAATAAAAGCTTTTCTTTTAACTAAACATGTACACAACCCTTACTTACAAGATTAAGAAAAAATACAGTGGGGGGAAAAAACGTAACAGGGAGAACCCTAAGGAGAACAAATTACCAGAACAGAAAACTATGCATAAACAATTCAGGCCTTGATCTCTATGTATAGTTTAATACAATTACATCTACTATGAGCACATGGGAAGAAAACAGTTATATGGCTGTAGTTTTAACATAAACCATAAGCAGTTCAAAGCTGCTACATTTAAATAGAACAGCCACACAATTCTGATAGAAACCTGGCTGGGCACCAGACCCAAACATAGACATAGATGCTAAGGGGGATGCAAAGAGCGCTTAATTCAGAGTAACGGGTATCTTTCCAATTCACGTATATGTGGAAAAATCTTTTTGTCCCTCCAGTTTTACCTCCATCTCTTTATTACTGTTACTCTCACAAATCAAGGCTACCTGGCCACATATACACTCTATTGCACAACTTGAGTGCTGTGAACGCAGCTCTAACTTATGTTGCTTGCCTTTAGCTCCACAAGCAAGTTCTGACAGTCAAAAACTGCAGGTCCTTGCTAGTGCATCAAAGATGCAGCTGGCACGTTTCCTTATGAACTATTGGTACTTAAGACAGAAGAGAGAACTACATCAGCAAAAAGGATAGAGGAAAAACAAGTTGTTTCAGGCAGAATTAAATGTGGCAAAGATAGAGCAAGCAAGTATGAACAGTAATCGTGTGCCTAAATAAAGACAGAACATATTACAGCAGCACTCTGCAACACATCAGCAATCACACCCTCTGGTCTCATCATTACGCTCAAAAGGACCACAATCTGCATGAATATTGGCAGAAAAGTCTATGGACAATTAGGACACCACCTTAAGACTCCTGATGAGGTTACATAGTTGCTGGGTAGTTTGCAGATGGCAGGAATAAAGGGTGCACAGTAAAGTCTCACATCAGGTAAAACCTGAGATAGAACATCTTCAGTGTATGATGGAAGATCAAGTGACAGGTGAAGATGAGTAAGTCCTCACTTGTAGCTATCCATACGCTTAAATGTGGAAGCAAGAGAAACAAAGAACTATGTACACTTTCAAACAGGACATATAAAACCAGAATCACTCATGTGCTTCTGCAGAAATCACTTTGTAGGTTGCTCCAAAGTAACATGCTCTTAAAACTGGGGATTTCTGTTTAAAACGTGATAAAGAGTATCTAAATCTCTGTTCTATGATGTTATTATGTAACATTCAAATTGCATTCTTTCCTGATATGTTTTTTAAAGTAAATTCAGTATTAAAGAAAATTCCAAGTCCAAAGCAATTACTTATTATTTACTGTTCTTCAGGGCACCTCAGTGAATTCTGGAAGAGACTTTGTTTGCTAAGGAATGCAAAACACTTCCCTTATGGCAAAATTCTTTCAGATAATGAAACTGTTGCATGCTAGAGGCTGGCTAGAAGATACAAATCATTCCAGCTGATAAAAAGATTTTTTTTAAAAGCAAATTATTTTTCATTAATTATTACTTCATGTACATTTACCACTTTTAATAGGTATTTGAAAAAAATTTATGTAAAAATAATATACATTCCATAGCTATTTTTATCAGCAGTATCCAGGGAATATGCCCCAAGTGACCCTACACTCACCCCATAGGTTAGAAAGAGCTCTCAGCACAACAGTGGTAAGCAAAGTTTTCAACAGGGCTGGTATCAGTCAGCTACAAAGTAATACTAATGGGGCTCTGTTCTGTTCATTGCCTGGGAATGGCGACTGAAGTGTGTGAAGTTGTCTCTTCAACTGATACTAAGCCCTATGAAATAACACAAAATAAACAAAGCATAACTATGAAGACCACTTTCTACCATACACCTTCCAGGAATAAATCCCAAACCAAGCAACTCCTATTTTATAGCAGTTCAAAAGTATTCTGAGCTACCAAGTAAAATCAGGCACCAAAAGAACCCTTTAATATTTTAGAACTGAAATCCTAAAATACTTCCTTTTCAAGCAAGTATTTCTGCACAGTAGTTCCAGTCACAGTTTCAGTTGTACCTGGAAGTACCAGGTATTGCTATAAATACCTTCTTTAGCCTAAAATTGCCATGATGAAGTTCTCAATTCTCTTCCCAGCTAGCCTACATTCACATCTGGTTTCAATTACATCCTTGTAAGGTTGGTTCAGGGCACCTGTAAGACAGTCAGACTGGCACCTCAGGAGTATTTTAAGCATTCAGCCTTGTAATTATAAGTTGTAAAACAGTCAAGGTGGCATCAGTTGGGCAGCATTACTGGTCCCCAAAATCACCCCACCAAGACACTATATAAAGATATTCAAGGATGCAGCCAGAGATCTATGTTATCTCTGGTTATACACATGCTTGTGTTTCCCCATCTTCTCACTTACTCTATTCTATTCATGTCATAGATTGCAGTTTGTTCTTTGCAATATGGATCCAATCTGACTTTCTGGTTAATGATGTATTTAGTGAAATTCTGATTGCTCTTCATTATAATATAAGATAATGAAAGATGCTGCCACTCAATTCAGACTACATTCCACTCTGAACCTAAAATTCAATGAATCTTTTTATTCACAAAATCATACATCCTCCCTAGCCTTACAGCACCTTCCAGTGTGAGCTAAAAGGATTTTCTGACCTTGTAAGGAAAAACATTAACAAATTAAAGTTAATTGAGTTCTTTAAGAAATTCAGGTCTGTGTCAGTCTTCATCTGCAATTAACTTCATAACAAAGTACAAATTCTTCAAGCCTCTGCATATTTAAAATTCTTAAATAATTTGCAAATGGGCAACATGAAAAAATTACATTATAAATTGCGACTGAGGTTTATTATGTAAGTATGTGAAGCACCATGGCCTGTCTCTTGGCAGTGGGCCCTATCCTGCCTTCACACTCATTCTTTTCCAATGCTGCCTCTACAGCTTCTCCATGTCAGCATACAGAGGCAGCCATCACCCAGATACAGCTCACTACAACGATAAACCCAGTGCAACCACAAAGCCAGGTGCAACTACACATTTTGGTTGCTCACACCAGAGATGACACAAACTAAATGAAAATCCAGTTTAACTAGCCATGATGCTCCGCCTGGCTTTTCTGTTTTACTGCCACGTTAAATGTATTCTTTCACCTTTTAAAATGATGTCTAAACAGCAATATCCAATATCCAGAGATCTAGTGATCTCCAAATCACTAGAAACATTGGCCAGCTTGGTTCTTCAATTATATTTGGAATTTTTAATCTCAATTTTTTAAAGAAACAGGAAAATCTTGAACAATAATTATATTGATGATAAGGTACTGATATTTATTACAAAAACTAAGAAAAATAAATCATAGGGTATTTTATTTTGCCCCAAACAAAGCACTGAAAGCTTTAAAGAAGTCAGTAGTTAATGCAATTACTTAAGATGCAATTATAAAGCATGTTAAACTTAAAAGTATATGAACTTTCATTCATTTATTCAGACATGCAAAAATATTAAATCTGATCCAAATAGGTAGGGACATGCAAAAAACAATGTAATGTTTCTTTAAGAAGAATTTTACTTACATTGGTAGACCACTACTAATACACCTGTATTATAACAAGACTCCTGCATGATAATAAGGGCAGAATTACTGTTGTTTGAATGCTTAATCTGACAGAATTAAAGTTAACGCAAGACATCTTCATGGTGGAGACAGTTTGAGTATTTCCAACTAGGGTCAAGTTCATCTTACACAGACACTAATCAAAACACATTTAAAACACTGCCTGACTAGAAAAACAAAACACTTCCAAACGCTGGGGTTTAAGCTGGGACATGCTGCTATCAGCAGAGGCAGTCCAGGTGCAGGGCCACAATATGCAATACCTTACAGATGCCTGACAGCGCTCCAGCCCACTGGACAGGCCCTCCTGCCCACGGAAAACCTCCACAGCCACTTACAAGAGGTAACTCTGGTTTTGGAAGCCAGCCAGGATCAGGATGGTAGAGGTGACAAAGCATAATAGCAACAGTTTCATACTGAATCACATTTACTTTTGTCAAAAAAATTATGCAAGTTGTTAGACCAATTAGCTATTTTAATGGTATCTGAAAGTGTACCAGGCTTTTTTTCAGAAAACGCAGAGAAGGTCTGCCACAAAACTGGCGCTATAACGAAATGAAAGAGGTTAACACAATAAGGAAGGGAGTTATGTTGTTACAACCACTATTACTTGCTCTGCAACTTAGAAACTTCAATATTAACTCACCGAGTTCTGCCAGTAGCATTCGTAGCAGTAATTAGTTCCATTTATTTCTAAACAGTTACTCAGAGTAAGATACTACTTAAGGTATGTAGAAAAACCAGTGGGAAGCATAGGCTTCTACCTATACTGCTGCCAGTCTCAAAGGTTTTCCAGTCCTCATAATGTCTCTGCAATGTTGAGGTGGGAAGTGTTTTTTGTAAATGGCACTTAAGTACTCAAAACAAACAGGCTAACTAGAAACAGTGTGGTTACATCTACATTAGCCAGGAGCACAGACCAGCAAGAGCATGTCTGTAGAGTACAATGGTTGGTGGTGCCGAGGACGTGACTTATACACAGTATTAAACATTGCAGAGAGCTCCTTTTTTCCCCATGACTTCTTGAACTAGAACAGGGAGTGGGGGGGAAAGGAGGAGATACAGCAGAAGCAGGATATAGTATCAGAAAAATTATTAAAACTGATTTTTTAAAGTGTTTCTGTTCTTCCTAATACTCCTACTTCTGAAAAAAATAGTACTTCTTAATCACTGAAAAATTTCAGGATTCCTCTGGAGTTAAGTACCTCCATCAGCCACCTCCATCCAGAATATTCATCCTTAAATACATACAGATGTGGGCTAAGACTTGCATCGCCTGGCTTGTAGCTGAATATCATGTTAAATGGACTTCAAATGTCTCTTGTCATGTGTGCTACTGTAAGCCTAAAGTTGTATCGTGCTTTGTTTTGCAAGCACACCACAATATATCACACTGTTCCTCCTTTCTTTAATTCGAAGATCTTCTCGTTTCAATACCTTGCAAGAATGGTATTTGAGAAGAGGGAAAGAGACAAAGAAATAAGCACTGAAACAAGCTTCTCTGCATTTTTATGAATTATACACTTTTCTACACAAGACAGTAGACAAGCTTAATCATGTGTATGTTTATAATCAATGTTTTCAGACTTCCAAGTGTTTCATACTCACATTTCCCTCTCATACTCACTGTTATGATGGCAGTGTTCCTACTAAGTTTAATTTGGCTCATCTAATGTCCCTCAACACACTGCCTCCTACAGGAATAGAATAAGCAGAATAGAGATGGGGTGACATGAGCCCACATCTATGATTCTCTCTAGCTTAGCATTCATATTTCTGCAGCTTCTGTTTTCTGAGAACTTAGAATTTCTTCTGGCAAACAGAAGTTTTACACAGCCAACAAGAGACTAGTCACACATATTCAGCCATTTTACTAAGCTCAGTACCTACAATGTCCAACTAGCAAGAAACAGCTATCAACAGCAAATATTAATATATTAAATTGCTGTTCAGCAATTAGAAAAAATATTTCTACCTAAGTCTTTCCAACTTCTGCTTCCATGTTGTTGAAATTTCATTTTCAATTCAAGCTGTCAACCAGCTTTATTGAAATCAAAGATTTTAATTACACTTGGCAATCCCAAAACTGCTGTCTTATTTGGAAGAAATGTTCTTCAATATTAGCCACTAAAATAAAATTTTCATCCCTTTTCTCATTGCATTGATTCACCTGTGAAGCAGATGGAAAACACTAGTCCAGTTGCTGAAAGAAATATCTAGAAAGCAAAAAACAGATAGCAACTTCTACATATGCAAGTAGATTGACATCTAGTGTGAAAACACTGAACTACAAAGCCTATACTGCATATCAACAATGATGACATTAAAATAAGTAATATATATATATATATTTGCTTAAAAGACAAGAGAGCCAAATCATCCAAATACAATCACCTTTAAATCTTCTTTTTTTCAAATAGCTACACAGAGCCAAAAACATTGTACTAGTGCCTGAGGAAGCATAGCCTCTAAAAGAGAAGAACTGAGATGTTAGTGGTAAATCTTAAAAGCCAACCAGGAAAGAAACTCAGAAAGGCTGAGGAGAGGAACACAGGCTACCTGGTCAAGCACAAGTTTTTTCGAGACTTGGATAAGGTGAAGTAGAAAAGTTAGACACAAAGGCAGAACGACCGCATGATTTGTTTTAGAGTTTATGACTGAAAAAGATCTTGAATACCTTCATTTCTGTGATGTAGGCCCAAAGACTGACAAGGAGAGGTTAAGTAGTCTCTAGACAACTATGTTCTTTACCACAATGCATATACCCATGAAAAACAAAGTCTGTAGGTTGTAGAACAGATAAATAAAAGGCTTTTCACAGTTACCTCACTGAAGATTGAACCCTAGTATCAACATCATTATCCTAGAATTTAGCTTATTAAATATCTTTAGTCAAAGATGCTTTCATTCCTGCAATGTAATCTCAAAAGTGTTTGTCACCTTTTTATTTTTACCAGTATTATGTCTAAGTTCACGGTAGCATTGGTAGAGATTTTGGACGTGGACACATTTTCCTGGCAGTTTCAGTCATTTCAGGCCTATTTGCACCTTCTGGTCTGTAGTAATTTTGTAAAAGCAGTATCTAAAAAATAGTATTTTAAAAAGATGACAGAAGTGCATTCACACTACAACTCCCAACCCACTTAGGATTCATTTACTATAACAATATTAGGATATCTCTTCTGGCCCCTGTCAGAATGTCCCCAAGCCTATTCATTTCATACCCATATGCTTAGACATTAGATGCTTTCCAGAAACTAATAGCATCAGCCTTCTGCTAATATTTGTGTGATGGCCCTTGTCTGTGCAGCCCCTTTTTTGTGTCTGTTGAATTCAGCTCTTAAACAGAACACACACTTCCAGCCAAAAACAGTTTACAAGTCTCCTACCAAATAAGAGTGGAATTACACAGCAGCAGCTGGAGCAGTTTGAGATGTCGACTGCATGTACATTCTCACTCTAGGTATTCTTAGAGACAACACTCACAGCCTGTCCACCCCCATCCTTATGCTCAGTGTATGAATACACTAGATGGATCAAACATTGCTACCTTATTTTCCCCTCAGTCACAGAATTCTGGAATTAAAAAGCCTTTGAAAAGGCCTTGAGGAAGAGGGGCTGGAGCATGGAAAGAATTATGCATAGGAACAATGCAACCTAAAGATACTGATAACAAATTTTGTTTTACATATTTAAGTAATTGTCCATATTTACACAAGAAAGCCTTCAGGCCACAGACAGTATTATTTTGCATTTAGCACCACCTAATATTACCAAACTAACATTAAGGAGCAGTCAACAGCAGAGATGTGGTACCTACAGGCATCTAAGATAAAAATTCTCTCACATTAGTTTCTGTATTTCCCACTATTATTCCTCAACTCTGTAACTTTTTCCTCCTGTTGACTGCCTCAAATCCAAAAGCACTGGTGATTACATTGTGTTCTGATAACCTATTGCTCTGAGCAATGGTCAATTGCCAAAATTAATTCTTTCTTATGAGTCAATATGACTCCTTAGCTTGACACTAACTCAATATGTTAATCATTGAGCAACTGACAGTTTCTTACGCTGTAGATATGACCAAAGGCTTGTTTTTACTCAGGAAAACTTAGGACTCAAGAGAATCTCTGCACGATGAGTCAGGAGTGAGTGAAGACTTCAGGATAAGCTCTGGTAATGGTAAATGCATCTGGAAAAACGAAACAAATAGCTGCTCACTGTGCCATTTTTGCAAGGGCACAGAGCAGAAAACTGCAAGCCTACGCACTGAAGTAAAACTTTCCTGACAGTAACTATACTGTACACATTAAGTCAACTGGAAAATAGTTTCTTGGCACCATTTAAACCCTACAGAGTTCTAAGAGAAAGCTAAAAAGAATTTTCTCAGTACCAAAGACCTTGCCAATCTCAAATTTATCCAGTTTTGCTCCCCAAGCTAAGGATTTTCAGAAACTGCAAAGAAGCAGACCCTGAGGAAAAAAATCCTTATCTTGTCAATTTTTGTTTTGTGCTAGCAACCCAACGATATGAAACTAACTGGAGAAATGCGCAATAAAGATCCATGACTACATCCAAGATAACTACTCTGTAAACATACTGAAAAGAAATGAAAATTACTTTTTTTTTTTTTTTGAACAAACAGCTTACGTTTTGTTTTCCTTAAGTATCTGACAAATCTAGGGAGTAAATTTCTTTATACTTACTTGATTCTATTCACCATATCTTACATATTAGACATGTAATTCATAGTTCATCATGTTACTCTTAAAGTTTATTCCTACTTGATGCAGTTTGCGTCTCATCTCCTCTTCACACACTAATCCCAACACTCAAAGTCCTCCTCTAGCAGCCATACCCTGTACACAAAGTACAGAGTTTTCACTGGACATAGGCAGTTTAAAGACCACCATAATTTAAATGTTATAAATCAAGAGAGTTTTTGCATGCAACTACAGGAAGAGAAACACGACACAAACAACAAATTAAATAAACCTCCCTACATCCTAAAATACAAAAACTCCACAGGTCAAAGAAAGGCTGCAGGAGACAAAGAAAGGAATACTGAAAGTGAACACATCCAGAAGCAACACATGAGATTCCTGCTGTGGAGAATCTGTAATTATGATATTTCATACTATACTTTATTGCTTCGTGAGCTACACACACTGTGCTATATTTTAACTTTGTTGTGAGGCTGAGAAATTTAGAGCCCCGTCTCTAGATTCAAATATAGCTCTGGTTGAACATTTCCCAGAAAAACAATTCAGAATTCAGTTGAACTGACTATCAAACATGGATCCAGGATCTGCTTTTTCTTACTTGTCATTAGTATTACATTGGGTCTGATAAAAAAAAAATAAAAAATTACTTAAATGTGTCTTGGCATTACCTGAACATAATTATTTTCTTTATTTTTACCATCATTTTTTTCTTTATTAGGAGAACTAGACATCAGAACAACAAAATGTGCAATGAACCTGAACAGATATGGCATAGAACAACAAATACCTGGAAACTATTCATAATACTCTTAGTACCTCCTTTTCACTAAAGATTATTACTAATCCCACACATTCAGATTTATTAATCAAGTGCCAGAAAGTCATGAGACCAGCTGAAATCTTATGATATCTTTAAAATAAAATTCAGGGGTTTTGCTTGCCTTTGGGTTTTGGCATTATCTTAACAGTGCCAACTTTTTCTCTGCAATATACAAGGCTCAAAACCTTTCTTTAAAACAGAACTTCAATTTATATATAACAGGTTTGTACCAAGCATTGGGGCTTTAAGAAAAAACATCACGTATTATCACAAAAATCATCAAGTATTATCACAAAAATCTTTAGTTATCAATGCAGTCAATCAAGATGCCATCACTGAGTCACTAATAAGTATTATCAGTGTGCCTGAAGACAAGCTTCACAAAACACACTGTTGCTGTTCTCTATAGAGTTAATTAACTAAAAATTAACCTCCCTTTCTAGGCATTTTTAGACATTTTATGCTATTCACCAACTAAAATACACCAGAAGTTATCTGCTAAAGCAATAGCCCTCTCTGCATAATTTCTTAAGTTATAGCCCCTTCTCCCAAAGGAATTTAATTTTTCAACTTTCTTGAAAAAAATCATCTTTCCCTCAAGATCCATATGCTTTGAAAAAACTCTTTGAGGCTGTCTTTCTTTATTTTTAATATATCACTAGATTGCTTAAATTTCATCAAGGCAGAATTTCTTTGTCATTCAGTCACTTTGTCCCACTATAGAGGTATAAAAGTAGCCAAAACTTCAACTTAAATTGCCACAAGAGGAACTTGTTTGCTGTCAAGCTGTAGTAGAGTCAGAACAACTGGGAGGGCAAAAGTGCTCATGGATTTCAATGTCTGCTGGCCTCAAGACAGCTGCTCTTCTTTCTGTTGGAGAGTGACAGAATCAAGGACGAAAAAAAAAAAATCATTTAGAAGTACTTGATTCTCCGGCCCATCTTACTCTTTCCTCTTTGAGCTGGTTATAGAACCAGAACTAACATTTTCTTTTATGTCAGTATTTGGAGTACTTCATTTTATGCCTTCCATTTAAGTGAACTGCATCTCATTGCCCCCACCAACTCCAAAGCTAAGAAAAAGGTCTTTTTGCGTCCTGTATCAACAATCCTGTACCCTTAGCAGAAGGCAGGCTTACAAGGTCCTATTTGAAATACTGTCTACAATGGTAATAATGCACAAGTTAATGTAAATGTGGTAAGTTTTTCTTATATGTGAATTACTTAAACATAAATGCTTGAACAACAGTAAGTGGCTTATGTTACACTGCGATAGACTACAATTTTGTTTTCATTAAATACATAGCAACTTTTAAAAAATGATAAGTTCACCGTGAAGACCAAGATGACTATATAATAACGATACAGAATATACCTTATGTTTGCCTACAGCAAACTGAGGAGGAATGCACAGCACAGCCCTTCCATTTTGTACTCCTGTATTTAGATATGACCTTGAGATTAATTCCAAAAGCCACTGGCATGTTACACTACTGATCCACTTTAAGAGCAGGCAGGCAGTTTGAGAGGAGAAATGCTCTAAACAATTGGCATCAACATTAACTTGAAATGGACTGCATGTTCCACCCTCCGGCAAGCCTGTGTCACCTCTGTTCGTGTTCATTTCACCACTGCTAACTTTCACATGTGGATTTGCCTAATCTTGTGACCAGTTGAACATGACGATTCTGGATTGTATTTTAGGAGCTGTAGATCAGAGAACTTACTTCTACATAAAGACAGCTGTTTAAAATTAACACTTGCTACATACCAAATATACTTTATTGACATCAACACATTATTGAAACTACTATAAATTCTCTGTCCTTTCCCACTTTGTCCTTTGAGGTTTTTTTCTAACAACAGCAACAATAAGCAACGGCCTACCAGGGAAACCACTACTGCAAACACTTTGCTACCCTGGAACACTGAGTCACATTAACCAAAGGGACTACATATTTACTGCCTTCAGTGCTCTGGCATTTCTGTTCCTTTTCTTCACTAAAAGCTATTGGGTTAGACAGCATATATCACTTAGCAAAGAACAAGAAAATATGCTATTTCTGTCAGGTCCCCCATATCTCAAAGCATATGCTGTGATTTTGAACAGGCAATGAAGTAGAGTAAGGCCAATGTTTCCCAAAACAAGTGCCACGATGTAGTCAGGGAGATATGCACAGACCGACCCTTGCACCAATGGACTCCCACTAAAGACACCTGGGCTCCATATTTGTACAGAAGCCATCCATTTCAAGATTAATGTCATAACTTTTGATAGCCACATTAGCTGGAAAAACATTTAGAGCATTTTAGTAAGTTCTACTTTCAAACCACATGGTAACACAGACCTCTCTATGCCTTTCTACAGGGAGTCATGTTACCAGTGACACGGTCCCCCTGGGAGTAGACTAGTTTCCATGCAAGACTCCAGCTAAAGCCATTAACTTCATCTTTTACCTCCATTTGGGAGGATAGTTAAAGCACAGTCAGGAAGAGGAGAGCCAATAGCATAGCGTGGCTTCCTTAGGGGCACTGTTGTCAGGGTAAAGGTATTAGGCAGCTCTCCAGTGGGAAGGATTCTTCAGCAATCCCTGCACAGGTCACAGTGCTGTCCCACAAGCTCCAGCATCCCCTCCCACATCAATTCCACACAGCAACGTGATATTTTAACTCACTGGGCAAGGCAAACACTGGCATCTATCCCATCAACACACTTTATGCCCAGGTTCCATATGTGCTCCATACTTTACAGTTTCCATTGGCCTCCAGCAGGCATACTTTACATGTCTGGAAAACTTAAGATGCTTTTTAAGTCTATCAGATGGCTCAAATACCATCAAGCAAAAGATTTAGCATTTCTCAGAACGTGTGGTGCTCAACGTCAGGCTTCTACATGTTTCTGGTTGGGCATAACAGGAACATCTCTTAATATTAGCTAAAATAGTAAACCAGACACTAAGTTGAGTAGATTTTTGTTAGCCTAAATTCACTGAATAATTGTGACTAAACTCAGGCAAAAGAACAGCTTTCAGAAGACGAGAATAACATACAGTTTTAATAAAAGACTACCGGTCTGGTTTTTTAGAAGTTTATCTATGGGTCTGCAAGTCCTGAGAAATCTGCTGTATGTACTCAAACAGCATGGCAGAGGTAAATCCTGCCTGCTGTTCTGGTCCTACACCAAAACCCTTTAAAAGGATAATGAAGACAGCATCACATTTCATAAGAGATTTCCTGAATGCCTGTTGAGCTGACCTTGTTTACAAGTACTCACTGAAACGATTAATTGCTCGTATGTTCCACTCCACACTGCTATGGCTCAGAATTTTCTGCCTATACTACCCATATGGACATGAGCCAGAAAAAAAATTTCTATGTAATTATCCAATTAATTATTATAAAAGCTAGCATTTAACAAAAAAATGCCAGCTGGCATACACAACAATCACTTCATTTCTACTGTGCAAGAACTACAAAAGGCATTTGTTTTCTTATTAATAGCTATAAAATACAGATAAAGTTGAACAGTTTTGTTTTAAACTAGAGGATCAGAAGGGGCAAGAGAATAGAGTGGTGAAGGACTGGACTGGGAGTCAGGAATCAACTTGAATTCAGAGTCTGGAACACTTCTGTGTGACTGAGCCAATCAGTTCATCTCTATGCTACAGGTTTCCACTTGTAAATTAATGCTTTCTCATACTCTAGCTTTATTGCTTTATTTACTATCTGTTCTTTGGTAGTAGGAATCTCTTATAACATGTTAATAAAGCAGAATGGGATCATGACTGACTACAGCCTATAAATTTTTTTTCTTTGTACTGTTTAACAGCAGGGGGATTTTGACAGTAGAAAGATATGATTTCTTCTGAACCTAGCAGAAACTGACTGCTCCAGGTGACCCAGAGAAATCAACTGATATATTAATAGAATCATAGAATCATTCAGATTGGAAAGACGTGTAAGATTGAGTCCAACCGTAAACCTAGCACTGCCAAGTACACCACTAAACCATATCCCAAAGCACCGTATCTACATACCTTTTAAAAACCTCCAGGGATGGTGATTCGACCGCTTCCCTGGGGCAGCCTGTTCCAATGCTTGACAACCCTTTTGGTGAAGAATTTTTTCCTAATATCCAACCTAAACCTCCCTTAGTGCCTCAAGTTATGCAACAATATAGTTTGAAACAGTCCAAATGCAGTTACTAGAAGCTAGATAAAAGCATGCTATACCCTGAAATTTAGAGCAAGGTGTTATTCTTCGGTGCTTTATTGACTTTAGCTAACCATCCCACAGAAGCCAAACAACTTCATTATAATGATTAGTGCAGAACTGGATACCAACAATCCCACACCTCCCTCTCAACTCCACCACAGATTTGCTGTATGAGACTAATGATGCTGCTCTCTGCCCCGGTTCCTTTATGTAAAGCATGGGAATAATCCATATGTAGCAGAATTGGTTTCAATTTTAATTCACGTTTCTGCTAGGAATTTAAAAAGATGAGTGTTTACCAAAATTTGCCTCAGCACTCATTCCAAATAGAGCTCCAAAGAGCTGGCAGATGTTATTGCTAGACCACTCTCCATCATCGTTGGCAGGTCATGGGGAACAGGAGAGGTGCCTGAGGACCGGAAGAAGGCCGACATCGCTCCAATCTTCAAGAAGGGCAAGAAGGAGGACCCAGGGAACTACAGGCCGCTTAGTCTCACCTCTGTCCCTGGGAAGGTAATGGAGCAACTTGTTCTGGATGTCATCTCCAAACACGTTGAAGAACAGGAAGTTACTCAAGTGGTTAACATGAATTTGCCAAGGGTAAATCATGCTTGACCAATCTGATAGCCTCCTATGATGTTATAACTAGTTGGCTGGATGAGGGGAAAGCAGTAGATGTCATCTACCTTACTTCAGCAAGGTTTTTGACACTGTCTCCCATAACATCCTCATTAGGAAGCTGAGGAAGTGTGGGCTAGATCAGGAGATGGTGAGGTGGATTGAGAGCTGGCTGTGTGACAGAACTCAGAGGGTTGTGATTAATGGAGCAGTGTCAAGTTGGAGGCCTGTAACCAGTGGTGTGCCCCAGGGGTCAATACTTGGTCCAATCTTGTCCAATATATTCATCAATGACCTGGATGAGGGGACAGAGTGTATCCTCAGCAAGTTCGCTGATGATACCAAACTGGGAGGGGTGGCTGACACTCCAGAGGGCCGCGCTGCCATCCAGCGTGACCTGGACAGGCTGGAGTGCTGGGCAGGGAAGAACCTAACGAGGTTCAACAAGAGCAAGTGTAGGGTCCTGCACCTAGGGAGGAAGAATGCTAGGCACTGGTATAGGTTAGGGGTAGACCTGCTGGAAAGTAGTTCTGAGGAGAAGGATCTGAAGTCCTGGTAGATAGTAAATTATCCATGAGCCAGCAATGTGCCCTTGTCGCCAGGAAGGCCAATGGAATCCTGGGCTGCATAGAGAAGAGTGTGGCCAGTAGGTCGCGGGAGGTCATTCTCCCCCTCTACTTGGCACTGGTGAGGCCACTAACTGGAATACTGTGTCCAGTTCTGGGCTCCCCAGCTCAAGCGGGACAGGGAACTACTGGAGAGAGTCCAGCGTAGGGCAACAAAGATGACTGAGGGACTGGAGCACCTCCCTTATGAGGAAAGGCTGAGAGAGCTGGGACTCTTTAGCCTGGAGAAGAGAAGGCTGAGGGGAGACCTTCTTGCTTCTAAGTATCTAAAGGGTGGGTTGAAGGAGGATGGAGCCAGACTCTTTTCAGTGGTTCCCAGTGACAGGACGAGAGGCAACGGGCACAAGTTGGAACATAGGAAGTTCCATTCAAACCTAAGAAAAAACTTCTTTACGATGAGGGTGACAGAGCACTGGACCAGGCTGCCCAGGGAGGTTGTGGAGTCACCTTCTCTGGAGATTTTCAAGACCCGCCTGGCTGCAGTCCTGAGTAATGTGCTCTAGGCCTTCCTGCATCAGCAGGGGAGTTGGACTAGATGATCTCTAGAGGTCCCTTCCAACTCTGAAAATTCCATGATTCCATGAATATATATAGTACCTTCAAGGCTACCAATTTCAGCACCATTACAATAGCATAAAGTAAATATGAACTCTATCTTTTTTTGAAGTTACACTACATCACTACTGATGTATTGAGGACTTAATGAACTGCAATAATAGCATGAAACACCCCCTAGGCTGGGTAACAGTAGGTCCCAACAGCTAAGCTTCACACAAAACCGTTGGCGTGTTGCGTGAACTGGACAATACAGAAATCCATTAGATCTTGATCTTCAGAGGATCCCAATACAATATCCTGACATCCCTGGCACACTTAAAAAACCAAAGCACTTCAATCTTTAAACCAAGCAGAGATGCATCTCATTTCACTCATGCTAATAATCAGCACTTTTCCCCCTAATTGAGAGGATATAGCAGTTAGAGGAAAGCTGAAAACACAAATAAATACAACTGTGTTAGCAAGGCTCATCACTAGGGCAGCCAGCATTCAACCAGCTTTGCTCTTCCTAGCAGGTCTCACACAACACTCTGGGGATTACTGCCGAGTGTTTGTGAGGGCAGCAGGATAATATGATATAGCAATTCATGCTCTAACAAAAAGACCTGGGAAAGTAGCCAAATGGACAGTAGATTTTGCAAGGCATCATGGGAGCCCTGTTTGCCTGAACTTTTGCAAAGCTGACCACATCCTAGCTTTCTTCAAACCTAAGTAGACATCACATGAGTGATATTTGTGACGAACAGCAGGGAACAGCAAATGTGTTTTCCTATCACTGAAGCTGAGTAATAATGCTCAAGCACAGTTTCCCAGCCAAGCAGGGCACAGCACATGCAACAGTAAAATGCTGCAGCACAAATAAAAATTCTATTTGTGTATATACTCCCAATCACAGATAGGTTACAGGTGTGATTCACTGGAAAACAGGCAGCTGACCGAGGAGTTTGAACAGATTCATCTCCAAAAGGAACTGAATTTGCACTCCTAAGTGGTTTTCAGGAGAATACGCTGCCAATTTGTCTATGAAGCAGCTGGGGAGCCTGAGTTTTCAAAGTTCATAGCCCCAAGATAGGTGTGCTATGCAGACTTGCTCAAGACCAATCCTTCCAACACTCCTGGCTCTGCAACAGTCTCTGCACAGCTCCTTTAGGGCCAGAGTCCTTACAGCCCCCTGACTGACAAGGAAGATCTCAGTTTCCAGGCTCCAGCTCCTGGAACCACAGTCTGCAAAAGCAGGACAGGTCACAGAGATCTCAGACTGGCAGCACCTGCTCTTCTCCATCCCTCCTAGAATACAGAGCCAAATCACCTCATCTTCCTAAACTCTTAAAAAAATCTCCTCTGCAAAACACTGAGCCATCTACATTTGAAGATTTTAAACCTGCAGACTGACAATGGGGTATAGCTGTGCTGTCTGAAAAGTTTCCCACTACTGACCTTGAAATCTAATTTCAAGGAATGGCTTATATTATGCAATGAACAGGGCCAGAGGCTCAGGATTAGCATTTGTACAGCATAACATGATTTCAGGTGAGTTCCTATATGGTAGACCAAACCTGCTCAGATCCAAAAATATGATGACTGAAATCTCATTAAATGATTGCTGGGAGAGTTGTGAGCTGGAATAGATTGGGTTTGTTGCTCCAGATTGTTTAGTTTCTAGTATATATTAAAATTCTATGGCTTATAGAGTCAAAAAAGGGAAAGAAAACTATTTGTCTGGGACCTTCTCCCATTACAAAGGTCATTGGGAGTCAAGGAATCTTTCTTCAAACATAGTATCAGCTGCCCATTTTAAAGCCTGCTTTTCTTTTATTAAGTTCTGAATACTTTCCAGCTTTTTCTAGACTGATTTTCTTTGTTCATTTAGCAGTGGGGTAACAAGCAGGAAGAGCCCACAGCATCACAACACAGGAGCACAAGTCTGAACACCACTGGAAAGCATTTAAGGTACACAAGCAGAGTATTCATTCTAGATTAAAACAGCCATCTGTTTCACCCCAACTACAGCAAAAACATCAAACACCAGCTTTGAAAAGAAAGCTTCTAATCCAGCAACATAGAGTGACTATAGTAAATCAACTCAAGAGCAAAAGGATATCATACCAAACCCGGTGTCTTCTTCAAGTTTATGTAAGTGATTCTCTGTAAAGAGACTTCAGTATCCCCTTCACAGGGGCCACATAAAACAAAGGAAAAGATACAAAAAGTAATGTTAACTCTGCAGGATAGTTGGTAACATCCAGCACAGTTCAAGGGAAAAATCTCAGGGCACCACATTAAGCAAATAAACACTGTATATCCCTGGAGTGTAAGACAAGGGAGTGGGGGGAGGAGTTGGGAACAAAGAACAAGGTAAAATTGAGTTATATATTATAAAATAAAGTTACCCAGCAATACCTTTTTTTCTACTGCTGCAATGCGCTAATAGGGGCAGAGAGAAGAGCAGCATCAGAAGTAATTTTGATTTTTTTTTTCTTCTGTTGGCAAAGGGCATATCTTAAGTACATAAGTGTGAAGCATACTCATCTTCTATAAAAATATGGTAAATAAACTCAACACAGCTTGCCCCTGAATCAAATCAGTACTACAGTAATTTGTGGAACAAAACAAACAGGTATCTCTCAGCAACACAAAAGGGCTTCAGAGTTCTTTCCCCATAAAAAAATTTCTAACTAGCTTCCTCTTCCTTTCTGGCTATCTGTACAGCATGGCATAAGTAATAAAGATTCCACTTAAAGTCCCAGCTTCACCTAGTTAATTAAGTGCTTAAATCCTAGAGAGATGATGCTTTTCCAAGTCAGCATTTTTACCACAAGAATGTTGATACGCTCAGTAGTAGCAAGATCCATAGGATATGTGCATAATTACAGTAGTGAATTCAGAACTAAATCAAACCCACCCAGTCAACACAGGATACATGGTTAACTATCTACCCTCTCCTTTGTACGCTGTCCATTCTTATGGAAGAGCTCTTGTATCTGGTACTATACACATGATGTAATACATCTGAAAAATATTCCCTCCTGATTTCTCACCAGAAGCACAGGCTACTACTAGCTTAATCCTGAATCTTTTTGCCTCATTCATAACGCTTGTTCTGGGGACAGCAGCAGCATTCTTGTAGAGGCCTTTTCATCCTTACATTATGCAACCTTAATATTAGTTTAATGTTGCTTTCTCCTGTGGATTATAAACACAAATCTCTAGACCCAGAATAACACGTTTCATCCCTCTTAAGATAGAAAAGTGGTCATAACAGGCTTGTTCCCTACTTACTAGACTATTAATCTTCAAATATAACCAACACACACAAAAGGAAAACAAATCCCTTCAGTCATCAAGTGTGAAGATCAGAGAACAAAACAGACATAATAGTGCACTGTAGTACAACTCATTTCTAGTCTATCCCGATTTTTGAATACTTGGCTTTACAAAGTCAGTAATGATCTTTCAGCAATGCTCTGCACATTTAATCTCCATTTTTAGACCAGTTAGCTGAATTCTTTTCCTTCTCAGTAAGCTTCTATAGGTTAGAACATCAAGTGGACACCCTTATCAAATTATAAGTCTGTATAAACAGTGTTAGCTACCCCTTCAGCATACAGAAGATTTATTAATTTTTATGCCTTGCACTTTTCAGAAGGCAAAGATCTACTATGACATCCAGCTACAGTATAGGTATACCTGGCTATTTTTTGGTTCATGTGAATGTCAATTAGTACCTACCTAGGGAGAAACATCAGAATTTACATGAAACCAAACCAAAAATTTTCATACCAGAATTTATACCATACTTTTGGCATGGCTTTGTGGACAACATTGAAAAAAGTCAAAACCATTCTACATAATCTTTGTGCCTAATCTGCTGAAACACATTAGCCTTAAGCAATGCAGTTTAAAAAACATTTTAAAATGCCCCAATTTATTTCAGTAGAAAACATACTTCAGAATTTGAGGTCAAAGAAAATGTGTTTGAATAAGAAAAGCAAAACAAAATATTACATTTCTAAAGTTGTTTTTAAAGAACCACATTAGTTGGTTTTTATTTTCAGAACTTGTGTGAACCATCACGTGCAAGCTGTGGCCAAGAAGCCTGTATATAAACTCACTGGAGTTTATATACAATCACACATGTGTAATCGATGCACATGAATAAATTCAGTCTCACCAGCATCTGAGCCTGTTCTACATAGGAAATTATACTAAGTTTCTCAATTTCCTTCCTATTAGGTTTATGCAATTTGACATGGGCAAACATAAGCAAGCTCTGCCATGTGCTAAGATGACTGGGAGCTACAGAGGATCACTGGTGAAGCACTAAGCTCAAGCTAGAAAACCTTGCTGAGAAGCAAAGTACAGCAGCTTAGGTTCACTGCTGTAAAAACAGTGTCCTACAGCTTTTGGCTCTTTCAACAGGGGAAAAGGAAGACTGTGTCTCAGCATGCAACACAGACATTGTCTCAGCAATCCTGACAGAGTAAGCCATATTCAATAGGACAAACATTTAGAAGCTTTCATCACTCAAGGACTAGTTTTATTTCATACTGCAAAAACCCAGGCAGCTTTGTCAAATATAGCATCTATAGTAGGTTTCAAAGAAACCTATGCTTTTCAAGCTTTTATTGATAATTACCAATTTGTTGCCAAAGATCTATTTTAAACTGTGTGCACACAGTTATTCCCCTTCATAAGCTGGAGTACAAAAATCTCTTTTAAGAATACTAGTTTAAACTGAACTTTTACTCATTAGTGTTTCTGTAAATGTTGTGTTGGAGCATGAAAGACATCTAGAACACTCCTTCTTCAGCACAAAAAGCCAGAATAACAGCATTGAACTGTTCCACATCCTACTGTACCAGTAATAAGAAAATATTTTCACTTTGAAAATAGCAAAGCATTACACATGGTGCCAGTAGTATCAGCTATAAAGAACACATAAATGCTTAAAACACTCAAATGAATAAAGCTTCCAGTAGAAATCACACATCTTACTGGCATTTGTATTTTGATAACAGTCTCTCAGAAAGCTCAACCAATCCTTCAAAGAGTTGCTTTAGAATAATTACTGTGGTTTAATTAAGAAGATTAATTCTGAGTCAAAGTAAGTTTCTTGATTTCAGTGTGGCTGTAAGAAAGGCATATCGCTCTTCTAATTCTGCAAGAAAATCCCTAAATTGAGCGTGCAGACAACAGTTCCACTTGCCTGTGCCTGTAGTACAACTCAATACAACCTTACGATCCTACTTGCCTTCAACTGCAACAGATATTTGAGAACTGAATGTTATCACAGATAGTCATCAGCTAAGCAAATTAAAGTCTGGAATTCTGTAGCAAATTAGGACTTCATATATTAACACTGCTAAAGGACTTTGAAGTATTAATGCAACATCCCTGTGGAACCATCATTTCCAAAGAGGCAAGCCACCAGAGAGAGACAGTTAGGAAAAAAAAAAAGAGGTTAAGCAGTTTGCACAAGATCACATACTGAGTTTTCCAAGACACTGTATAGACTAACATTTCTTACTCCTGAGGCACAATTCCAGAAATTCAGTACTGTTTAAATGCAGGAATAACATCTGGTAGATGCTCTATAAACATAAAAGGAAAGCAGCTTTGTGTGTCTTCTCTGTATCTAACACTTAAACAAATATTAATATGCTCACTAGTAATAAGAGCAGGAGACCAGGTATGTATGAGAGGCCTGCAGCAACTTTTTTTTTTCCTTTACAGAGACCTACAAACATGTGAAGTGTGGAACACTTTAAAATTTTAATGAACAAAAGAAGTCATATGGCTCCTAAAGCAGACAGACATTCCTGACAGCTTCAGAGGGAGCTGGAAGGAAGAAACATTCTTCACTGAATCAATTCAAGCATCAAATACCATGAACTGTTGAGAGGTGGCCCCCTCTGCCCAACAAATGAAAATACCTCAGTAGACTTGTGTTTATAGTATGAGACTAAACTATAACATATATTTTAGAATAAAAGCTGTGAGAATTAAAAACTGCCGTAACTTAGTAACCTAAGTGTCAATGAGAACATGTGATCTTCAACAGGAACTTTGTTTTACTCTCAAAAGTGACTAAACTGCTTAGCCTGCACTCCTTCAAAAAATCTGATACTCAAAAGGTGAAGAAAGTATGAGGATTAAGCTTTAAGATGACAGTATTTAGTAAATCCTAATTAACTATTTGTATTGCAAGCCTACAGTTAGCATAATTTGTTAAACTGTATTTTTATTAAAATATATTACTATGAACACCTCAGTGATAAAAAATGGAAGGAGACACTTTATAAAGAACGCCAGTTCCACTGAGCTACTGCAAATTCACAGTGACTGTAAAAATTACTAGACTAAAAAAATCTGCAAGGTCATACCAGACAGCTATCTTTATATCCCAGCAGAAGAAATGGGGGTGTAGGGGTGAACTATTCCATATCCAGAAAGACAGAACCCTGGTTAAAAGCTTTAGTGGTTTATGGCATTTCAAAGTAAAGAACGGTGACAATACAGCACAGTCTAAAGGACAGGAGCTGTGCCAGGAGTCCACTTCTATTTCTGGCTCTGTCACTGGTGGGCTGCGTGACCTTCAGCAGAGAGCTACACCTCTCTTCCTTCAACCACTCCCGGTCCACAGGGAGAGAACCGCCTTTTGCTGTGCCTCTAAGTGACTAACAAGAGGGGAATTCACTATAGTGACAATGGCAGACGGCACTGCTGTACAATATAAAATAGCAAGGGCAGAACAAGGGTAAGCCACTAGGCCTCCAGTTTTATGTTGGAAGCATGCAGCTCTCTCCTTCAGCTAACTATCATTATCTTACTGGTTTTATTCTCAGAAACCAGTACGAAAAAACTGCATCTTCTGACTTACCTGACCCATTCCTTGTCTTTGCAAGCAGAGGACTGTTGCTACAATAAACTGTAATTAATTCTTTATTTATCTAGTTTTGAACTTCTAAAACTCCAAAGAACAAGGTTTAATTCCATTCTTTCCCAGGTCATCATCAGTAATGTTTAGTAAACTTAATTTACAGGACCAAGATCTGAGCTTGAATAACTTAAATAGTTCACAATTTAGCCTGTCAATTTTAAGCAATAAACAAATAATCATAGATAAGAAATTAATACCTCAAACATTTGGTATGAAGAGAGGTAGTCACATTTACCATTATACTAGCCATAAAGACTATAGTTTAACACAATTAATCTTCTAGTATAGATTAGTTTTACGTTTAAATAAATAAAAATAAAACCAAACAAAAAAAACTGAGCTTGTTATACTTGGATCCACACTGAACTATAAAAACCCATCATGTTTCTTGTCATCTGACTGCTACTGAGTCACTGAAATACTGTAAATCACCTTCAGCAGTGATTAACGTAAAAACTGTACTTCATTACAATCATAAATGAGAACACATCCTAACCCTTTTTCACTATTTTGCATTTTAGCAAAGTAAAAAAGAAAGCTTAAAGAATGTGACTTTAATTTCCCTCTCACCTTTCCTTCAAAACATATTACTGTCAGCTTCCCAAGAACAGCATATCCAGGGAAGATTTCAGCCATACTATCACGGTACGTAGCTGCCTCATTGACAAGACACAAGGTAAACATTAAGTGCTCTGCATCAGAGCAGATGTATTTTTATAGAAAATTATAGAGAATAAGCATGGCAAAAAGTATTAGTCCTCAGAATTCTATAAATGTTTTCTGTAACTCTGAAACATGTAACGACCAGTGTTCTTTGCATGATCAACCTCAAATCTAGCAGTTGCAATTTTGTGTCTGTATGCTTTTCTAGACACGTGGGATGCTAATGCTCACCTTGGCCTACACATTCCTTCATCAGATAAAAGACACAGTTGAATTCCAGCCAGTCTGTTCACCAAACATGGCTAGTAATAAAATTATTCCAGTAATAATTTTTTACAACCTTTTAATAAATACAACCCTGAAAAGGCATACCTATGAATTTGGAGCCTATTTTGAGAACAACTGCATTTGTCTTTGAAGAACAGTAAGAGCTTTTCAACCCACTTAATTTATTTTAAAGTTACTTCTATTAAGATGGTCTAATGAGCTATTTATTGCTAAATCCTCTCTACCATGTTCGACCATAAACTTGGTTTCAACCCCCCCCCCCCCCTTGGTATTTCACTTCCACTGCAATTAGCTCGTTCCTCTGTCATTCTCTTCTCCCACACTAACAGATTTCAGAATTTTCCTT
>VFFE01007110.1:284227-307072 GCA_008921705.1 Burhinus oedicnemus | reverse complement strand
ACAGGGAGGCCGAAGACTTGCTCCTCTTATTTCAGGAACTCTTAACACAGTTTTGATCACAAAGGTCTCCACTAATCTCACACCACTCCCTTGTACCCAGCTTTATTCCTTTCTTTAGCTCCTATCACTGCTCATACGACTCTTCAACAATCACAGTGCCTAAACTCACTAAATTTGCTACATGTACCAACTTCATAGTTCCTTTTCTCAAGTTTCATTTTAAATCCTTTCTACCTGACTTTCACCTCTTAAATTCTACCCTCAGCTGCTGCATTACAACTAACAAATAGCAAAAGTCATAATCTAATTATATTTGTTTTCTAATATTTTTGCAATATCACAACAAATATTGGTTTCCCAGCTATTCACTTCTTGTGATGGCATCAGGAACTTCCAAGTACCCTGGGTTTTGAGGTGTTGTTTTTTGTTGTTTTTTTTTAAAACTTTCTCATTTTCTGTCTTTCAGGTACGTATGAAATATATGCATGGTTTTCATTATTTGTCTCTGAGCACTGAAATGGTAGGGAACAGAAAGTCTGCTTTGCAGAAACCCATTACATTTTTGTTTCATGTAGGACAATAAAAACACTATTAACCAATACACAGTACTTCATTCAATTAATAGTAAATTTATTTACATTAAAGGTACCTCCTCTGTTTTGCTTTTTGCACATTTAGTAGAGGTATAAGACCACATGGCCCATATTTCTGTCTTGTATTACAGAACACCAACAGACTGATGGCTCTAACAATAACATCTGAGAGTTTTCAATACATTTTCATGGGAAATAACCACCAAACATTTCAGAGCATGTGCAGTAACACCCAAAACAGCATGCAGATACTGAATGTGAACGCTGTGTTATCAGCATTTTAGATACTTATTCTAACGCCAACTGCCAAACTTCAAGTCAATATGACTACATTCCAAAAGATGAAACAAATGTTGGGGTAATCTAGGCAATGAAAAGGTGTTGCTAACTATGAAGAATATTTTTCAAGTTGATTACGAGCAGCTTCTCCATACTAACTAGTCCAAAAGCAAGGGAATGCAGCTGACAATCTGTTTCTCAAAACTGGTTATTAGCTCAGGACTGGCACTGTGGTGTGTTCACACGGCTCCAGGTCAGGTGAAAACAAGGAAGAGCAAGCTTGCACCTGCCCACCATGTAATGTGTGGACAGACACTTTCCACTTGGTAGAAAAATTAAATTCAAGACATACTATATTGTAATCCTCTACCCGTTTCAATTTTGCACTCTTTCACAATACATATAAAATATGCACAAAAACTTTTAGGTCTAATATTAAGCATGGTCCAACTTTTTCAGACAAAAACAACTATTTGAAATGTGCCCTCTTGTTTCTTGGGTTTTGGTGAAACACAAAACTACCTGCTGCACATTCAGAGCTGGTAGAGATGTTTGGCTGGAATATGAGCCACAGACTGCATGTTTGTAGCACATTGTTACAAGGAAACACAATAAGCTTCCTTAAATACAGGTACTATAATTGCATTAAAAAATTAAACTGGAACACAGTGTTTCAGAAGCTAATATCAAGATCTTCAGACTTAACCTTTCTAAAGATTAACATGTTATAATGCTCTTGTGGCTGTTTTATCACAAGTAATCCAAACACAATCTTTAGATACTATATAAACAAGCAACACATCAGTAAGCTTTAAAAAAAACATTTTAATATAACAGTAATATAAAACAAATATTTTTTTTCCTTTTAAAGCCACTTGCAATACTAACCGTTTAACCTAGAACTCAAAGTTCAGCTTGGATATGTTTATACTCTACAGACCTGCTGCCATATTTTTAGCACTGGAAATACTACACTTTAAAGTAGAACTGGTAAATCAGATATTGCCTTACCATCCTGAAACAAACACCTAGAAAAGAAAGAAAAAGACATTAAAATAATTTGAAAGAATACCACTTCCAGGAATTTCACTTAATATAAAGTTACAGTAAACCGCACACAAGCCATCTGTAGTCTTTTCTTAGAGATATTTCAGAGAGCAGTTACAAAATTTTAACACTGGGCAAACTCTACAAGCTGGCCTTGAGCCTTCCCTTTGGCAAACGATTATTTTCATTAACGCTGTTAGCGCACGTAGCTTTCTTAAATGAAGGTGCTGAAGGACAGGAATTGCCTTTGACTTAATTTTCACTTTAAAGTTTTGCTGCCAAGCCGGGGGGGGGACATGCCCACATAACCTCGCTGACAAAAGAGGCGAGCATAAACGCGGGTAACAGAAAGCGCTTTTGACAGAACAGCCTGTGCTCCCGAGGGAACCGGGCAAGCCTTATAGCGGCACCATATTTATAACCTTTTTTTCCTCCCCCTTTCCCTTTGGGGACGAAGCGGGGGCAGCCGCTCCCCCACACGCCGCCGCCGCCTCAGCCCCCGCCCGCTTCACTCGGCCCCGCGCGCATGCGCCGCCCGCCACAGCCGTGCGCCCTTGGCGCCGCCGCAACCGCCGTCTCACACCCCCACCCCCATCCCCATCCCTACACACACACACCCCGCAGCACGGAGCGCATCTTTACCTTGCACTCGTCCGAACACTTCGTAATCCACTGACTTAAGCGCGCCGGAGGCTTTCGCCAGGGCAGACATGGCGGCCGCGCCGGCGAAGGAAAAGAGCCGCTGCCGCTGCTCTCCGGGCAGCGGCCGAGCGGGGCCGCCGCGTTCCCCCGGACGGCAGCGCGCGAGGCTCAAGCTTCCCGCGTAAGCGGCCGCCTCGCCTCACACCGCGGCGCTCCGGGGGTGGGGGACGCGGGCACGACACCCCAAACCTCCCGCCCTCAGTCAGGGGTCGAAACCACCCACCCTCCCGGGGAACACCTCTGCCCCCGTGAGGGACGCGGCCCCACTGCTCTGAGGGGAGCTCACCCGGAGCACAAGCGCTCTGCGGCAGCTGCAGCCAACGGCGTGTCGTGAGGTACTTACTGAGCCCTCAAAGGCGCTCTTCCCTCTTGTATTCGAGGATAGAAGTACGTTGAGAGGACAAAAGTCTGAACGAGACTGTCTCCTGTTTCAGGGCTGGTGCAGTAGGAAAGTACATCGAGCCGGGTTTCCCACCTGGAGCATCCCAGGTAACCAACATTAGCCTTTTCCAGGGATTGACAAGAATCATTGAAACAAAAAAGCATTTGCCATACGTGGCTGAACTGAGGTAATTTTGAATGATAAGGTGGAAAGTTAAGTAGCTGAGAGCTAAAACATACAAAACCCCTCCAAATTTATCTTGGTCATCCGTCCCTGGACAAGGCTGTATGACTGACTTTTCTCATGTCTCCACATTACTTAAAGCTTTCACCCAAAGTTCCAAAAGCCCGTTTCCATGCTCAACCACCGTGATGAGGCAAATACCAAAGCCAGGAAGGGGCTGGGCTCCTCAGCTGGAGCAGCAGGCCTAGGACATAGATCACCTCATGCAAACTATTTGCCAGACCTTCAGTGATAGGTATTAGTGGTCATGTTTTCATTAGCAAACCTTTCCAGAAGTGTTTGCATGTAATTTCTTTTACGTAGATGCCACATGTGCAAAAATACAGGCCAGAAACTGGTTGTTTAGTAGGCTGAGTCTCCAACCAAGCACCACAAAAATTTTTCTCTGGAGGGTTCTATGTCTGCTTGCAGTTTAACTTCCCCCCACCCCCTCCGTATTTGCTTTTTCTAAAATATATAAGCATCTTCAGGCAGAATTCTACACTAGAAACAACATTTAACCACCATTAGAAGATGAACTCAGCCTTCTCTTACTCACCAAGAGATAAAGGCAGGTTAACTGTAATTTTACAATAAAAATCAAAAGAATAGTTTTATTTACTTTCCCCATTAGGCAATTCCCTCCCACACACCACTTCATGTCCTAGCAGTAATGCAGCATAACCTGTGTTGTTTACATGTTTGGATCTCAAGACTAGAGGGAAGTTAAAATTAGATCAAGACCTAGAAAAAAATAAAATTGCTTTCCTGAGACACATAAGTAACTAGAGAAACAACCATTCAGTTCAGCACAGAACAAAAACATTCACATTTATTCAGAAAGCTTCCAGTATCACAGTAAATAGGAACACAATGGACAGAGTTTCATCATTTGCTTTAACTATATAACACTAAATCAAACCCTTGCCTTTTACAGGGGTCATACATTTTGCTAGTGTGGAATCAGCACCATTTTGTTTTTAAAAAGGAGGATTCTACAGAAAGGACCAGAATGCAGTAGACTCAAAATCTGTCATTTGCTGCCACCTATCAGCAGTGAAGAGCGAGACAGGTAAAAAATAAATTTACAATAGCAGCCTATTTACAGTATAAAGCATTGTAATGCAAGCCTTGAAACCAGAGCTTATTCTACTGATTACACTTTGCTGTCTGCATGTACCAGTACTGGCAATGGCAACCTTTGTTTTATTGAGAGACTCTTTGACCTTTCAAGTGAGTTTTCTTGATGTCACTCAGTCAGGTCTCTTCATATCTGCACTGGCTCGTTCTCAGGATGGGAGTCCATTCCTGTCACTGTCCTTGAGAGCTTCCTGGCTCAGAGTTACTCATCTCCTGTCTTCCTACTGCTATTGTCTTTTTTCAGAAAAGTCAGTTTAAGATTTTTTTTTTTTTTAATTTGCCATAAGAACATTTTGGCACTCTTTCCCTAGGTGAATCTGAGTTTCTCATTATTTCATGACAAGTAGCAGAAATACCATGCAGAGCCTGAAGAACTCCAGAAGATGATACTATGAAACACCTAATATTTTACAGTCCGAATATAATCAATATCAGTAAACAAACAGTATTTAAATAGTCTAATTAACAAGTGAGCTTTAGCATACACTGTCAAGAAATGTAGACAGTCTGTATGAAGTCAGTGAAATTCTGAATTTTTCCCCTCCTCTTTCAGCTGTTTCCTCTAGGGTGGTGATGTTGACCTAAGAAGAATTAGCTGGTTGCACTTCCTAAAGCTACAGCCAATTGTAAAAAATGCCAAACACCTACATCTGTTAAGGCATGAGATATATTCCTTGATTATACTGCAGAGGAATGCAAATGATTATGAACACTTCCTTCAATGAACAAATTGTACCTTTAGGATGAGCTTGAGGATGAACAGTAAATGTAATGCCATAACATCTGTAGATCATCTGGGGATAAAATAGAGTCTTTCATACTGCTGCCAGCCTAGCTATTACCACATGTTGGGTTCAGTTCGCTACTCAGTAAATAAGGGTGACCTTTTTTATTACTAAAACAAAACAGCAACAGTCACAATTAATATCTGAGTGAGAAATTCCAGGGGCTGCAGTGAATTCCAGTGATGATCATTATGGTGGCAGTTTGCCCAGGGTTTTACTATGTTCACAGCAGTTGCTTTTTTAGGATTAATCTCCTATTTCACCATATTAATTTCACTTCTTTTCTGATCACTACATATCCTTGTTAATTCAAGTAGACACTATCCAGATTTTATTCCTCTGTCTCTTCCAGAAGACATTGTTTTGTGTTCTCACTTCTGATATACAAATTGACTTTCACTCCCAGCACAGTGTCATCTAGGAACAACTATTATTACGACTTACGCTTGTACAGAACAGCTTCTTTATTCTGCAAGGTGCTTTACTTGGCGAGCTTTTCACAATTGGTGAAAATTCTATCACTGATAGGTCTAGTTTTACCACTAGGTCATCTGCCTCTGAGCATTAAGCCTTTAAAAATTCCTCCCAGTACTTACTTTAAGTGGAGTAAAATTTTCCCACTATCCTGCTTTTAATCATAGCATAAAGAAAGGATATAGTAAAGAATATCATTACTGGAAAACACCAAAAACCAGCAACGGTGCCATTGCAGCCAGACATCAAGGAACAGCACACTGTGGCTATGCAAGGACCTGAGGGTGACTCTAGCACCTAAGTGACACAGTCCCACAGTACCTGAGCGGGGCAGGCAGAACCAGGGGGTGGCAGCAGGGTCCACCCAGGAGCAGCAGAAGAGCATACTGGAAACACAGCTACGGCATAGAGGCAAGGTACATCTAAAGGGCAAGGCTGAAGGCAGGACTGAAGACTAGCCTACCTGTGACTTAGGGGAAATAATGTGCTCAGCCCTGAGCTTAAATGGAGCTCCTGGACCAAGTAGTAGAGGGGGTGTGGTTGGGTCCCAAGTGGGGCTGGTCAGAACAAGTAGACCTATTGGTGCCCTTGACACTGACCACTATAAATTAAAAGTTTTTGATAAAAGAATCTCTTATTTATTAAGCTTTTGTTTTGGTTGTTAAAGTTATTTTGAAAGTTGTAGCTTCATTATTTATGCTGTTTGTTTATCTCTGGCACAGAATTGTTGGAAAACCATTAAAACCTTTTTTTCTTTCAATACCCATTACTCCTGCTTTCTCTCTATGTGGCTGTCACCTCACATCACCGTATCTACTTGATGTTTTCCATTCCTAAAATTCCTGTCTTTGGCGTTCACGCAGATGTCCCATCAGCCACATAACCTTCCACCTTGCTGTCTTAATTCATCCCTCAACTTGTAAATATGCTGCTATTTTTCTGCACCATTTTAATTTAACATCCTGGTCTCTAAATTGGAGAGACATGGATTTGATGGATAGACCACTCAGTGGATAAGGAATTGGCTGGATGGCCGCACTCAAAGAGTTGCGGTCAATGGGTCGATGTCCACATGGCAAGCAGTGGACATGGTGTTCCTCATGGGTTGGTACTGGGACCAGTACTATTTAACATCTTTGTGGGCAACATGGATGTAAGGACTGAGTGCACCCTCAGCAAATTTGCTGATGTCACCAAGCTGTGTGGAGCGGTTGACATGCTGGAGGGAAGGGATAACATCCAGAGGGACCTGGACAGGCTTGAGAGGTGGGCCTGTGCCAACCTCATGAAGTTCAATAACGCCAAGTCCAAGGTCCTCCATGTGGGTTGAGGCAATCCCATGCACAAATATAGGCTGGGCAGAGAGTGGATTGAGAGCAGCCCTGAGGAGAGGGACTTGGGGGCATTGGTAGATGAGAGGCTCAACGTGAGCTGGCAACATGCGCTCACAGCCCAGAAGGCCAACCGCATCCTGGGCTGCATCAAAAGAAGCGTGGCCAGCAGGTCAAGGGAGGTGATTCTGCCCCTCTACTCCACTCTCGTGAGACTCCACCTGGAATACTGTGTCTAGCTCTGGAGCCCCCAACATAAGAAGGACATGGACCTTTTGGAGCAGGTCCAGAGGAGGACTACGAAGATGATCAGAGGGTTAGAGCACCTCTGCTATGAGGACAGGCTGACAGAGTTGGGGTTGTTGAGCCTGGGGAAGAAAAGGCTCAGGGGAGACCTTATAGCAGCCTTCCAGTATCTGAAAGGGGCCTACAAGAAAGCTGGAGAGGGACTTTTTACAAGGGCGTGTAGTGATAGGACAAGGGGTAATGGCTTCAAACTAGAAGAGGGTAGATTTAGATTAGATCTCAGGAAGAAATTCTTTACTGTGAGGGTAGTGAGGCACTGGAACAGGTTGCTCAGGGAAGCTGTGGAGGCCCCATCCCTGGAAGTGTTCAAGGCCAGGTTGGATGAGGCTTTGAGCAATCTGGTCTAGTGGGAGGTGTCCTTGCCCCTGGCAAGGGGTTTGGAACTAGATGATCTTTAAGGTTCCTTCCAACCTAAACCATTCTATGATTCTATGGCTCATCCTCAGATGTGTCCATGATTGTGTTTCTGCTCTCCTGCTACCATTTTGTAGAGTTTCTTGCACAATCTACAAACTGTTAACATTCCTGACTTTTCTTTGGAGTTCACCCGTCTCTCTCAGCCATCAACTTGCTAGCTGATATCTTTAGCTATACATTTTCTTTACAATTTTTAATATTTGTGCAACTCTATTTCATCACTCTTTATCTGAAACAAACTCTAAACCTGGCTCACTTGCAAATGGTCCCCAGCTGATTTTGATGAGTGGTTTCCCAAAGGATACCAAAGCCTCTTGATAAAAGAAGCTATTGCTCCTGTTGCCTGGTTATTGCTGTTACCTAGGGAGCACTGAATACCTTGGATGGAGGTTAGATGCTATATGTTTAGTTTGTCCTTTCTATCTTCTTTTTTTTGCTTGTTTTCTGTCAAAAGCAGTGTATATCAGTTTCTCTCTTCTCTCCTTTAAGACAATGCCCACCATTCCTTTGTGTTTACTTTTAAAGCAAAATGATAAACTTCCTGTTTTCTTCAGTAGTGTTCCTCTTTTCCTTGTTCCCTTATCATGTTTTCTTCTTCTAAATTGCATTTACTCTCATTACTTCACTTTCAAATAAAAATTAATAATATTTCAGCTTTACAGACTTTACTTCAAGTTGTACAAGCTTCTTCAGGGTCTTTATTTTGCAGTCTGTATTTATGTCACATCTAAGTATACCAAAACCATTTTGAAGGCTTAATCTTGATCAGCTGTGAAATAGGAGATGACCTCATTTCATCCCATTTTTCCTCTTTCTGTAGATCACTGGCTATCAGTAGCTGTCCTCTTAAGCACTAAAGATCAGATTTAGAAGCCTGAAGGACAAGACAGGCACACAGTGGAATTCTTAAAGAGCCTTGATCTGCTTTCTTCTGTACAAGATATAAAACAATAGCTTGTTGCAGAACTACTGAATAGAAATGTTACGAACAGGCAGAAATAAATACAAAACAACTTTTATTCCGTACACTTTATCACAAGACAATCAAGTGTTCCTAGCCTGTAAGAGTTTTGCTAATACTGTTATCAGTAGCCATGAGTCAGCTTATTTAGAGAAAATTAAAAATCAAGTGGAATGGATG
Source organism: Burhinus oedicnemus (assembly GCA_008921705.1). Classification (NCBI taxonomy): domain Eukaryota; kingdom Metazoa; phylum Chordata; class Aves; order Charadriiformes; family Burhinidae; genus Burhinus; species Burhinus oedicnemus. The sequence goes on along the minus strand of VFFE01007110.1, from coordinate 298,253 downwards.
TAAAAGTGTCAACTAAAGTAAAGATTTAGGCTTCATGTACCTTTCATATGGTATATTCAAATACCATAGAGAGTCTAAGCATGCTGTAGAGAAGTGTAGAAAAAGGGTGTCTGTTAAAAGAGAGCATATTGATATAAGTTAATAAGCCAAAACCATAGTGGTGTTTGGCAAAAATGAAGTTTCATGTTGAAATAAAACAACATAGGAGGAAACTGTTTTCTTTAGCTGCATCATAAACAAAAAATGACTTTGTACTGTAGAACTGCAAAACTTGAAATTCAAACATATAAATTTTATAAAATCTTTGAGGATGATCTACCTGGATACTTATATTGCAATTATTGCTGTGTAACCTAGAGAAAGAACCTTAACAGAATGATTGAAAGAAGTACTGCATTCAGTTTTGAGAGAGGATTTGATTACCCTTCTGGAAAAACAGAAATGAAAGATTGTTGGAGTAATAATGCAAAAAAAAATAATTTGCTAAAATATTTGCTTGGTGGTTGACTGATTAAATATGTTCTAGATGAATCTACAGTATACCCGTAGCACAGGCAGGTGACCTGGTTACAACACTTGTCTCCTGATCCATTTATAATGCAAGATCCAAATCCAGCAATCTGATATGTGTGGGAGGACCCACACACCTGTGCAGAGGCCCACTTAAGCAAGCGGAGTGTTGCGCAGAGGAAGGGTCATGCCTACACAGATCAGCTTACAGGACTGCAGCCAAACTTCGTGTGGATGGGACCTAAATTTGTCCCTCTCGTGCTCTAAAATCATGGACTGCTTCCATAAAGTAATGCAAGTTATATGGTGACAGATACAAAATTGGGAAGTCATTATTTTACTGTGGCTAGACTTTATTGTGTAGATTTTCTGTTCCTTTGTGCTTTTTCAAACAGTTATCCTGAGAGCCTACATGAAGAACAATCATGTTCTTGTACAACAAATAGCATGGAAGATTTCTTGTTTTATTAAAGCCCTAATTCACTACATCCTGATTCTGTCTAGGGCATTAAGATGTTATCAACTGTATTTTTCTCTGAAACAAGCTGTTATTTTTTAAGTTAAAGCAGTAATCCCCAAAGTTCTTTTGCTTGTGATCCTATTCACAGCTTGATAATTTTATATGACATCATATTTAGATATGAATATTTGGTGAAACTAAACGTCTGTCCACTTTTCAACATTTTTTTATCATTGCCATGTCGAAGTCCTTAGTTTGTTTAACCCTCCTCCACATAAAGATCTAAGGCAATAAACCACTAAACCTCCACCAACAAAGCCACATGAAAATAAAGTTCACATTTTTCAGCTTTAAAAAATATTTTCACTGATATATAAAAAGGAAGAATCTTCAGGTAAATCAGTTCTAGTTAGTAGTACTGAAAATCTTAATCTGGAAATGTAATAAGGAACTAAACCACTAGGTAAAAATAAATGCTTAGTCTGAGGAAATCAGCCCTGAAGACTTGCATCACCATTACAAAGTTCTCTTAAATCCTGAAGTATTGGTAAATAAAACATGAGAATATGAGCTGATGTATCATTTAGCAAAAAAAATCCATCTCAAACAAAAATGTGACTGATAAAGTTATAGTGTTGCATTGTAAAGCATAAAAATCAGAGCATGCCATTTGGGGTTAAGTCTGTCAGTCCTATGCTGGCCTGATGGGTCAAGTAAGTCTTGGCTTGATGATTAAATCTAAACGCAAACCCGCCTACTATAACGCCTGCAAGGATTTAAATTCACTGGATATAATTTCATTGCAGAAGATAAGTATAACTTGACTTTATAAGCAGTTCGTGATCAAAGGGACAGTTTAACCATAATATTTTAATTTTGTAAATCCAAGACCTAGGAGTTTTATGCAAATTAGATTAGATTCTAAACTTACAAACATGTAAAAGCAATGTTATTCAGGAAAAAGTTTATTCTGCATGCAAAGAGAATGTTAAAATTTTTCAATTTGGGAAGCTGCTCTTTTGGCGTTGTCTTTGTGATCTCTGTTTTACCTGGATTATTATTTAACGATTTGAAATGTCATGCTTCCTGAGGTTTTACTGGAGACCCAGAGGGAAAGAGAGAAAGTGCAAAAGGATTGGGCTTGGTGAAGAAGGGGAGTCTAGGCCATCCTCTTATATTTAGAAGGAGCACATTAGAAGTTTTAGTCACATGGTTGGATAGGAAAGCAGAAGGAGATTTATCTGGTATTTCATTTATGAAATATCCATTCACAGGAAACACATTAAAATTTGGGGAAAACATTGACTGAGGTGCTCCTGATGAGTATATTTTCTCTTCTTATGCAATGCACTGAGGAGGAGGAGATGTGGTCATTTAAGGCAGTTAGTTCTTTATTCCCATTGAAATATGAGAAATTTAAACATCACCCTTCCCACAGCCACTAGAACAATGATGTCAGATTTTGTGGAGGATTTAGGACTCTAGAAAAGATTTAAGAAAGCACAAAAGAGTGTGGGTTGGTAAAGGAATGGTTTATAATGGAGGTGGGTTGACAGCTATTACATTTTGCAGTTTTGTGAAACTATGTGAATCATTCTTATTAACTGCATTAGCCCACTATTTATTCTTAAAAGCAACAAAGAGAAGCCCTAATTAGTATTTTGGAATCTTGATATGTATTAGTACAGCCTGTGTCATCAGGTATTTCAGTCAAGTCTCACTGAATTGATTACTGCGTCAGTTCTTAGAACTGGATAACTTCGAAAGCTTAAGTTACTATTTGTGTTGAAATAGATAAAATTAGCTATCTGCTGTTATTACAGGGGTATCTGAGAACCAGTGATGGCCAAGCAACCAGTGTTGATGGAGTGGGGGGTTGGAATAGCTTCTTAGATTTAGCAATAAATATTGTCATTTTAATACAGACAATCTCTGGGAAAGTGAATAGTCTGTTCCAAACATTTACTTTAAGTTCCCATAATATTGCTTCCTTAAATTGGTACATTGAGTTATTATTTCTGCTAGAAAAATAAATGGTAAATTAGTAATAACAATGAAAACATGTTGATATGCTAATCTTGCTGAGCTAAAAAGAGAGAAAGCATGAAAGGCACTAAGTCCATAGATATTGTCTATATTGTAACACATGAAAATGCTCAGATGGTCCTTCTATTCTCTATTCATAGTTCACTGGTACAAGACCTTGTACTGGTAAGAATAAGCTGATAAGAATAACAGTTCTGTCCTGAAGAAGCAATGTTTGTGCACTCACTGTGTCCATCTGCCTGTCAACCTCCCATATATTTCTCAAAGTTGAATCTGCTGGCCAACTCCAATCAAATAAGGGGAGTATGTTTCAAAGACATTAACTTGTGACAAATTTGGTGAAAATCAGGATCTGGATGAAGGAAGATGTTCTCTTGCCTCTGAAAGGTGGAATGAAGCTCTAGAAACATGTATCACATTATCTACATGCAGCAGGCAAGATCTAGTGCTTGCCAAAGGTAATGAAACAGACCCCTACAGTGGGGTTCTGTGTGCCCTTCCTTCTGTCCTAACTAGACAGGGTTTATGCTTACATAAAAAGGTTGCTGCTGTCGGACCCAAACTTCCATCCGGTCTTACACTACCTCGATGCCATCTTCCCCATCCAACGTAGTAAAAACATTAGTAGTTCTGATAAAATGGGAGGAATCAGCATGATTTTTGTAGCAAGAATTCATGTTTTGAATCAACTTGAATGCTTTTGACAAATCAGTGATTATGTGGAAAAGGGTGATCTGGTTGATAGAGTGTTTCTGGATTTTTAAAAAGCTTTTGACAAAGTCCTGTATTAGATTACTCTGGGCAGTAAAAGCAAGTGCCACTGTGACGAACTACAGAAGTATCTCATTACACTAAATGATGAAGCATTAAAAAGTCAGACTAAATTCAGTGTTATTAAAGTAATGTGCAAAGCAAAAGCACACCAAACTATGCAAACAAGGTGGTGGTTTTTGGATAAGTTAGTTATTATTCAAGAAAGAGATTCTGGAGTTACTGTGAACAGTTTTATGAGAAGATCAGTGTAATGCTTAGTGGCTGTCAAGAAAAGCCCTTAGGAGAAGAATGTTAACAGAGCAAAACAGAAAATACCCTTAGGTCAGTGTGCAAACCCTGGCTGTACCAAATATCCTGTTCTGTTGTTTTTGAGGTGAGGAATGGCTAGAAAAGGCATCAGACAAAATCAGTAAAGATGATCTGAAGCCTAGAATGGCTTCATATGAAGAAAGACTAAATAGACTAATACTCTCCTGTGTCTTCTTGAGGCAGAAGAATATTAGTCTGTTCAGGGGATAGCACATAGGTCTGTATAATCATAAATGGTAAGTAGGCCTCATTATTTCTCACGTATGAGAACTATTGGGCATCAGTCAAAATTACTGGGTAACAAGTTTATGACAAACAAAAGGGAACAACTTTTCACCGTGTGCATGAATCAGAAATCACGGCTGCAGAACACTGATGCCAAAACATAATGAGCTTAAAAAGCAGATGAATGAGGGGATGAAAAACCATTTTAGCACTATTAAACACAATGAAATAGCCTGTGACTCAGGATGTCTGTCTGTGAACTGAAGAAAATGGAGAGTATACAGAGGGGAAGTAAAATTGTATGCGCGCCCAGTTCTTAGTCTTTAGTTCTTAGTTTTAGTCTTGTCACAGGAAACTGTTCTTGCACATTTCCGCAGCAAAGACTGACTGAGCAAAGTCTGAGGTCAGTCTTAAAGAAACTGAAAGATTTCCTGGAAAAAAGAAGTGTTTGTGTGGGCTGGAGAAAAAAGGCACAGAGCCTAGGAATCTAATGAGAAAACAGAATATTTAAGTTTTAAAAAAATCAAAATGAGGGCACCAGAAGGAGATACTGAGCAAAGAAACCCTGATGGTGTCAGCCACTCCCTGAAAAGCCCCTGAAGAGCTGGGGGATGCTGTCCCAAGTTTTGAGCACAGGCGTGATAGCATTAGATACACAGGGCTGATGGTCTTGGCTGGTGTGGCCATTCTCATAGCCTACAGTCTAAGTGCTGCAGCTAATGTGATGCAGAGGTGTTGTGCTTGGTAGCTAAAGCACATCAAGCCATTGTATGCTCTGTTGGGATCAGAAAGTGATCCCTACTTGGTAACACCTCTGGTACCTCTGACACCACCCCAAATTCTCTTTCCTCCCAACTTCCCATTTCAAAATGCCCTGCTTTTCAGAGGTATTCATTTGCTGGGGATAACCAGAGTGAGTCTGACCCTGTTTCTTCTGATTTCAGAGCCTGTCACGCCTCCTGCTGATACCATTCCAGAAGCTGATGACCAGTCCCTTACTCTGTCTTTCCCAGGCAAAGAGGGCTGGAATCTCCAAGGACAACCATTTTTCCAAACATGTCTCATCAGAAAGATTAATTCATAGCATGGTTATAGGATTTGAGCATGCATTTGGCAAAGCCAAGAAAGCGTGAATCAGATTCTGTATTCATCTATTGCAATGTTACTGAAAAAGAAAACACATGGGGGTTGTAGATAGTGGTATCACTATCTGTCTGAGGAAATAACAGTTAACGCCTACTGTATTGTCCTGCAGAGCTCTCTTTTGAGATTACAAGCTATCTTCTCTGCTCATTTTGTTCAAGACAGATTCTCTTTCTCACTTCAGTTTTTTAAGCTTCCTTAGTTCTTTCACCCAGTTCTTGGTACTTTGCCCAGCAAAAGGGCAGCTTCTGGCTTTAAACTAAATATGGCTTAGTTTTCCACTGCACTTACCCTTTAAGTTACAATATACAAATGTGGCAAAAGCAACTTTTCCCTCTCCCTGGGGTTTCTCTGAATTTACAGTCCTATTGTGTTCCTTAATTAGAACATTCCTTCTATCCTAAATGGCCTTTTTGACAGTTACATTTCCAAGGTTGTTATGAAGTGTTAATTTACAGTCATTGTTTCACCTTGAACTCTTCTTAACAGGACACCTGACACAATAATAAAACCCACCAATTTACAGTTCCTTGAATCCCAGTTTTAGTCAGTGGGACATGCTTTGACGTAATCATGCCCCTGACGCAATTATTCTTATTATCCCCATGTTACTAGGATATAAGCACAAACAACTCTCCACCTTAGATCAAATGAATGCTAGATAGCTTTGAGCTTGTTTCACGTGATCCTCTCAAAGGTTTGTTAATCTGCTGGATGTCTCCGTAATGTCCCGTGAGAGAAGTGCTGCATTAGAAATGTGCCAAAAAGTCTACCATGCAGATTCAATGCATAAAGCCATGCAGCCAGAAGCAAAGTATAAATAATTCTTTAGCAGGAGAGAAAGGATTGGTTGCTTAAGGGAATATTTAAGTGAGCTTGCCTCTCTTCCAGAATTCATTAATATTTAAATATTTCTGATCCACATGTCAAAACAGTGAACATACAATCCACCTGAAGAGTTAAAGCCTGAACAACCACTTCAGCTATGGCCATGATAAACACAAATATTTGTGTTGAATGTTGCTTGAAACAAGGTTGAAAACCTGAACAAAGATTTTTAGCTGTTATTTGATTTATCTTGGGTTGGGAAAACAGACCTTATACTTTTTTTTAGATAGACATTGCCAACTTCTTCTCCTAACTGGAACAACATGGAAGACTACATTTTCAGCTAATGTCTAATTCAAAAGAGGAGAGACTGCAGATATTTTAGGATGAAGAGTACCTGTTCACAGGTTCCATCCATCAGTGATATCCAAATGGGCTTTGAAGGCTTTCCTAAAGGAAAATATTTATAATCTTCTAATGCGAAGAAGCACACTGCTGTGTGTGAAGTCAGTGGGACTATTTGTGAAGTAGGATACTATCAAACAAGTTGGTATTTCACAATTTGTTCCTATTTTGAAAGATAAATCCTGCCTGGAAAAGTTATATATAGTTTCCATTTTGCTAACCTAAGAATTGGAGGGAGACTGAAATGAGAGAAATGAACAGACAAACCAGAGAACTGAGAGCTGCAGATGAAGATGCAACAGATGCATTTACTACTGAAAAAAAATACCATCAGCTATTCGAGCACTTGGGATAAGGTCTGCCACAATTCTGCTTTGGCAAACACAGAGTAGCTGTATGAAACTGCAAAGTCCGTAATGAGCAGTTTCTATGCAAGTGACTGCAGGCTGCCAAGGGACTGTGTTTCCTTCATTTCCTAGAACAGCAGAATCCCTAGAATTGACCTTTGCGAATTCACTGTCATCACATGCTCCTCTGCAGCTGGTTTCTGTTTGCCAAGACAGGGAGACAGAAAAATCCATCTCAGCGCCTCAAGAAAAAAAAAAAGTAGTAATATCTCTTTCCCTGAAGTTGGCTCCCAAGGAATTAGTATTTATTTCAAATGGCTATGAGTAATTTGGAAAGAAATCAGCAGTAAGCTCCTATAATGAGGCTCATTTCTATTACTTTTTCTCCCTGCAGGCACAATAGTTTCCAGGGATATCTTCAGGAGTTTCAGATATTTAGAGGAAACAGAGTGTCAAAGCCAATTTTTCTCGTGTGGATTTGAGACAATTTTGCTTTCCAAATCTGAGGCAATAAGACACCTAAAGAGAACAAATCCAGGGAGCGAAGAGGGAAAACCAGTTTTGCTATAAATTAATTTATTTCACCAAGGAGGATTTTGGTCCTGTTTCTGTACAGTGACTGTCCATCCTTGTAAGAACAGTAACGCACTAACTGTAGCTGGGAAAGAGAGGAGGCCAAATAGTATCTTGTGAATTGATAGAATGGAGGATGGATTTAACTGCCTGAACTCTCGTAAACAGAACCACCAAGAATATAAAGTGAAGGACAGCAATGTTGCACGTATTTGGTCAGCCTTGTCTATTTAGTAAAGTTGTACAAATTACACAAGTGCCCGTATTAAGACTTTTAGCCCCCTCATACGTGCCTTTTATTTCTGTTCAATATAGGCTAAACTGAGAAACATTCCACTTACATTAGAACATGTGTATCTAAACAGTCATTATAGGAACATAACAATATCAGTGTTCAGTGTATGTGTTTTAGGTGATACTGAACCCGCCTCCCCATCCAACTTGAAACATGTAATAGAGTATTTAGACAGCCTTACTTTAGGGACCTAAAATTAGTTACTCTGAATCACGCTTTAGAAGAACCTATTTTTGTCACATACTATACAGGAAGCTTAAGTTCCTTGATACCTCATTCAGATGCTGTAGTAACTCTTTCCCCCATCCTCCAAATAGATAAATTCTCTGTAAAGTAGAAGTTTGTGCAACAGGTACGTTTCTAAGTTGTTGTCTTTTGGCTTGTGAAATTTTTTTCTTTATTTAGGTAGGGCAGTGTTTCTCATATTTTTTTAAACAAGGCAAAGGAGGTCACATGTCTCCAGATGAGATTTTCTAGCTACAAACCAGCATTAGTAAGTTGTTTTTTAAATCAGTGTTTCTGTTTCTTTGGCTTAACAGCTAGTGATTTAAATTGCATTCATGCACTTCAGGAAGGTTGGTTAGACTGACTAATTCTACCTCCATCTTGCTCATTGTTTCTCAAGAAAGTAGTAACTCCAGTTGAGTTCCTCAGGGCAGGAGGGGAGATGAGCAGCTACCAGCTGTAAGTATTGCTCTTCACTGTTTATACCAGACAAGGAACTGCTATTACCCAAAATCTTTAGAGCAACTCAGTTTCCCAGAGGCAGGGGAGTACATGCTTTCACAGCAGGCGGTAATTATAGGCTCTTCTCAAGACCCCATCCTGAAGGGATGGAGCAGCTCCTTGCAATGAAAATGCCCTTGTTAGTCTAAAGACTTGTAGCTAGTAATCACAGATGCTTCTTCTTGGAGAAAATAAGTTACTGGCATCTTGTTTGAAAGTTGGTGAGCAGGATGGCAGCAGCTTCCTGACGTCTTTCAGTGCCTGCTTTGGATGACTGACCAATTTAGAAACACAGGGATGAAAGTCTGAGGATCCTTATCACAGACAACATCAAAAAGAAAGCTATTCCTCTTTATTTTTGTAGTGTGGCTCTTTGAAGTATGTGTGATTCATAGACCAGGACAGGTATGATGCAGGTAATATCAAGCTCCTGTTGGATTGGGTGTTCTTTTTCAAATTGTAAAATATATAGAAGCCTGTCACTCAAAAAATTATTCAACTTTTAACTTAGGTTGGAAAGGTCAGATGGGTCACTAAGCAAAATGTCCATATAGGAAAAGTAGTTGCTTGAGAGCTGAGATAGTACAAACCACGGTTAAGGTTGAGTGACAAGTTTCCTAAATACCGATGACAGTGCTGGTGTTAGTTGACCTAAGGCAGCAAGCCATCCAACAAGGGAATGTGTGAACAATGTGCAACATGACTTAAGCCACTGTTAACAGTCAAAATTTCTCATGAATGGCAAGATTGTATTTTTTTTCACAACTACAACGCTTGGATTCATCAATTCTCAAGATTTAATGCCAAAAACAACAGGTGGCAACCATATTTGGATCGCTCTCAATTCATATTCCTCCTACTTAATAAGAGAGGAAAAAGCTGTTGATGCAAGTAGCACAGACGGGTTCCGTGTTATGAAAGCTAGTCCTTCATCATATGACTTGGGAACCAAATGTGCTTTTACACACTGCTGCAGCCAAAACATATTGCAAATGTGAAGAACAAATTTATTTTTGACTCACTTGGCAAAACGTACCATTTTTTTCCTTTTAGATAGCAGAATGCCAGCATATTGGGGGGAAAGGATTAGTTTTTTAATAACTAGTAAATGTAATCAGTAAATTAATCAATACGCAGAAAATAATTTGAAAATGCAAGTATTGTATCTATGCTTACTATTGTAATTGTGAATGGACTCAAAATGTCCTTTATCCTTGTTTCAGATTCTGAAAACAGGAATCCTATTTCTGAGAAGGAGGAGGTCAGATTAGTACAATGAGTGTCTGAGGTGCTGATGGCATACTTTGCGCATTTTTCCCCCAAAGGTAAGTGTTTAATTCTGGTGGAAGGCACTTGTGTGTCTTGAGGTACAAGGGTCACAGATGAGGAGGCTTGTTGGTTCAGATAAAATAGGCTCCCTGAGGTCAGAGGTGCTTATTCACATTGCAGAACACTTAGAAATGTGTGAAAAATCAAGCTTCGGTTTTACCTTGGGTTAGAAAGGGCAGAAACTGCAGGAGTATTTTTTCATGATAACATAGCTATGAAGCAACAGAATGCAGCTCTGAAGTTCCTTGTGTATCTGCCAACTTCAGTTTCAGAAAATTGGACTGTAATTTTGATATTTTTTTCTCCAAGTCCAAACAAACTTTGCACACGTCAAATTTAATAAACACTTCCCCACATTGGAAACAGCTGTTTGGACAAACCACCATTGTAATTAAGTAGGAAAGAAGAATTGCCCGTAAGTGACAGAAAAATAAATAATTTTAGACTTTTCAGTTTCAAGGCACATATATTTTCACTTTTCCTTAATCATGGATATTTTTTTATTACAGCTTATGGCCAGTTATTCAAATTATCCTTCTCTGAATTTATGATAAAACTATTCATTTCATAGTGTTTAGCAACACCTTTTGCTTATTCCTGTTTTCACCAAGAAAACCCTAAAACAAGACGTACTTTGTCCCCATACAAATTTGAACCTAATCAAGTTTCATTTTTAATTCAGGCCGGAAAGGACACAAATCCATGTATAAATTGTTTTCCGTAATGTAGATATGAGGCAATAGAATGTAATTGTAAAGCCATTGTGAAGGATGTCAACAAATACCTGCCAAATCACAATAAAAATTACAATGAAGTCCAACTATGTTGTAATAATGTATAAACTGATATGCATAATCTACAAGATTATGTGATACAAAATCTAGGAACGGAAGGGTATTTCAAAAGTATTGAACACGAAACAAAATCATGCTACTTCTCTTATTAAAAGTGTGGGCCTAGGAAGGTGAGAAAAGGCAGGACTAACTTTGTTTCTTCAATACCTGCTTGAAAAGGCTGAACCCTTTGTAGCACCTCAGTCAAGGGAAATGAGCAAAGTATCTCTTTTATCCTAGTCTCATCCCGTAACCCAGAACAATTACTTTCACTGAAGCTTTGGGAAAATGGGTTATTTGGTGCGCTTAAAGTGATGATAGACTTTCACTTTCCCAAGATATTACATGAAAAATACTTGACGGAAAGCTATAAAGTAGCATTGAGTCTCCTTGGGGCACCTGGGAAAACCTTATTTGTATAATGCTGATTTATTAGTACTCTTCATCAGAGGAAACCTACAGCCCTTGTGCTGATTTAATATTTTTTTTTGGTGACTGTAAATCAAAGTAGCGTGACTCTGCTTGTGTAGGGGACTATAACACACAGGATCGTTTCCTGTTGCAGTAGGCTCGCAATAAAAACAATAATGGCATAAATGCACTATACAGGAAAACGCCATGAGAACATCTGAGCGTTATGGCCTTTGCTTATCATACTTAAGTTTTCTGTGGCATTTCTCCTCTTTGTAATGTGTTTCAGCACTTAGTTAGCCATCTTTTTTCTTTTTTTTTTAATTTTAAGCAGAGCTAGTTTTGAGCATAAAGATCAGAAAACAGGATTTGCCCTTGTCAGTAGCTTTAAATCTAATCAGTTTGCAGCTGTTGTACAGTCACGATGTAATTCTTGAGGGGAAATTCAATTAACAATTATATTTAGGAGACAGCTGGAGATAACAGCTATCAGTACGGCCAGCGCTGTTGCCACGTATCCATCACAAGCTTTATCCTACACCCACAGGCCAACGGCAGGACCGGCCACCACTGAGCTCCGCTTCGCTGACTAGCCTTATTATTTCCAATAAGCCTCTTAGACAGCCACACAATCTGCTGTCAAACTCCGTGACTAATTATCTCCATCACGAAGTCCGTCCCCGCTTCACATTACAGTCACTTTTTTGGGTGAAGACCAACATTCCGTTCTCTTCCGAAGTTCTGCTCTTGAGAACAGCTGGAGGGTGAATGTTTTTATTCTGAATTACGTGTTCGCACGGCGGCAGCTTTACAGAAAGGGCTTTTTAACAAACCGCAAAGCCGCACAAAGCGAACTCTGAACTCGAGTAGGAGTTACGGCCTTCCCGCCACATCGTCTTCCTCACCGAGGCGCCGGAACGGACAGCCCCGCGGCTGCGCCCGCCCTTTCCCCCTCTGCTCCCCGGGCCTGCCAGGGGCTGCCCCGGCACCCCGTCCGCGGAACCGGGGGGACACGGGGAGCGAGCCCCGCCAGGTCGCTTGTGTGGAAAGGAGGGCGTGCGGAGGCGGCGGGGGGAGGGTTGTGTACCCGGTACACCGGGGCACGGGCCTCCGCTGAGCGCTGCCCTCCGCCTTCCGCCGCCGCGCCGGAAGTGAGCGGGGCGGGGCGCGGCGGAGCGGTCGTTCGCTCCCCGGCCGTTCCCCGGTGTGTCGTCACGGCGCGTGGCTGGGTGAGCGCCGGGGGCCGGGGCGGCGGCGGGGCGCGGAGCGGAGCAGCGCCGGCCATGGCGGCGCCGCCGCTGCCGCAGAAGGAGATCGTCTACAACAAGCTGCTGCCCTACGGGGAGCGCCTGGAGGGTGAGGCCGCCCGCTTCCTCGCGCAGATCAAAGACAACTTGGCCCGCGCCGTGCAGCTCCAGGAGCTGTGGCCCGGGGGGCTCTTCTGGACCAGGAAGCTCTCGACGTGAGTGCCCGAAACGGGGCTTCCCCCTTCTTCGGGGCTGCTGGGGCTCTGCCCCCCCGGGGCGGGACGGGGTGGCGCCTGGGGTCAAGGCGCCTCGGAACGGGGCCTGCGGGGTAGGAGGGTGCGAAGCCGGGGCGCAGGGCTCGTCCCTCCCCCGCGGGGCCGCCCCGGGGCCGGCGGGGCTGTTCGGGAGCGCGGCGGAAGGCAGGCTCGCTTCATAACGGTTCTTCCCTGCGCCGCTTAATCAGAGCCGAGCGGGCACCGGCTGCCCCGTGCCCGCCACCTCCTCCCTCCCCCCCGGCTCGGCCGAGGATCCAAGGCAGGAATGCGGGCCGGCGCCGAGGGCCGACCTCCGCCCGGGCAGCGCCGCCGAGCTCTGCCGAGCTCCGCGGGCCCGCGCTGGCCGGCCCGGCTGGCTGCCCGCGCCTCCCCGTCGGTAGCTAGGCGTCAGCCCGTGTCTTACACAAGGCCCACGAGTGCTTCGACGTAGGAAATGGGGACAAAGGTGGCTTCGTTTCCAAGAGCTCGCTTGTTGTCTCTGAAACTTTCCCAATCTTACGAATCAAGCTTTTGTGGGTTTGCTCTTTGTTTTGTTTGGGTTTTTTTTAATGCATACTTGACCACCTGTTTCACCTCTTGCCTTTTTAAGTTGTGCAAGATACCGTCTCTGTGTAGCTTCTGTGGGAACATGAAGTCTTTTTCAAGGCAGGCTGTTTGTTAGTTCAGTGCTCACGGGATTAAATTCTGGCTTAATGCTGTGTAAACACCGTTGGTGCCCTTCATATCTTGCCTGTACTGTGGCACAGTGTAGTTTATGCTGATTTTGGCTCTGCTGTGTGTGCTGGCAAGGTGTTTTTAATACAGATTAAAAACACGGTGGTTTCATAGATAGCACTGAGTAGAACGTGGGTTTCTCTTAGGGAATTTTACAAAGCATACTTAACCCTTTTTTTCTTAATAGCCACTATTTTGGACACTGAAAATGGCATTGTATGACAATGACTCCTGTAGTTTCAGTCAGTAAACCATGTTTCTGTGGATGTTTATCATGTTTTTTTGCTGCCTTCATAAATGGTGTTTCCTGTGTGCTAAAAATGATGCAATGTATGTGTTTTGTACGACTTTGAGATCGTCACTTACAATTTTCCTCCTTATATAAGTAATTTTTTTAATATTAATTGGGAATTTAATATATATTAGGCAGTCAAATCAGTTTGATATGTATGTATTGAAATGTGTCTTTGTATTTGCCAAGAGGCATTCTTAGATAGAATTACATTGATGGTTGCAAAATGACTCACATGTTTGCGTTATGTGACAATTTGAACCTGCTTGGAACCAGTTCAATAC
>VFFE01007110.1:246731-284207 GCA_008921705.1 Burhinus oedicnemus | reverse complement strand
TGAGGGTTCTTTTCGTATGTCCATTTTATGCGTGTGAAAAGTGTAGGTGTTCAACTGTTGATGGTGTAATTCTGTAGGTAGATAGTGGCTAATCTAGATAATTTAGGTTCCTGTGGTAGAATAGTGGGTTATTCTGTATTTTGTTTGTTTTCTTCTGTATTTGAAATAAGTAAAACACATTGAAATGAGTATTAATGAAAATACTGCCAAGCAAATGTAAAAATCCCCCCTTGAAATCAGTGAGAAAAGAAAAAGGAAAGTGGAGAGAGATGCTGTAGAGTTGGCTGTTTTTTTCTTTTTCTTTCTGAAAACTGGTGAATATCGGCTTGCCAGAGCCCTGTAGGTGTTCCACTGTGTCTTCAAGGGAAACTGGAGGAAGAAGGTTGGGGGGGGTCGGTGGGAATCTTTCGAGAAAAGAGCAGGGGGTCTTGGTATATGTCATCAAACATTGGAACAAGCTGCCCAGGGAAGTGGTGGAATCGCCATCTCTGGAGGTATTTAAAAGACAGGTAGGTGGTGGTGCTGAGGGACATGGTTTAGTGGTGGTTTTGGCAGTGTTAGGTTTATGGTTGGACTCGATGATCTTAAAGATCCCTTCCAACCTAGGTGATTCTATGATTCTATGTATATTTAAGGAAACTAACTCCTTTTAGTAAGATTATTATATGTGAGTGATCCTGAAAGTTCAGAGATAATTTTGTTTTAAATTGAGGAATGGGGATATGGGGAAGTAGGGGAAAAAAAAAAAAGTACTCGATCAATTGAATCCAAATCCCGTGTGCTCTTGTGTGACTGTGAAGTGTGCTTCATGTAAGTGTGTTTTATTAATCTGAATTTTAGTTCTCAAGTAGTCAGTTCTCCCACTAACAGTCCTGCGAGGAATAAAAGTTTACAGAGGAGCATTAAACACTTGAAACTAAAACAGATATAATATTAAACTAAACTCCTCAGTGTTGCAGGAGTCAATTTCAGAAACCAAATTCAGGAATCAAGGCAGTTTGCTTTCATTATTAGATCAGTAACTGCTAATGTTTGCCCCTTTGAAATTACCTAGTCTCTATTACTTTCAAGTAGGAGTCCTTCAGAGATGTATCGTTCCTAATCTTTTCACGTGATGCTTCCAGCGTAGGATTCTGCAACCCGTGCTGCCCTGCATACCAAAGCAGCAGTGTGAGATCTGGTGTTCTTCACATTACCAGAACATGCCTTGATGCTCCACTGCTGTATATTTAGCAACAAATCAATCCAACCTCTACTAAATCTTAAACAAAAACAATGAATAGGTTTCTCAAAAAAATTGTTTTATAGGGATTCATATCTTGTATGCTTTGTCTAACTGCTACTTGGAGGACAGCATAAGGCTTCTTATGAATCTTTTAGAATAGTTGGAGCAGTAATAAAAAGGAAAGTGTGCTTCCCAGGTGAGTAGTAATTTATAGTTGTGTGACACGTGAAATGCTGCACTGGAACCTTATATAGGTTTTGCTGATGCAGAATATCTTTTAACACTTTAAACTTATTTCTTTTTTCAATCTCAACTTGAAAACGGCAAGCGCTTCTTACAGAATTGGTCCTAATGGATCTACCCTTTCTTAAGATAGTAAATATAAGGGATGGCAGTGGGACACACCCCAGCAAAGCTCAGTGTCTAAATCAATTGTTCAGCCTTACTGGAAGCTATCAGATTTGGACTTTAGTTGACGCTTATTTTGTCCTGTCTTCTTAAAGTGCCCCAGCTGAAAAGGATAGAGATAATAAGGCTGCTTGTGACAGTTGTGGTATTGTTTGTTTGTTTGTTTAAAAAGAGAAATTAATATAAAGGGATATGGAAATACTAAATTTAATGGCTAGTACATTTTGAGCAGAGGTGAAAGAATACAGTACTTGTTTTTGTGGTTTCTGGTGTGAGCATGAAGTTACGCTATTTGTAGAATCTTGGAAGACTGTAAAGCCTTATTTGGTCATCCTTTTTCTTTCTCTAGTTAGTTTCATTTGTCAATCTTCCTTTGCTATATATCTTCAGGTTCTTGTTTGTTGGACTTGTGAATTAGGTTTTACTTTTGTTTCATTAAACAGCAAGTCTGTCGAAGTCTGGCTCAGGTCTTAGATAAGATGGAAATGTTTAAAAATACTGCTGACTCATCCTGTGTTCTGTTCGTAGATACATCCGATTATATGGCAGAAAATTTAGCAGAGAAGACCACGTGCTTTTTATCAAATTGTTGTATGAGTTGGTAACAATTCCAAAACTGGAGATCAGCATGATGCAAGGATTTGCACGCCTGTTGATAAACCTGTTAAAGTAAGTACAGATTTCTGCTGGCTACTGAAACTTTTGTCTCTAAGTAGTTGATCACTTCACTTAATGTTGTTACATACTTTAGTGTAATAGTATGTTCTTTTAGAGGTTACTTCACTTAATCTCCCCTGTACAGATGATGTTGGTTAGAAAGAGTTCTCATTATGTGAACACCTTGACCGTTTCAGAGCTTTAGGATTGGTATTGAAAATGAAAGAATATCAGGTTTTTTTCCTCCAGTAAGGAAAAGAAAACGTCTCAGAGAGCCAAGTGTTAAGGTTGAATCTCAAATAGGGAGACAATGAAGACTGTCTCACAGCTTGATAATGTTTATTTCACTTAGTCAGACTTTTCCTGAAGATCTTGACAGCTTCTGTTCGTGCAGAAATGCTGCAAGTGGCGAGCTCTTTTCTTGCCTGACCTTCCTGCAGTTTGTGCCAAATGCTGAAGATAAGCGTAATTCAGAGCAGTGATCTGGGGTATTCTGATGTGCCGTGTGTTGACGTAAATGTTTAATCCTAAAGGGCTCATTGTTTTGTTTTGGTTTTTTTCCTATTAGGAAAAAAGAACTGCTTTCCAGGGATGATTTAGAGTTACCATGGAGACCACTTTATGAAATGTTGGAAAGGATATTGTACTCCAAAACGGAACATCTTGGATTAAATTGGTTTCCCAAGTAAGTTTGCATTTTAAAACATTTGATAGGCTATAAGTACCTGTAATGCTTGACGGTACTTTGAAATTTGCTTTTAATATCTGGAATTTGATAGACAGTAAATATTTTGCTTATATTTTCATGACATATATTTCAGTAATTACATGCAAGACTGTACTAAATCATGTATATCTTTCTGCCAATGAATTGTTATGAAGTTCCTCTCTTTATGCATGTGATTGAGTTCATTTGTAAATATGCTGGAACAGGGGTTTTCATCAGTTTATTTTAGGATGATAACCCACGGTTTAACAGACTTAATGCTAAAATTTTAATGATATTCAGGTTAAATGTCTGCTGTTCAGTTTTATAACACGGTAAAGGTTTGGGAAAATAAAAATGGTACTGTTCTTAAATATATGTACTGTAAGCATTCCCAGTATCCATAATCTAGGTGTAGATCAGTATGCATACAAAGAAAAATGACGTGCCTTCTATAGGAAATACATGTATGTGCATAATATATATATTTTCAAAGTGATGATATGATGTGGAAAAATCAATTTTTTCCCAGTTAAGAATTTTAGAAATATTCTACTGATTTTAAAATGTAAAACTTCTTTTCTTTGCTTTCTTTACTTGCCAATCCCTCCCCCTCTGTCAAATGTCCAAAATTACGATTTTTCTAATAATTCCAATTAGAGAAGGTCCTGCTCTATAAATTACAGGTTACAAAATATATCACATAGATAACTCTTTTTGTTTTTTTGAATTGAAACACCATGTAAAGAAATGCAGGTGAAAATACTTAATTGGCTTTAGAAAAGATGTTTTCTGTCCAGGGATATTAAAGTACTGCCACTGCTTCCTTCTACTGAGTGGAAGATCCTATTGCTGAGAAATTACATGAACAGAAAATATATGTAGCCTTGTAACTTCTTACTGAGCATTTCATGCTCAATTTCTCACACGGCTACATAGCTGGAAAAATAATTTTACTAATTTTACTATTTTGCTAAATTACATTGTTTTGCTAATTGTAGATATTACTTGCCAGTGGGGAAAAAAAAAAATCCAAAAGAGCAGAGCCTTTTTTAGTTGATTTGCTTTATGCATATGCCAGCATCTACTGAAACTGCATACTTTGCTCTGTGGGGACGTTGACTAGTCACTTTTCGTTTACTGTGTGAGAAATGAGCATAGTGGGGAGGAGACTTTCCAAGAGGGAAAAGAAGGTTAAGCTGGGAAGATACCAGTTGTGATGGTCTGTCTGAAACTTTTAGCTTTTATTAACTGTGGTAGATATCAGACACTCCACCTTAATATGCAGTGCGATTTGTTCTCATACGGTGTTTTTTCTTTTTTTTTTAATATCAATTTTGAGGGATATCTTTTTGGTGGAAGTCAAGAGATACTTTTTGCAAGTTGATTTGATTTATAGCTGTTAATTTAACTACTGTTTTAATTTTATTTTTTTTTTACATTCAGTTCATATCGACCAGGCTTGTCTTCACCTAAAACATTTGTGCTTAATGTATTACATAGGTGGTAAGAATGACTTTTTGTTTTGTTCAGCTCTGGCCGATGTGTAATCTTATGCATGTTCTGTTAGATTGTAACACTTGTCACACAGGTGTAATTTTCTGCATAAATAATTGTATTGGAAAACCAATGTTAACATTACACCACTGTTTATGAGAATGTCGCACTGTATGTAAACCTTTCTAATTGGGGAACAAGATAGCGTGTGTGAAGTGGCTGATAGAGTGGCTATACGCTAACTAATTTAACCAGCATATATATTTCAAGGGTCAAATGAAAGGTAAATTTTACATTTGAATAATTGTGTCTGAATATGGACAAAGTCGGTATTGGTATGGGAGTGCATGTTACCGAGTAAGCGTACCTTACTATTAAAAACGATGAAATCATGGAAAGTGCTTTAGCAGTGAAGTAATAGGTTCTGGAAAACACACTCAGCAACAACCTTGTAGCTGTGAAGTGTGAAACAAAGTTTCTGCATTCAAAGAGTTTACTGTGAATTTTTGCAGTGAAAACCGTATCAGGAGTTTTGGTGTATATATAAATTCAGAAAACTGGTAGAAGTGGAATTGCACAGGTTTTTTTGCTTTGTTTGGATTTTTTTTTAGGAAGAAATTTTTAGTTGTACTAATCCAATGAGAGATTGATACTTGGCTCGCTGTAGTTTGAAATTCACTAAAATAATTTGTGAAGCTATAGCTGGTTGCTCTTTTCATTGTCTTAATTTAAGCTCTTGTAATGGAGTGTCCACTGCAGGGCTAGAATTTCACTGAAGGCCTGAATCTGTTGTGAAAAACTGAAAAATGTGCTTTTACTGTTTTGATAATGTAAGAATCAACAGTGTCAGTCTATATGTTAAAAGTTTTAACTGAAACATGTTTCTCTCTGAAAATGCTGGGGGGGGAAAGAAAACAGATTTACAAATTAATATACTCATGTCCTTTTCAAAAGAAGAAAACCATTTAGTGCCAAAATGATGACTAGTAATAGGGGTTAATGGTATTGTTGTGTGGTTGTTTTTTTTTTTAATGTATCATGGAATAGAATCATAGAATGGTTTGAGTTGGAAGGGACCTTTGAAGGCCATCTAGTCCAACCCCCTCTGCAATGAGCGGGAATATCTTCAACTAGATCAGGTTGCTCAGAGCCCTGTCCAGCCTGACCTTGAAAGTTTCCAGGGATGGGACATCTACCACCTCTCTGGGCAACCTGTTCCAGTGTTTCACCACCCTCATTGTAAAAAATGACTTCTATCTAGTCTAAATCTTCCCTTTTTAAGTTTAAAGCCATTACACCTTGTTGTGTCACAACAGGCCCTGCTAAAAAGTTTGTCCCCATCTTTCCTCTAGGCCCCCTTTAAGTACTGAAAGGCCGCAGTAAGGTCCTCATAGGAGAGGTGTTCCATCCCTCTGATCATTTTTGTGGCCCTCCTCTGGACCCACTCCAACAGCTCCATGTCTTTCCTGTGCTGAGGGCTCCAGAGGTGGATGCAGTACTCCAGGTGGGGGTCTCACCATGGTCATATCCATGTGGCAAGACATAATAATAATAAACTAATAATTCTTCAGGTAATAAGAACAAACTATAAGCAAAGAAAACTGAATGGGATGAGAAATTTTCTTTTATCTCATTAATATACTGTTTCAGTAATTAATTGGAGATACCTTCCAGTGTGAGTGGCTTCATTATCTCTTGATTACAAAGGTTTCAATACCTTATCCAAATGGTTGGCATTAAATACCTGAGCAAGGACAGGAGTACGAACTACAGTAGGCTGATCCAATCCCATGTTGTTTATGTATATAATTGTTTGCTGTTGTGCTGTATTAATCCATGGCTAGGTTTAGTGGTAGAGTAGCATACAGAAATTTGTGAGTGCAATAACTGTAGATATTTTTTGAGCAATTCTGCAGTAACAAGTGTGCAGAAAGTAACCAAAAGTGGAACAGAAGCCACTGCTAAAAAGTTTGAGAGAGTTGGTTCAAAGCGGTAATGAAAACAGTAACCAGCAGTCTCTTGTTCTCCCCAGCTATATTGTCCTGTCCTTTTCTAACTAGTAGTCATCAAATGGGAATCTTTCAAGACGTCTTATGTAGTTGGTCTGTAGTTTAACTGTCTCAGATGGAAGTTTCCTTATGTAGAAAATTGTCTGCTGGTGGTTTTTTTTCTTTCTAGCTTCCATTCTAAATTTGTGACCAGAAGGCAGGAGGGGACATCCCTTCCAGTCTTTCTCCTTTGCTCTCTTCCACTAACAAATGCTGAGATCTGACTTGAATACTTGTGAATTTGAAAGACTTGTTCATCTCTGGCATCAGTGTGTCTTAAAATTTCTCTGTCCTTCAGGTTCTCCTTAGTAATAGTTTACTTCAGTGGAATGTGATAGTATGGGATAGCATTTTTGTTTGTTTTGTCACACAAATCTTTTTCATGGTTATCTTTAATGCTCGTCAGGAATGTTGCTGGTTCATGCTTTATTTGTCTACTCTTGGAACAACTATTATATATTTCCTGACTCTTTCAAGAACAGTATTCACTTTAACCCAGAACCTTTATGAGGTTCTTGCAGAGTCTAATCTTATTTTTGTTTAACGAATGGTTGGCCATTCCTCTTCAGATTTTATAGGCTGTCAGTCAGCTCAAAATTTTCATTCTGGGAGATGTCATGGATTTACTTTGTCACCGTTGCATAAAATGTACAGAATTTTGCATCTTCTAGAGCGCTGCTTGAACTGAAGTAGTGCTATTGAGGGCTGGGTGGGCTTTTGCTGGCTTGCAGTGAGTGTTGAGGTGTTGAAGTGAAATAGTGGTTTATCTGTTTTGTATTTCTCCTGGCTTGTATGGGATCAGTTTATTTTGTGTAGGACTAGAGAGAGTGTGCATGCTCAGTATTTGTGTGTCTCAAAATTAATTGACCTAAACTGATCTTTGGTAAAACTCTAAAGATGATACATGTGTATCATCTTTTTCTGATCAAAACAGCATTTCTATTTGTTAGTTTTTGATGATGAACTAAAGGATGCAATTTTTCTATTAAGAGTACAGAAAGAACCTCTAAAAGATGAAGGAAGTTCTTCTGCCAGAACTCTTTTTTTTTTTTTTTTTTATTCAGGGAATGTTTTTTGGTGCAATTTAGAATTGAGTCGTGAGCTCGTCTTGTAATAAACCGGAGATTTGAAGAACATGAGTTTACTACCTTTATGGTTCCACTGATCGATCTCTCTTTCTCTCTTCCCTGTCCCTTTTATTCTTTGAGTTTATTCTGAATTTTAGTCTTTTTTAAGTGGTTTGGCATTCTGTGACAAGTCATGTTAAAATGATTTCTCAAATAAGTTTTCTTGCTATGGAACACTTTTAAAATCGGCTGTTAATTGTGAGGAAAGTTAATGAAATAACCATTGATTTGCAGATAGTTCACTTCTCTTTCTCAGAACCACTGGACAAAACACAAAACCAGATGGAAAAGGATAGATATGGTATTTGAAGTCTAATAACAACAACTTTCTGAAGTCTGCTGCCTTTATCTTACAAATATTTATGAAGCTCATAAACCTGTTTTTTCTGTTTGTGTTTTCAACTTCCCCTAAGAAGTTACCTTGCTCTAGTGGTTGTTAATGGATAAAGTGGAGGATATTACATGTAAGACGTGATAGTAATTCTTCACTATTCACTTAAATGCAGCAGAGTGATCTATGAAAAGTAGAATCAGGAGTTTAGCAGAGCAATTTTAAATGTTATGATTAGGTCTGTGTAGAAGGCGATTAGCTACTGCATGTTCACAGAAGACCTCTAATTGCATCAACATTACCTTAAGCTCTTGAGGGAAAAATCAGCAAATGGTTGTTTATTTTATACTGTCATTGAAATTTGATAATATACTATCCCTAATGTTTCCTTTCTTGTTACAGTTCTGTAGAAAGTGTTCTGAAAACACTTGTGAAGAGCTGCAGGCCGTAAGTGTTTGGGGGTTTTTGTTGTTTGTTTGTTTGTTTTTTGTTTTGTTTTTAAGCCTGTATCTTTAATATTACTTCAAGAGGGGGGAAGAAAAGTGGTTTTTCAAAAAAAAAAGCCAACAACCTCACCCTACCCACCCCCCAAAAAAAAAAAAAAAAAAGAAAGAAAAATCCCACCCTACTAGTCATTCCTTGGCTGCTGTTGTCCCAGCTTGTCTAAGAAGTTTGGGGTGGAGGGTTGAGACTTTTCTGTGTTACTGCATTATGAATGATCAATAACTTAGGTTCATAGGTTGCTTAAAATGAAAACAAAATGACAGGCATATTCCATGGTATAGTATTTAAACAAAGTGTAAGACTATTTTTTTTCAACAGCCTTGGTTGAAAATTTGTTAATAGTTAGTTAAGCCAGGATATCGCTAGCTAAGGCAGCCATTGCTTTTGATCTTTTGTGCTCTGTTACGTTCACTGGGAATGTGTGTGCCTGAACCAGTCTTGCTCTCTGCACTAATTGACTTTGTTAGTAGCTTAAGATACTGCAAAGATGCAGAGAAGAGAGTTATTCTCTTTTATTCACCGTTCGTATTCCTGTGTGTAGTTATCATCTGCTTTCATGGGAACAGTTGTTTCATATACTGATGTTAATTCATTTAGTGTTCCTATAGGAGATGCTGTTCTAAACACATACTGTTAGTATGAAGAACACAAGAACAAAGCAACCTTATGCTTTTCCCAAATATATGTGGGTTTGTAACTAAATAAAACCCCTCAGTTGTCAATGTTGGTTTTTCTGGTATCTGTTATGGATACGGAAGTCACTGAAGCAGAGTGTTTTAAAAATGAAAATGTGAGATTTGTCTCTTGACAATTCTGACTTAAGGTTGGGACACTGATAATGTTACTTCCAGTTGGCACCATGACAACTGCAATAATTATGCTCTATAAACAGTTGTATGTGGTATGCATTTTATATCCACACAATGCAGTATTTTTAGTTTCTTCTAAAATCAATTAAATAACCACTTCAGGATTCTTTTGATGTTCAGATAAATGTTACATGTACTTTAAGTCATCTTTTGTTATATTGCATCAAATGTGAATAGTAGTTTGGTTTTGACCAGCCTTCGCACTGAAATGGTTTTGCCTTGTACAGAATCTTTTCTGGTTCAACAAGACAAGAGTCTTGTTACATTTGTGGTCTTAAGGACATCATAGTGCATCATTTTAATCTTAATTTTGTGTTTTGTGAAGGTTAAGTGGAGTTGAGGACTATCTATCTATTGCCCCTGGGGTACCTGTTCTTAACTGTAAAACTAAGATTTATGACAAAGTAGTAGATAATTTTAGATATGTTTAAAAAGACCCAAACTTTAAAGCCAAGCCTGTATATGTTCAATGGTTTCCTTGTTTTCAGATATTTTCCAGAACATGCCACTGTGGAGATGCTGGATGAATGGAGGCCTTTAATGTGTCCATTTGATGTTACCATGCAAAAGGCTATTACCTACTTTGAGCTATTTCTACCTACTACCCTTCCTCCTGAACTTCACCAGAAAGGTTTCAAGTAAGTGTAATTGAATGTCTATTGGTATAGTATTCTATTGCAGATGCAAGTGATTATCTTTTTCAGGATAACTTGAAGTCAACCAGCAAAGTGAATGGTGGCTTTTAACAGCATTTTTGGAAGGCATTCAAGACAGAAATTCTGTCAGCATTCTTCTTTTCTAAAAATAACCTGAGGGAATTGTAGTACCTATTTTCTGAGCTCTCCCTTCTCTAGAGGAAAGCGCACAGTATACAACAAAGCAAACCAAATTGAATTAAATGCACTTTAATATTGAAGGAATAGATGCACAAGTTAAAAATCATTAACCATAGCACAACTTTAAGTCCTACCTTCTGTGTAATTTGGGGTAGCTTCTGATGAGTCCTTCATGTAGGCTGAAATACAGCTGTTACTACGAATTTGGGATTGTGAGGTAGAGGTCTTCAATTCACTGTCAAGATGAGGAAGTGTGAGATGGCCTGCTATAGGAAATAAGTTTGAGAATGAAAGGAGAAACATTTGCAGGACAGGACAGTATCTGGATCATCTTTAAGGTAGAACTGTTGTACTTCAAAACATAAGCCAGTGATGTTTAGTGCATGTAGAGATCACTTAGGCTGGTTAGGTTTAAGTATATTTGTGCTATAGAGGCAGTGAAAACTTTAAGGAAGGAAGTGAATATAGTTTATAAAGGTGAATTTAAGTAAGGGACTGGTATGGAGGGTTTGCATCCTTGGCTTCAAAGGAATCAAGAATACAAGCTAATGATGCTTGTAACCATCAGTCAATAGGGACAAATTTTAGATTTTAAGGTAGATGGAAATGAAGTGTTATTTATTTTTGTCTGGTTTACCTGTGTTGGGATATCATTAAGTAATGAAATGGCAAAGCTGAAGTAGATAAGAAAACTCCTGGTGAAACACTTGTGTGAAAAGGGGGGATCAGGAAGGAATAAGAGGAGGAGAGGTAAAAGAAGCAAGGACTGAAACTCTGGATCAGTTTGGGGGTAGGGAGGATGCTGTGGGAGAGAGTGATACAATCATGTCCATGTTGATCCCTCTTCTTGTTGAGTGAGTTGATGGGCAGGTGAGTTCCTGCGAGCATCTCACAAAGCAAGGGATAAATATCCAATGAGGGAGCTGCTTTAACAACATGAAAATTATTTTGCTTCTGTTCTCTTGCAGGCTTTGGTTTGATGAATTTATAGGCCTTTGGGTGTCAGTTCAAAATCTTCCCCAATGGGAAGGGGTAAGTATTTACTTTTCACCTGCACCAGTAGAAATCAATTTAAATGTTCCTGCAGTGTGCTTGCAAGGCATTGAAGTCAAACAGTGATAGAATGGATTTTTTTTTTCCTTCTGCTTTAACTAGTACAAGAAAGCAGAGCCAATAATTTCATGATTGTTAGCAAGCAATTACTAGCTGAATAAATGAGACTGCACTTGTGCTTGGTGAACATTGTTTAATGGCTAGCCCACGTAGCTTTTCTTTCCAGCCTTGGGAATGCTGGCATTTTCCAGACTGCCTGCTAATGCTTACAATGATGCAAAGTGCTATTGTGATTTCTATAAATTAAAATTCTCTAAAGTCCTGTCTTCTATATCTTAACCTATCTTTTATGATCCCTAATTTTGAGTAGTAATGCTTTGCCTTGCCTGCAATGAGTCGTTGTCATCTTTATTTTAGATACAGTAAAGAACCTGTACTCCCATTGGCCAAAAATACCATTGGGCAATATCTTTCAAGGAAAATAGTCTACCATATACCTATCTGCCTTTTTTGTGTCTCTCATATGACTAGATACAAACTTGAGACACCACCACCAGCGGCTTAGGTGCTATTGTTGTCAGCTGACCTGTGGCTTGGCTTTACTGCAGTGAAACTTGGCATATTACCAGATTTTTTTCCATACTCAGTATGAACATAAGCTCATTGACCATCTGGCTCCTTTTACTAATCTCCTGCCTATATACACAAGGAGGACATCTCAGTGTCTTTGGAGAGAGCTGATTTCCAAAACACCATTGAATGCTACCTTTGTAGCACATTCCATTTCTGGCAATTCCTTTGTGAAAAGGCTTGTGTGTAGGTCTTTCTGGTTGAGTTATGTTTCATCACAAATAAAGGAAGGCAGTCTTTCCAACAGTTGGCAATTGTCCAGATTTCAACAGGGGTGATTGCCAAAGTTTTACTTGAGATTGTCTGTAGACACTTTTGCGTCTTTCTGATGGCTGTCCAAAAAAAATCACAGTTCTGTCTAATCTTTCTGCCAGAAAGATGACAGCCTGCACTTTAATATCATGGTTTGGTTTGTTTCTGTCAAACAGTCTAACAAGTAATCGTCAACGCTCCTTCATATGTTGTCTCTGATATTTTTTTCCATCTTCCACTGTATTCTGACAGTTTGCTTGGAAGGACCAATATTATATTTTCCCCCAAAGCTTTCACTTCGTGTTTCCTTTGCTGTCTTGTCCACTTCTTAAGGCTTGTTCATTTCATCAAGCTTGGATGCAGATAATTAGACATATGGGTTCTGACCATGCAATCCAATTTAAGCCTCTGTACGCTGCAAGCTTTTTGGCAGGAGTTAGACTTGCTGTTTGAAGGGGAGCTATGGAATCGATTGCCTTTGTGCATGGTAAGGGTTTTTTTTCAGTGGGCGTTTCCTAAGTATCAAACAAAAAAGGTAGATCATTTAAGAAAATGTAACACTTGTCTTCAGACTGTGTCAGATGTGACTGTCCTGAATTGAATTCGTGTGTTTTCCAAAGCTGTCATGTCCTTCAGACTTAGAGGTAAACCGTTCATCTGTGAATATCTGTCTCTGAATTAGGCAGGATTATTTAAGGCCCTTCCTTTTGGCTTTGCCATAGCTTCAAGACACCGATAGAAGCATCAAGGCTCTTGGAGACCTGATAGGTATTTCCCTCTTTGTACAAGCTCATAAAAGGAGTGTTGGTGGATTATGTGCTTTCTCGCAATCAGGATATGAGAGTGAGACTTCATCTCCTTTTTTATTTAGTCCTGGTAACTCTCTTTCGTGAGGACATCTTTCGGTTCCCTTTTGGACTCATGAGACTGTTGTCTGGCAATGAAGTATCTAATTCTTCATAGGTAGTCGCATACTGCCATCCCATCTAACAGCTAATGCCTGTGACCTTTACAAGCCGCAAATGTATATAAACCAAAGCTTACAAATGTGACAGCCAACAGCAAAGGCAAGTGCACTTTAAATAGGATGGATCCCGCAGAAGCTAAATAGTCCTTCAAGATGTATTGATTGAATTTTCTTCAGTGTGTATATGTAGATGCTATTTTAGGCCAGTATCCACATTCAGCTCACATGAGAGAGCTCTACTGGTGAGGAAGCACTGTGAGATGAATTGACAATCATAAACGCTTCTTAAGCTGCTCCAGCTCAGTGTTACTGTGGAATGTGTACATGGCATATCCCTTTCTGATCGACGTTATCATTGCATTGGCAGCCAGAGTGGATAGCACACTTTCCCTTCTAAGACAGTGATTTGTCTTTGGATACCTGTTTATTCTCTTCCCAAACCTCTTATCTTCTACAGAACCTATCTCATTCTTGCATGTAAGAGGATTCCTAATGTGCTTGTTCATAGGGTCGCATTCTTCAGAATATTCCTTAGGACATTTCCCAGTAACCAATCCAAATAGTCCTCTATGCAAAGGCTGTGAAAGTAGGTAGCAGGTTTCTGTTAGAGAAGTCCATGAAATCACCAAGTTAGAGCCTGTTCTGTTATGAGATTTTTGCTTTGCTTAATCTGTGTTGTGGGTTTGCCAGGAAATCTCTCTTCTAACTCTCACCTGGAGTTTGTTCCAAACCTTCACTGCAGAAATGAAATAATCTGCTATGCCCAGTTGATAAAATAGTGATAGCATTTGAAGGACTCTGAAGCTTAGTACAGGTGTCTTTTTGTAAGGTACTACCAGGAGTCTTCTGCACTGTGGAAGCTGTTCAAAAAGGGGAAAAAGCTCAAAGCTGTTCAAAAGGGGAAAAGATATTTCTTACCAAAACCTGAAGTCTTTGATATCATATAGCTCAAGTATAAGTTTGTTGTTCATCTACTGTTCTTTAGAGTTGTTCTAACAATAAATAGTTGAGAAATAAAATGGTGGTGAATGCATTCTGCCTTTCATGTTAATTCACAGAGCATGGGGAAAGGGAGAGTGTGTGTATACCTTCTAAAAGTACTCTTAGTACATCTTTATATTTTAAAAAAATTTGAAGACATGAAGGGTGTGTATTCTGACAGGCTGCCTCTCCCAGAACTTAGATCACAATTACCTGCTTTGTAGGTGCTCAGATGAGTAATGAGTTGGACTTCTGAAGGGAGGAATTCAGATGCATTATGAAATATTGGTGGCTTCTGATAGAGTGAAATCTCCTATTACACATGCTTTAGTGCCATGGGTAGCTTTTATCCTGCATCTGTAAAGTAGATTGAGAGCTTTGTGCATCTTTTATTATAAATATATCCTAATGAATAATTCCTTATTTTATGGTTGTTTTCAGCATCTAGTAAATCTTTTTGCTCGCTTGGCCACTGACAACATTGGGTACATAGACTGGGATCCATATGTACCAAAGGTAATGTTTCTCATTTTATGAAATTTTGTTTATTTTGAGGCAAGTCTTCAGTGTTACTAAGCTAAGAATATTCCATATTCCCTGTATGGGTCTTATACTGCAGCGCCCTGTTTTTTCAAATCAGGTGTATTCATTTGAAGACCTAAGTTTCTAACTTCGAAAATTTGAGCCATGCTTTTGGAACAGACAGCATTGGAAGTTGTTGCTGTTACCACCTGACTCAAAACCAAATCAAAGCAACAGCGTACCTTACTAGACAAGTGCTGTCTGATTGTGTAACTAATCCTGTGTTCTTGTGGAAATGGCCCTTGATTTTATTCTTCTGTTAAATAGTATATATGACCTTTGAATCTTTCAGCTTACGGGTTTTTTTAAAGGTGTTCATAGCAGTTACATTGTTTAAAAATCCCCCAAACCACCAAACACCTTTTGATGAGAAAATTAATTTATGCCAGGTTTAGGGGATAAATTAATAAATAATTTTTGCTGATGTTTGTTTTCCTTTAATCAGATTTTTACCAGAATTTTGAGGAGTTTAAATCTTCCGGTGGGAAGCAATCAAGTTGTTGTTCCAAGATTCTTAACAAATGCTTATGATGTAGGACATGCAGTAATGTGGATCACAGCCATGATGGTTAGTAACTTTTTCATAAAGTGAAACAAAAACTAGTGCAAAGCTTTAAGCAAGTATGTATTTAAAACTAATGTTTGTTCTGCTTAGCTCACTGCATAAGCTTATTTTTAGGCTATCTTTTGCCCAAGGTTTGTTTCAA
Source organism: Burhinus oedicnemus (assembly GCA_008921705.1). NCBI lineage: Eukaryota > Metazoa > Chordata > Aves > Charadriiformes > Burhinidae > Burhinus > Burhinus oedicnemus. The sequence continues at coordinate 268,827 of VFFE01007110.1, read as the reverse complement.
AGTACATTGTTTCACTGTCAGTTTGGAATGTGGACAGATAGGCTATGAAATAGCTGCTATCTGTGGCATTCTGGAAGCAAACAGCCAGCTACAAGCGCTGCTGTGGATACACACTTGGGAGTTGCTGAACAATTGAATGAGACTTTTAGGGTGAACCTCATCAGATCAGATGGAGAGAACTTGCTACTGAGTGCTGAGCTGAGGGTGGGGAATGGAGGGAATTTGCACATGTGATTTGACACTTTGAGATATTGCTGTGGTAAGTGAGAATGCTCGCTTGTACCTCATACTACTGTGTTAGCTGTTTGTTTTAACTTACTCTGTGTAATAAAATTTTGTGTTTTATTTTTTACAGGGTGGACCAAGTAAACTAGTGCAGAAGCACTTGTCTGGACTGTTCAATAGCATTGCCTCTTTTTACCATCCTTCAAATAATGGGCGCTGGCTGGTGAGTTTCTTGCATGTCAAGACAATAACTTTGGCTGTAATTTCAATGGTCAAACCCGGCAAAACAAATGTGTTGATAGATGCACTATGTGCTCCAACAGCCAGATTGACTGCTGGTTGTGTAATATTTTGAGGCTTTAGTTTTCAAGATACGCGATTGTACTGTCATTGAAATCATACTTTTATTCTCATGTCAGGACCACAGCTAATGGGAGTATTCTTCAAACGTCTAACTCAAGTGCAGTTTAGAGGTCCAAAACTAGACATCTAATTCATATATAGCTTGAAAAAAGAAGTCAGCACTTTAAAGGAGGGTGATATACCGCATTAGTATTGCTTGTATGACATATAACTTTCATACTACTGAGCTATTGCCTCCAAGTTAGCAAAATCTAGTTTTGATTAACCAAAGCAAAAAATATTTTTAATGCATATCTAGTTTGATGAAGCATAATTTTTTGATGGTGTAGCTAGTGGAGTCTTCTGCTAGAGAATTTAAGAATCTCATTGTGATGGCTGGTATAAAGTACAAATTAAAATAGCAAGCCTGGTCAAAGCAGTGGCAAAGGAGCTGACTTGTTATAGAATAGGATATTTGCTTACACATGAATGTGCAGAGAATGCTCAGAGATATGCTAATTACTGGTAAGTAATCTTGATTCTTGACTATATCCTTGGTATGTGTTATTCATTGTTTTTTAAATCACAAGGCATAGTGCTGACAGCATAACTGTTAACATTTTGAGAACTGAAGTTTAATGACAAATTGTGAAAACCGTATTTTACAGCTCTTCTGAGTTTTCTTTTATTGCCATTGTGTAATTTCAAGATGTTGGCTTATTAATTGTCTGTTGTACACTTAGCAGCTCAGATTCTGCTACTACCAAGTAATTGAACAGTGTTTCTTGTATATTCAACAGAACAAACTTATGAAACTACTTCAGAGGTTACCCAGTGGTGTTGTCAGAAGGCTGCATCGTGAGCGCTACAAGAAAACGACTTGGTTAACTCCTGTGCCTGATAGTCATAAACTTACCGATCAGGATGTTACAGACTTTGTAGAATGCATTATTCAACCTGTTCTTCTGGCTATGTTCAGTAAAACTGGAAGCCTGGAGGCTGCCCAAGCCCTGCAGAACCTTGCACTGATGCGTCCTGAATTAGTAATTCCACCTGTACTTGAGAAGTAAGTTCTGCAGAAACCTTAACATTTCCGCATTCCCTTCCCAACAAATAAATATGCAAAGCAGTCATATTAAATGATAAGCAATTTCCTTGCTGTAAATGAATGCTTGAAGTGAGAGGAACTGCTAATACACACCCCCGAGCAATCACGTGAGTCAGGACAAGGACTGAGGGAGGACTTTGTTTTTTATTTTATTTGGTTTGGTTTGGTTTTTTTAAGCACCTGGCAAATGGAATAGTTCTGGGAGCTGTTCATAGCTTGTGCAATATAGGGTAGTCCTCAAGTGGGTTGCATTTCTGTTAGCATTTTCTATCAGATAGTGCATGGATCAGTTGAAAAAGCAACTTTCTACCCTTAATTCATGAGCCACCTTATGTCTTCTCACTGCTTGTCAATTGTGCCAAATATAAATGATGGTATTGTGTGTTTGTGTAGTAATAAGCGTAAGTTTTAGATCTATGTTTTGTGTCAGAGCATGTTACAGTTAGAGTGTTTAAAATTACTGTCATTGCTTCTGACTTCATAAGCAAACCACTTAAGTACATGCCCATGTAAAATACTTAGTTTGTACTGTTACTAATACCTTGGTGCCTGAAATTCCAGAAGAAAAATGTGACCACTTTCTGCCCCAATGAAAAGCTTTCTTCCTAGTCCCTATTCATTTTCCTCCTCCTATGCAGTCTTTTGTACTTCAACAACTCCTATTATAAAAACAGTGGAGAAATGAGTTTGTCTTGAAGAGTCCTTCCTGAGTTCCATACCTTCCTGACTCAACTGTTTGTAAAAACTTCATAAATTTGCTCTTATATGAAAACATTTCAAGTGTAACAGTTCTAAGGAGGACAGCAATGGATGCCCATATTGGGTATAACTACTTTTCCTGTTTTGAGACCAGACTGAACACAGGGTCTGTAGTTCAAACTATCACTGGTATGTTTGCCATGGCTGCAGTTCTGAATTTGTTTTGTTGAGTAGGTGTAGGTCCTTTGTGCTCTGCATGATGTAGGGCAAGGGTAGCACTACGACTTGTATTTGAACTGTAGGTTGTTGATAACAGTAGGAAGTGTTATGCAGTTTTCTAAAAAGTACTTCGTGTTTTAAAAAAAGTTTAAAAAATCAGTTACTTAACAGGTTTTCATAACAAAAGATACAGACTTCAATGTAACACTAAGTAATATATCCCTTATTCTATTTAGAGGTAATCAAGACAAGTTTTCATGCCTGCCACAAGAACATTACACTTTTAAGTACACAGCTTGCATTAGCTTAAAGTCCAAACATGAAAATCATCATAGCTTTGAATCTAGGAGCCCATGCAGTTATTAATTGCTATATTGCCACTGCCAGCGAATTATTTAATCCCAAATTTGTTATGAATAGGACTGATCAAATGAAAGGAACATTTTCTAACAGAGCAATGTTAAGTCCATTAGAAAAAGATTAGAAAAAAATTTTGGAACCGTTTATTAGCTTGATTTTTTTTTTTCTTGCAGAGATTTTGTACCCTTTCTGTAGAAAATAACATGTGTAATCCACTTCTATTTTCTTTGAAGACTTTAGAAACATTTTTGTTCCTAATATGACTGCTCTTAAACTTTATAGAACATATCCTGCGCTTGAGACATTGACAGAACCCCATCAGCTCACAGCCACTTTAAGCTGTGTAATTGGAGTAGCTCGTAGTCTGGTATCTGGGGGGAAGTGGTTTCCTGAAGGTCCAACGCACATGCTACCTCTACTGATGAGAGCATTGCCTGGGGTGGATCCAAATGACTTCAGCAAATGTATGGTGAGTGTATAAATCTGACCTTTTTTTAGAAGATAGTTAGCCAACTAGTTCAGTCTGAAAGCTTTTTTTTTATATTTGTACGAAAGCAAGTTAACTTGTGTTTCTAGAAGTTCTTAGCCTGATTTTGTTCCTGCACAATTTTATTTGTAAAAAGTTAATATTACAAGCCTCTAATTTATGATAATGCTTTTGGCTTGTCAGACAATGCCAAGTGACTCTTTAACACCAGATTGTGATAAGGATTGTACTGATTTTTTGGGCAGCTTTAAAAAACAAGGTTAAAATAGGTGTTCCAAAGCTCCTAGCAAGTAGTCCTAGGATTTTAAGATCAATAGGAAGACTTTTATCCCTAGGTTTTCATTAAATTAGGTCCTAAAAGCCCACATCTTCAGGAATTCATATTAATTGACTATTTAAACAATGTAAACATTATAGGGTTTTGGTAACTTTAAAGTTCAGCACAAAGTAATGGTTTTTTTACTCAGAAAATTGAGGGCATTTTGCAGAGTGCTGACTGGTAAGTTTTATATATGAAATCAGAAATAACTATTGAACTTTTGGGATGGAAGAATTAGGCTCTGGAATTTTTTTAATGTAACAATTTACTCTAGCTCCCATACCTTAATTGCAAAAGCTTTTTAATACATAGAATACAGTAACACTTATTAAAGAGCTATTTGCAACTCTCAACAGATTACATTCCAGTTCATTGCAACATTTTCTACTTTGGTGCCTTTAGTAGATTGTTCATCTGTATTGCAAGAAAGAGATGATCTTTCAGAGGTAAGAGTGCTGTGCAGTAATGAAAACAATACTATAATGTACTCTTCAGTTTAATTTCTAGCAATGTAATAATCTCTTCAGAACTGTAACAGGTTTGCTATTCTCTTTTTGTATACATAATATTACATTAAACAAAAAACCGAAGATGTGGATCATGTTTGCTTCTGGTCAGCATGGTAGAACTGACATCAGCGTGCAAAGTGGCCACGTATTCTTAGCATTGCTTCTTAGCCATAGATTGTTGGAGAGATAATGTTACATTCAAACAGTTTAGTATTTCTGTGTCAAAACTTAGCTGCACAAGGCTCTGTGTAGTGTAATTTGACTTGGAGCTTGCCCTGCTTAGGGTAGGAGGTCAGACTACACGGTCTCCAGAGGTCCCTTGCCATCTACATTTTTCTGAGTCTAATAAAATAGCAGCTTTGTTACCATTAAATGTTTGAAACTTCTTGTCACCATATAACATTAAGGTAACAGTAAAGAAAAACAAAAAAAGGGAGATTACTACAGGGTTGCTGTAAGATGCATATACATCACTTCTAGTTCAAAACTAGTCCAGCCTAGAATGGGGTAAAAGGTAACTAATTGATTGTCTGGGAGACTCTGGAAGAAATTTGGTCTCCTGTTGAAAACTTCGTATGTGTTTAAAAAACAACCAACCAACAACAACAAAAAAAACAATACCAAAAAAACCCCCAACTGTTTGTAGTTATTTTTCAAAAAACTAATGCAGTCTTCAACTTTTCAGGGCTGTTTTCCTCCTATAGGAAATAATTTCAAAACACTTGCACCTCTTTAAAGTGTTCCTGCAGTCATGCTTCTCTTTTCTGATTAAGATTCTATTACTTCAGATGCTTGTTAATCTTTTCCAGTCAAGACACAGTAACTTCATTAGACAATGAGCCTCACCTCCCTCTTCTCTGTTTTATCCTTTGCTGCCACTTTGTTATTAGACATGGTCACCCCACCTGTTTGCTGCATTGGAGTGCTGTTTGTTTTCACCTCTAGTTCTAGAGCTCCTTGCAATCCATTTCTCCAGCTTTGTTCTGATACTTCGTCCTATTCTTTTCCACATAGCAAAAAATACAGGAGAGAAAGTGAGATAGTTTTTTCTGTTTCTCTGCTTATCACTAGGCTTTTGATTCTGCTTTTGACAAAGCAGTTCAAGCACAGATCGTGAAGCTATGTCTGGCATATTACAAATGAGGCAGCAGCCCCAGCGTCCGCTGTGGTAGTTGCAACTGCCATGTAAAATATCTCATCCACTGCTAGAAATCTCTTCTTGTAGCTCTGAGACCAGCTAGTAGCTACAGATTGCAGAGATTCTGAATGCTCAGCTACTGGAAGAAGGTTAATTTCATTGCCCCAGAGCTGCAGCACTCGGAAATTAACAGAGGAGTTTGTATGCTGAATGTTTAATATAAATATGTCAGCAGAGCCTGCTGACAGTTGGCACTCACTGACCTCCTGTTGGAAAGGAGGATCAGTAGTAAGGCCAAAGGTTGTATCCATGGCGGCAGACCCAATTTCACCCTGAGAGGTTATTTGGCTAAACATCAAGGCCAGGAAATTTGATAGTACAGTGTAAAGAAAATGTAATAATTGTTTCATGTAGTGTACTTAAGACTATATAAACTTTGGGAAATGCACTGTAGTATATATCATTTAAAAATTCAAAGTGTTTTTGAAGTAAATAGAAGAAATAAAGTTTATATTATGTTCCCTTAAGAAAAGCCAACCTTTTGTGCTTCTTTTGCACTGGAAAACTGTAGGTGGAAAGAGAATTGTGCTCTGCAACCGCTGAATTTGAGGATTTTGTGCTACAGTTTATGGATAGGTAAGTAAGCTAAGGATAGGTGAAAGCTTGGCGTGAAGAACTTAAAACTTTCAAGTTCCACTTACTAAAATTGTACTTATTGTATTTGTGTAGGTGTTTTGGACTTATAGAGAGCAGCACACTAGAACAAACAAGAGAGGAGACTGAAACTGAGAAAATGACTCATCTAGAGAGTCTAGTGGAATTAGGTCTCTCTTCTACTTTCAGTACAATCCTTACTCAGTGTTCAAAGGATATCTTTAAGGTATGTAGAACATGGGCTTTCCATCTAAGGAGCTTATTTTTCTATTGTGAATGACTGGTTGTCGTGGTTTGACCTCAGCCGGCAACAAAGAACCACCAGACTGCTTGCTCAACCCCCCACGGAAGTAGGGGAGAATCGGAAGAAAAAGGCAAAACTGGTGGGTTGAGATAAAGGCAGTTTAACAGAATGCTGTCCCTTTGCTAAGGAACGAGGAAAACAACAACAATAACATTGATGGAGGAATGTACAAACACGGTTACTGGACCAGTGCTCACTGACTAGACCCCGGGAAGCCCCAGTTGGCTCCCCAGCGACTTCCTCCCCCTCCCCTGGCCAGCTCCCCCCTATGGACTGGGCATGGCGTCACATGTGTAGAATACCTGTGTCCTGAGCCAGAAAATTAACCCTATCCCTGCCCGGAACCAGGACACTGGTGCATTCAGATCCTTCCTTCCTTCCCTCCTTCATTGTCCTCTTGTGAACTTTCACATTTAACCGAGGAAAGGGCTGGGAGGGGAAGTTTAGGACTTCATGTCAATTTGTTTTATGATTCTATGCACATCAGTGCAGAGCTCTTAGGTCCCTGATGCTCTCTTGCCAACTGGTGATAAATGCTAGGAGAAATCATTCTAAAAGCTTATTTTATCACTTATCATCTTAGGCTGTGGTTTTTCATGTCTTTTGATGGTAATGCTAATCTACCCAATCCCCTGCTTTCCTTTTTTTCTCCTCCCTACCACTACTTTGGCTGGGCAAAAGAAGCTGTTCAAGAAGCCATGTGGCTAATGGGATCAGAAAAATTATCTGGATTAAAATAACTCTGAGGGAGGGGGGTGGAGAATCCACGTTGTTACACAGATCCTTTCCTTGCAGGTTGGGTTAACACATTTTAATCTGTTTACATTACATTATGTATATATTTAGAGGTGCTAGGTTTTGTACATTTTGAACCATTGCATTGGACACTTTGATATGATTTTTTTTTTTTCTGGAATCTTTTGGTTAATGTAAGTCTTAAGTTAATTCTTTCTTGTCATTAAATATTTAATTTGTATTTTTCCTGGTTGTTCATTATTAAAGTAATCATACGCGATCTACGCTGTATATAGTTCAGCTTACCTTGCAAGGTATTGGATGGTAATAAGCTGCTTTAAAACATACTGGCCACTTAAATAGTTGATAGTGAATTCCCCATTTATTTGTTAACTAAGGTATTTCTTGGCTTCACTTTCACATGTGAAATAGCATAGTTTTCCTTTCAGCCGACTGATTCAGGGAAAACTTTTTCTGTGTAATTCCTCAGAAGCACCCCAAGCTTACATTAGTCGACAAGATTTATCTGACCTCCTTTCCTCCCAAAGTGAACATTTGAGAAGTGTCTCCAATCTCCAGCTGAAGGCAGTATCCCATTATGTCACCAGTTAAAGCACACAGTGTGTTTTGTTTATAAACTCTTGGGGGGAGGAGGGAAATACAGACCTTCCTGTAATTTAATTATTTTGGTGATAGTGGACACTGTCATCTGTTTTCCTGGTATAGTGTGTTACTGTAACTGAGTGTTGCAATAAATAGGGAAAAAAAGTTAAAGTCTGCAAGCTGAAACTATTTTGACAAACCTTTTGTCATTGCTACTTCTACTTTATTCTTCTGCTCAAGGCAGTAGTTGTACAATTAGACGTAGGTGTTGCATAGAGTGCAAGTCATGTGTACTGATAACATTTAGGACTTCTTTCCTGAGCAGTTACTATTCATGTAAGTTTTTAATCTTCCTATTCTATAGTATTGTCAGCTTTAATTGTGACGGTAGTTATATTTTACTCAGCTTTAGGCATTCTGCAGAGCTGTTTTCTCTGTCTCTCTGTTCTGATTTCTTTTAATGTGAATCATAGTTGCAGTCTTCTGTTTTAAAAAAAATACAATATTATGTACAGATGCTGCCTTTTGTGTAGTGTCAAACATTTTATGATACCTAGTTTCCTTTTTCAGAAAAAGTGACTTTCATCCTTTTGTACTTTTGTACCTTTAGGTTGCCTTGGAGAAGGTTTTTAACTTTGCTGTTTCAAATATATTTGAGACAAGAGTTGCTGGTCGAATGGTTGCTGATATGTGCCGAGCTGCAGTAAAAGTGAGAGAAAATGCTCAGAGTTAACTTGATCTTTAGTTAAAAAAGAAAAAAAAGCCAATACTACTACTGTTTCTTATGTTAGATCTTTAATTTTTCATGTAAATACAGGTGGTTCTTAATATTATGTCTTCTAAAATTGGATGGTTGCATATAGCAATATTTCAAGAGATTAATTCACAAACTATTTTTCTTGCATTTATGTTAAATTTAGGTTTTATTGAGTGTTTAAATATCATGGAGTCAGGCTGGCTGTAGATTGAATTAGAGTTGAGATACAATCTATTCTCTTTTTCAATAATGTTGTTAGAAGATTTTTATCAATGTGTGCACTGAGTTCCATAAGGCATCTTTTTTCTTTTTAAATGGGCTATTTATGTTGCTGTTCCCAGTGCCGCCCTGAGGAATCCTTGAAGCTGTTTGTACCACATTGCTGCAATGTTATAACTCACCTCACAGTCAGTAAGTTTATAAGTTCTCTAGTGTTACTTGCTTTATTTTGGGTTGGCTTCTGTAAACATGAAAATAATATTTAAAACTTCTATGTGTTTTCCACAACTTCATTTCAATGATGGAAGATTAATTCTGTCCATTATTTCATCTCAAAAACCAAACAACTATTTATGTGTAATTTCAAGGCAGAAATCTAAAAAGCTACAGGAGCATGCTTTTTTAAAAATGTGGCAGTTTAAAATGTCTCCATTTCTCAAAAAGCATTCAAAATGTTAAATTGGCTAAAGTAACTTCCAGTTAGACGTGGGTGCAGTAGGAGTTGGAAGGTTGCAATAGAAGGGTTGGGAGTAAACTTTTGGGATGCAAGCGTCTGGTTTATGATTTTACCTTGTTGCGAAAACTTGACTGCAGCATCATTACAGCAGTGTTTATCACTTGTTCCTCTAGATGATGATGTATTACATGATGAAGAACTAGATAAGGAGCTACTCTGGAATCTTCAGCTTTTGTCAGAGGTATTGCAAAGAATGTTCTTCATATGCATGTATATCGCTGAGGCCTGTTTAGTGCCCCTGAAAGAAGAAGAAAACAAACTTCTGCTATTAAAACAAAGTAAATGTTGTATGAATGACACCACGTAACTTCTTTCTCTTATCTAGCTTTAAATGGGGCATAAGCGGTTGCTGTTTGAAGAAAATAAACGTACAGTGTGTATGTGGAATGAAATTAACGCATTTAATACAATTATTGTGGGATAGAGAAAGAAGAGAGGGATCAATGCAGGGAAAAACCTAAGATGCTTTTGGTAAAGATAAATCTTTTAAAACTAATTTCAAAATCTATGAGTACTGCTAGAAAATTTTGAACAGGGTCAAGAAGCAATAGGTATCACAGTTCTTATGTGCTACTTAAACTTTTCCAACATCGGTAGAAGTGGTAGTTCATGTGCAAGTTCAGTCTTTAATTTGGATTCAATGTGACAGAATGCAACTTGGTACAGCATCAGTTAAGCAGTGTAATCCTCTGTTTAGTCCTCTAGAACAAAATCAGTTATGTTTACCTTTGAAATGTTTGTTTTTCCTATTAGATCACTCGAGTGGATGGAAAGAAGTTGCTACCATACAGGGAGCAGCTTGGGAAGATACTGCAGCGAACCCTACATTTAACCTGTAAGCAGGGTTACATTCTGTCTTGTAACCTACTGCACCATCTTCTTCGTTCTGCTACACTTATCTACCCCACAGAGTACTGCAGTGTGCCAGGTGGCTTTGACAAGCCTCTTTCTGAATACTTTCCTATCAAGGCAAGGATTTTCATTTATTTAGGATTAGAGGATTTGACTTTCTTTTTTAAAAACCGATCATTCACTATATTACTTGTTTTTATTTGGAGATTTCTGAACATAGGTAGCAGCAATGGAAAGTGTAATTGAAAGATGCTTTGGGCTTTGAAACGTATAGCAAATTACAAGTTAGTTAAAATTGTATTGATAGCAAAAAATGAATACTGACTTATTTTGAGAAGTTTTATAGCGTGACAGATAACGTGTTTCACAATGATTGTATGACTACAAGAAGAAAATACAAAACAAGAGTTGCCTACTCGTGTTTCTTAATCTTGTAATATATGATGCATTTAATTAAGACCCAGCTATCATGAAGTACAGTGGTATAAGCAGTTTAATTTGGAGTTTAGCAGGAGAATTTTGCTGTTCGCTTTGACTTAAATATCCAGTAATAGGAAGTGTTGTTGCCCTGGGACAAACTTAAGTCTTTCATCTGCTTTTGTGGATGAGAGCTGCAGACTTTCCTTGTGCCTCTTCCTATCAATGTAGTTATCGGTTATAACAAGCAATGAGGGGTGCATGGAAAAATGAGAACATCAGTGCAAAACAATTGCAAGAAAGGAGATATTTTAAAGGTAGGAAGGATAACAAGTGAACAATGATTCTACACTAAGCTTGAGATAAAATGAAAGTAGAAGTGGCAATATTAAAAATTACTGAAACTACTAAAAGTAATATGCTAATCTTCTGTTAAGACTTTGAGGTCAGTTTACCAGTATTACACATGAACAGCACAGCAGTTTTCAGCTGGCCTATTTGAATATAAAGCTGCATTTTGCTGAAAAGTGTTCTCTTACATAACTTTACAACTTCAGACAGCCTAATGCTTGTTACTGAAAGCTAGTACAGTTTTATAAACTGATGGGAAGATCAAGTTGGACCAGGTACGCATTTAACAACAAAAAAAAGTTACCTTTTAAAATTTCTCATCTGAATTGAACAAAATCACAATTACTTTGCTGTTCCATGCATGAGTGGCTACTTTAGAAAGTGTATTATATCAACTCTTAATTGCCATTAACAGCTTGAGTTTGTCACTTACATACTTCCTACCCTGCCACTGTGTAAAATTGCAGTTCTGTCACTTTCTCAAGTAATATTCATGGAGGACTAGACTGCTCTTCCAAGGAAGAAAAGTAATAGCAGGCTACATTGAGTATGTGTACTACCGTAGCTCTTCATACTTTTTTGTCCAGTCAGATCAGTCAGGCGTTTTAAGAACAGATGATGAAGTTTTATAATCTTAAATTACTGTGTAAGATTGGACAAAGACAGGAAATGGAAAGTGAAGACTGCAGAGGCCTATCTATTAATTGATATAGTCCTATGGACTTCATGTTTGAATGTAGATTAATAATAAATATTTATGTTTCCAAATAATCGAGTGGTGTTAATTCTATAGCAAGTCTGAACTCTTTGTAAGCCAAAAGATAAAAAAGTTCTTTGTTACGGGATCACCTAGCATTTTATGGCAAGTCCAACTTAAAATTTACCTTTCTTTTTTTGTTTTTAAAATGAAAGTGCTAAGTTTCCTGATTGTGGTTCAAAACTGAAAAGAATTATTATTAAACGGGCTAGCTTCTTTATGTTCTCTATAGGAATATCAAAAGTCTGAGTTATAGTTAAGAATATTTCTCAGTTTGCATCCAGCCAAAGGAATAACAAAGTTTTATTTCAATTAGACCAGTACAGTCCTTTTCAGTGTCCTTTCAGGTATGTGTTAATTTCCAGGTACATGTATACATTATAGTAGGTTTGAGATTTCTATTTGGTTTTATTGTGTTCTTGGGTTGTTTTGTTTTGTTTTTTTTTCCTGGAATTGTCAGGAGAACAGCTTTACAGCAGTAGCTAGTTCATGTGTTTGGGTTTTTTAGTAATCTTAAATGCTGGTTTTTTTAAAAGAAAGTTTGCTTCATAGCAATAATAAGAAATGTCTTTATTTACTATAGGACTGGGGTAAACCAGGTGACCTGTGGAACTTGGACATCCAGTGGCATGTTCCTTCATCTGAGGAAATAAATTTTGCTTTTTATTTGCTGGATACTTTTCTTCAGCCTGAGCTCACCAGACTAGAGCACTATGCAATTGGAAAACTAGAAATGTCCAGGTTAGTGGTGATACATAATACAGAGAAGGTGTATTTATCCACTTATGTTTGTTTTAAGTAGTTACTGCCAATAAGGAGTAAAATACTATAATGTTACACTGTCTTTGACATTATTTCAAGACTTCCAAGATTTTTAACTCTTAAGAGTACATATAGCTTGGAAGTGCATTTCATAAAATAGGTAACACATTAGTTTGAGCAGAAACACTCTTAAAAAAAAAAAAAAAAAAAGTCGTAAGACACTTTATGTTGGTATAAAGACTTTTCTGTTGGAGAATTTTTTTTAAATACATACCACAAATTGTGTTTCCCTATAACTGTAGTCAGCAATACAAAAGTTCTTCCTCTAGACTTTTATCTTCTTATTTTGGCATAATCATTTGTGTTCCTAAGCTATGAAGTGGAATGCAGAACTGGTTTGGCTTGGAAATCTGCCTCTCTCTGCTTCCTTCTTATGAGTAAATGGATTCAGTACATACTGTGTCCCTGCAAAAGGTGGCAGTGTTGAAACTGAGGAGGTAATGCAGAGTGAGTGGCATAACAAATAGGAATGGAGGCAAGAATACTATTGCCAAATCTTGTTAAACTCCGTTAGCGTGAAACCATGGCTTTATAAGGGTAGTTTCCTAAGCACAAGATAATCATGAGTTTAGTATGTGCTAAAGCATTTAGAAGTATCAAATAGCTAAAGCTGTTTACAAGCATTAAATCTCGACCATTCTTTATTTCTCATGTTAAACCTTCCTGTCCTTGAAGCTATATATACTTCAATTGATGTTCACAGCATGTGATGTTATACCTCGTGCACTGAAGTACTGCCCTACATGAAACAGTGCATGGTGTATCAGACTCCTAAATATTTTCCTGTCTGACCACATTTCATTCCCACATTTCTTAATCTGAAAAAGACAATATATGCCTGACAAATCAGTACCACCAAACTGCAATCAGAAAGTGTACTTAGACTAGAAGAAGAAAGGATATGCTTCCTACTTAAGTCTTTCTAAGTTATTTCTTTGTAAGTTATATTTCTTCAGTTTATTGCTATGTTTATTTCTTTTGGTGTTTTTCTTTTCTGTTTGACACTTTGTATGTAAAGCTGTTAATTTATAACAGAATTGGACTTTGATTTGGTCAAGGCTTCACTGTGCTACCTAACAGAAATAAATGGTGGTGATTTGGGAGAATATAACCAAGTGCAGAAATTGCAAATTAAATTGGAAGGAAAGATAGCAAAGCTGCCAGAGTAGAGAATGCCATTAGTTGCTAAAGGAATAACAGGTGTGAATAAATGGGATACTAGGTGAGCCTGCTATTGCTTTGAATTGCAGTATTTCTGGAGCTTGAATTCTTGTAAAATTTTTTTTCCAGTATTCAACTAAGTAATAATTGGAAATCAAGCATTTTTATGTATTTAGGAGCTTCAGAGTAAGATTTTCTATTACAAAAGATAAAATGAAAAATTCTAACAGCCTTTGTTGAACACATGTATTTAGAGAGTTGATAAGTAATATGTAAGTGCTAAGAGCTCTTCAATTAGGGAACTTCTTGAGAGGACTGAAAGGAGTTATTTTACAGATCAGAGCTGCTTACCACAAAGATGAGAACAAAGGGCAAAATTTGTAACTATATGCTAAATGCTACTACTTTAGATGAAACAGCTTTAAAAATAATTCCTTAATTCTCTAAAATAACACAGAAAAAAGTTGTTCTCATTGTTGCATTATAATTTATTTTCAGACTGTAAAGTATTCACTCATAAAGAAAGTATTCCCTCATCATGATGGGAAGGACTTTTCTTCATCCTGGGGTAGAGTTATTTCATGGGTTTTCTCTGAGATTTAGATTAAATTCTTCAAAATAATTTTTAGGGTAAAGCTGTCTGTATTGAGATTAGTTTGTCTCATTATACTAATGTTTCTTCCACTGTTTCAGAATGTAGAATCTCCAAAAATCTCCAAAACAAGTTTTTCAGAAAACAAAGTTGAATGTTGGGAGTTCTCTAACAGCATTAGGTTGGACCAAAAATCAAAAAATGGTTGATTTCTGAAGTGCTACCTCTTGTTTTCAGAAGTGATATAGCTAAAGAAAAGAGCTTTTGTAAAACTTCACCAAAAAATATGGTTTATCATTTGTATATTTTCAAGCATTTAACAGATAAGTAACCTGGTTTTCTTCTTTGTTTAAGAGATGATGTGCAGCAGTGTCTTGCTATAGTACATAACTGCTTGATTGGCTCTGGGAATGTTCTGCCTCCTCTAAAAGGAGAAAGGGTGGCTCACCTGTAAGTAAAATTTATATCACAAACATTCTTAGCAATTATAGTCATACTGGTGTTTAGTGCTTATTGCTGTTATCACACATCTGCTTCTAGTGGCCATCTTTAAGGAACTCTCATACTAGCATAAAGATACAGAAATTTGAAATAGTGACTTGCAGAAACACTTGAGTACTAAAACCATGAAAGAATGTTAAGTGCTTTTTTTTGTGCAAGACTCTGAAAATGTTTAAAAAAGGTAGGTGACAGCACTGCATTGCTGATGCTACTTTATGTAAAGGAAATGGGAGCTAGGAATTTACTTATGCGTTTCCCTTCCTCCAAAAGAAGCCTTCAAACCATAGTGCACTGCTATCTTTCTAATGTTCTTGTCACCCTGAACGACTGAAGTTGTAAACATTCTGAACTTAACTTCTTCCTGGCCATCTTCTCATATTAAAATAGCAAATAAGTCCTGTCTGAATGCTCACACCTCTGTGAATAATGTCACAGCAGAACCTGGCTACTGGTGCCAGCATACAGTAGAACTCTAGCAAAAACATTTGAGTAACCTTTCATTTTGGAAGTAACAGGAACTTTCTGTCACATTACGGTAGTTCAGGCTTTAAAACAGACAATTTTTTAATAGATGGGATTGCTGCTTTGTCTTTGACTTCTTTAGGAAAGTATTTTGAAATATTAACATTAGAGGCAATTACAAGTTTGATCTCAGTATTGCTGTTGTTATATATCATGTTTAAAATATGGAGGGTTTCAATTAAGCTTATGGTTGCAGTCTGTATTTGGTGACTATAAAGTTGTTGCTGAGATTTTTTTTTTGCCCAAGTGCCAGCTACTGAAAGTGCCAAGGAGCATTGATAGAGTCTCAAACACGTTACTTCAGGTGCCTAGCTTCCAAGGGCTTCTTGTACAGTGGGAGAGGCTCCTCTTGAGTGTATGTTGGAACATTTGTTAAGCTGGAGAGCTTTGTAGAGGCCAACTTTTACCGCTGGGTAAAAGGAAGTAATCTTTTAGTTAGAGACAGTGCAGGGCATTCAGGCTGATTATGACTGCCTTCTAAAATAAGGACTCCAACACCTTGCAGGAGCCATTGAGTATTCCTCTACCAGCAATGTGCTGCTGGTCCATATTGGGAAAATGTGGGACCGTGTTACCATCACTTCTTGATTCAGTCTGAATTCTGCTTTGGCATCTCTTAGGCAGCAAGCACTAGACGCTTGCAGTTCATGTGGTTCACAGGTTCAAGGACAGAGTTTCTGGTGTTGGTCCTTCAAAGCAGAAGGATTTTTTGTTCTTGGATGCCTTAAACTTCAGCATACAAGGCTATCTTGGCCCAAAAAGTCTTTTAACACTACCAAAAAAAAAAAAAGAGAATTCTGTTGTAGCAATAGTAATCTATTAATCAAAGAAGAAACACCTGTGTAAGAGTAAGCAGTTTTGTACCCTTGTCTAGGCTATATGATTGTCCATAATGGAAGCTTCATTTGGCAGAAGAAAGAACCTCACCACTCGTGGAGAAGAGTGAATTGCAGCTGCTGTTAGACTGCGTTCATGTAGACTGTCCCTGGTTTTGTTTTGGTGTGGGGTGTTCAGAATCATATTTTTATATTGTTGGGCAAGGTCTGTAAATTCCTAATGTACAGATTAGGACATTAGCCTGTAATCAAATTCTAAGTTACCAGCATACTTTATGGAAGATTTGCTTCATTCTGTTAGTTGTCTGTGCTGCCTTATTAAATATAGATGATTTACATGAGAACATACTGAAATTAATTTGTTACTAAAGAAATCAAAATCAGACTTCTCACGTAATCTGAATTTTGGAACTCAGTTGTTCATTCTACTAAGTATCTGCAGAGCTTCAGAATCCAGCATCACCTGGTTTTGGACAGACTATGTATACTGATGAAACGTCTTCTGCCCACTGTGAGAACGTCTTGCATCCAAACTTTGTTTACACTAAGGCTCTTTAAAAACATAGTTAAGGCAATCTGTCTTTTCAGTGACTTTACACAGGACTGGAATTTGCTGCCTGAAGTTGAATGAATTTTGTTTAAGTAAACTTTAGTTCTTTGTATGATTTGAATTATCACAAACAGAACATGCATTTTTAATGAAGGAGACAATCTGAGGGAAGTAGAGTGAGTTTGTGCACAGTAGGTTTTACTTTGGCCTAGTAAAGTGGACTAAATACTTAAGGAGATCCTGTTGCACTTCGTATCAATTAAATGTTAGATCCCTGTCAGTTTATTTAACTTACTTAGCAAGAACAGTTACAAAGGTCAGTATCAATTTAGCATCTTGAGAGACGATGCTGAGTTGATCCATTCAGGACAGATGGTGTTCATTCTAGCGTTGCTTCTTATGAAATGTATGTTCTGTTTTAGTAGGTTACTGTATGTAAGCAAGGGTCACAGAAGGGAATTGTACCAGGAAAGATGATGTCCTCTCCTTTGCCTTACTCCCTCGTCTTCCTTCCCCAAGAAATAACTGGAATATTTGTGATGAGGGAGATAAGTTTTGATTTATAAAACAGTATTAAACAGTTTCCTGTGAATACTGTTTCCTATCCCATATGTCCATAAAATTATATCCAGTTTGAATGTAGGTGGTGTCGTTTG
Organism: Burhinus oedicnemus; assembly: GCA_008921705.1. Lineage (NCBI taxonomy): Eukaryota > Metazoa > Chordata > Aves > Charadriiformes > Burhinidae > Burhinus > Burhinus oedicnemus. Next base: position 251,615 of record VFFE01007110.1, on the reverse strand, counting down.
ATGAACTTGCTATTGAAACAGGAAAAAAAGTTTGATTATAATGGTTATTGTGTTGTGAATTCCTGGGATTTTTTTTTGTAAGATACCAGTTCATGTTCCCGAGCCCATTCACATTATATATAGTGGAAATGTTTGTAAAGCACTCAGATTTGAAATTGAAAGGCTTTTCTTGACAGTGACTAAGTTAGTTACCCAGAGCGCCCCGATTTTAAGTACTATGTATTCACAGTTAGTACTTACCACTAGTGGTGATGAGATTTACTGTCCTAACGTGGCAGTATAGGAATGTTTTTGAATGCAGGTATTGGTAAATGGCTTGATACATTTAACTTAAAAGAATTCTACACGTATACTTCTAAAACAAACTGGCACAGAAGTTTTCATGTCAGATACCTCCTACGCCACTTAACTCCAATGAAGCATAGCTGATCACAGACCATGTAGTACAGTGTTGTTATACGTGCTGACTGTAAATTAGAGCTGAGTAGGTGTAACTGCTAGATTTTCCTTCATCTTGATGGTTAAGGATACCTGAAGATTCTTGCCAAGAAAGCCAGATGAGTATTTGTTCCTTTATAATCCTCTAGCCTGCTCACTGAATGAAAGAAAAGTCACATAGATGGGGGAGAGCTTGGAGCTATGTAATTTGAACCTCAGCAGAAGTATGTGGGTAGAATAAATTGTAAAAGTTTGTGTGTAGTGGGATGCTGAACTAGATATGATGGTTCGGTTAGTACTGTGAACTTTTACCTGCCTGCAGGCTGCTCCTGCCACCAAGATGCTTTTTCCTGAAATGTATGGGGTTTATTTTTCTATTTGACAACTGAAAGCTACCCAGATATTTGCAGACATTGTTTTGGTGGTCTGTTTGCAACCTTGCTTGGAGTGACAGACAGGGGAAGGCAGTGGCAGGAATAAGGGAGAAGGACTGCTTTCTTCATTAGGAGCAGGATGTAACAGCATGAGACCACTGACCTGATTTGATTGTTAATTTAAGTGACTCAGTCATAACAGTGACTAGTATGAAGCAAGATGACTTGACTGAGGGAGGAAGTAGGGGTTTTTTGCTTAAGTAATAGGGAAAAATAATTACGAAAATTATATATTGACTAGATGTCACAAGCTGGCCAAATGCTTATTTCACTAGTTTGTCGTAATTGACCTGTGTTGTTGCATAAAATTCCCATACATTAGGTGCGAGGTTTGGGGGTTTTTTGGGTGGATGAATTTTAAATCCTGGTATTACATAAATGTGGTAGTCTTCTAGAGGGATGAGAATATAACAAAAGTTATGAGCAGTGTTTTGGGAGAAGAAAATGAGCAAATCTGGATTGAAGTTCTGAACCTTTCTGTTCTAAAATAAATTGCAGAGATGAATGCATGAGACTGCTTTCTGCTAACATGGTAACTATTTGCTGCTTGGAGTTTTGTTGGTGCTATAATTCTTTTGAAGTTACTTCTACAGTAGAGCTCTTGCAAATACTACGTTTTACTGTACTAGTACTTTTTACCCAGGATTCTGTTTTGTTTGATTATAAATGGTGTATTACAATTCATCAACATCATTTTATGGAAATAATGCAAAAAAGTTTGTTACGCTGTTCACTTACAGAAGCTTTTCGTCTTTAAAATTTTTGTGGGAAGTTACTTGGTCCATTTCTATGGACTCTTACAGGTTTTTTTGTTCCTCAGTGTCAAACACCTGAGAGTAGCCAATAATTTCAGAATACCTTTCTTCATCTCTCCTTGTCAAGAATAGTCTGTTTTATGTCTCGGCAGTTTGTGTTTATTTTATTAGCTATTGAAAATAGATGTGGTTCCTGAATAGTTAATATATAAAGTTTTTCTGTTGGTTTCTTGTTTATTTTTTTTATTTTTTTTTATTGTTTGATAAAGCTGAAACTGAGTAAAATTCCCCAGCATTGGTCTGGTATCTTTTCGTTGTTAGGCAGAATTGAATCGTGCCCTTATTTTCATGGCTTAATAAACACTGGTTAGAGTAAAGGTTTCTGAACTTCTGTTTATCCACAGGTGTGTACATTGGCATGAACCTTCTTCAATCTCCTGTCAATCTAGGTTAATGTTTTCATGTTGATTCATTTGTTTCTCTTACTTGTTTTTTTAATCTTTTGATGACTGGTAGTCTCTGAAAGGAAAAGTGATATATTTAGTACAGAAAACACACTGTTAAATTGACCAAGCCTTGACTTGCGTATGCTCAGTATACCCAAAAATACACACTCTGGGTGTACATACACACACTTGGTATACACATCAGCATAGCTGTTGTGAAGTGCTTGAAGACTGGTTTCCTCGTTTAGTGAACTTGAGCACAAAAGCTTTAGGTTTTATAATGCTCCAACTTTTTTGGAGACCAAGCAGTTCTTATGTGCAGTTTGTGATTTTTATTTTCTTCTCAATTTTGGAAGCAAAATTCCCATGTGTGTTTTAATCGAACAACACAAATAATTTATATCCTTCTGAAAATCCCATCATAGCTCGTGCTATTTTAAATGCTTAGTGTTACTGTAAATGTTTCATACATGAGCAGGTGTTTAGGGAAGAGATAGGCAATTCAGTAGAGAAGAAATTTGTGCACAATCCATGCGCAAATAAACTGCATATTTGAAACTTGTCAGAATTGAAAAGAATAGTTAAATTTCAGTAGGAAGTAGAATTTTAATAAATGTCACTTGGTGTTGACTTTTTATTTTTTACCCTGTAGGTAACAAGGAATTTAAACTTCATCCTTTTTGGAGGATGAATGAATTCTCTTCTGAAGTGCCATGAATAACAAATTAATAGAAAACTATTTCATCACTCAATAGTGTGTATTTATATTCTTATTCCACATAGTGTTCTTCAGTAGAGATGCCATTGATTTCAGGTGTGTTCTGTAAATTACTTTTTTAATGCAAAATGGATAGTTACAAGGCAAAGGGAAAAAAGGAGTTGAGGAGGCTGCCAGAGATCATGAGGAGCAATCCTTTATGACAGCATTAGTTTTTTTGTGGCTGAATTGAGGTGTTCAATAGAGTCAGAGCTGCGGTGAATTATCCTGACATAGTTGGGGAAAAATGAATAGACAATTTTTTGTGCACCTGTAGAACCACGATGTAATGGTTTGTCCCATCACCCAAGATGTCTGCAGGTATACATAATACTTCCATGCACAGAGTCTACCCTGTAGACTACAGGGCCACTGTAATTCTATCAATGTCCTTTTGTTATGATGACTCTAATGGTGTGCAAATAAAGATTATTTTAAATGCAGACAGCATAAAGCTCTCTAAGGCTGAAAAATCTTTCACTGATGTTTCATTGAGTTCCCCTTCATTTCACTTTCCTTCCCTTCCTTGCAGCCTGCTTATTAACGAGGTATCACTAAGCAGCTGATTTAGGGAAGCAAAAACAGGGTTGCTCGGAGAACATCCGCTTTTTTTGTCTCCCTCTTAAATACAGTGGTTAGGATGCCGTATTGCTCTGTTCTTGCCACAGACAGTGGTAGGAGCTTTCTTAATATTCTTTCACTGACGGTGTTCAGACTACAGGTCAAGGATAAGACCACTTCTTTTAAATGTGTGAGGATGTGATATCATATGCTGAGGGGCAGGGCTAGCTAACCTCTCTTGGCATCTCCAGGAAACTTCCCAGCTCTGCTGGGGGAGCTGCACAAAGAAAAGGAAACAGTTACTCCTCCACGGTGAGTAACCCTGTTTTCTCCTTGTTCACCTTCCGACTGTTGTCTCTTATGTCAAAATAGGTTGATGCAGCCCTTGATCTACTCCTTAAAATGGCACAGGGTTTTTTTGCAATTAGAAAAAATTCCTCTCCAATTGGTTCAGTGGAGTGATGCTAGAAGCTGTTTGTTTCTGAAAAGCTGTATCTGATTGCTGAACTGTACTTATGTACTGAGGAGTATGTCCACAGAGACTTGAACAAAGTGCTCTGTACAGTGTCTGGAAGTTGAAAAACATAGTGCATCAGTTTTTCTCAAATAAAGATGCTTTAGTTTTTGTACTGTGGCAAATGAGGGAATGAAGTCTTCAAAGCTGTGTTTAATTGGGATTTCTGTTCCAGCTGTAATTTTGGATACTCTTTGTTTATAAGTTTTCTTGGCAATTTGTGTTGAAAACTGTTGATACAGAATAAAGCACAGTATTATTTATACATTGCATGAAGCATTATCGTGAGAATCTTGCTGTCAGTGTTGACTGAAGTTAAGAAAAACGTTTCATGCCTCTTCCTTTTGTGTGTCCGAACTAAAACACTTACAGTTTCCTCTGGCGCAGTGGCTGACACTTATAATGCTGAATATTACTAGCATGGATCCTAGGTTGTGGGCCAGCTATAAAACTTTGTTGCGTTTTGAACATAATATTTTCATCCTATTAGTAGCCTTGTTGAAATAAATGGTTCTGCCTGTGGGGTAATGTCATGGTGACTGTAAGGACTGTACCAGGCTAGTTCTTGATTACTGGATGCTATGTGTTGAGTTGTTACTCTGGTTTGCTCAGGAACCTGAAGTGTAGAGAGAGCTTGGAGTGTTGTTTTTGCTTTGTTTCAAATAGTAGCGATTTTGTTCGGAACTTGGCTTAGCTGGCAAAGAACGCTTGAATGGGTTTTGCTGGGAGTGGCAAAGAAGCACAAAGATTTGTAATCTTTCTGTAGAGTACCTGAGGGAAAACTGGGAAATTTCACTTTAATTTTACTTGCCTCATAGGTAGGAAAGCCTTATGTGAACTTAATTTGTGTATTTAATTTATATTAGGGAAAAACGTTTAAGGGTAAAGAATACATTAAAATACACTATAAAAAATCAGTGCTGTGAGCTTGTTTACCTGTCAACATATCCAGCATACTGTACCCAAAAAAAAAAAAAAA
>VFFE01007110.1:155779-246711 GCA_008921705.1 Burhinus oedicnemus | reverse complement strand
ATGTTCACTTTTTTTTTTTTTTTTTTTTTTTTCTCCAAATTTTAATTGCAGAAATATCCCCTCTCTGTATCTTCCCAACTGGAAAGATCTGATTTTGGAGAAATACACACGAAACACTTTCAAAGTCAGTCATGTAGATCAGTCTAAAAGAGCAAGTGTGTGAGACCATAAAGACATTATATTTATTTATTTATTCAGGACCAAAGTAGTGGATTGATGTTGGATATTTTGAAAATTGTATTAGTCGCCAAGCTGTACCTTAAGCATCTATGCCAGTGCTGAGTTTTGGGGGGAAAATAAGTGGGAACACTTTTGGAATGGCTTCTTTTCAAGTTAACCTGCTGCTACCAGAAATACAATGAGGAAAATGAAATTAAGACTTTGCTTCTTGATGTCTAAATCAATTAAGAAAAAGACAGTTCTGTTTGACTGTTGTTGATGCAGATGTGACTGTTACAAGGGCCGTGAAGTCACTGTACCTGATTTGTGTTGGCAAGTTTTTTCCTTCATCTAATCAGCACAATAATTATACCACTCATGTTTTAATGTGTTCACTTTTACAGGAGAAACATGACCCTTATTTCTGGTTCTAACAGATAGAAGTTTCCCATTGCCTGAAATCTGAAAGTTTATTTTAGTATCTCATAGCACGTGCTCAGATACAGAATCTGTAGTGTTTTCTGGTGTGTCATTTAGTATTTGTAATAGGAGTAGATTCACGTTGCTTCACTTAGCTTTGTTCTGATTATACTGTCAGTGCAATTTTATGTGAAGATTATTTTTGTAGGGATTACTTGCTGATACTAATTGTTTAATACACTGGTGTATTTTGTCCTTGAAAGCTTGAATTTGTCTACCTTAATGTTTTAGGGGTGAGTTTGTAGGTTTAAAAAAAAAAAAACAACCAAAAACATGCAACCGAAACAAAACAACCCACACAAAAAAACCCCCAGGTGTATGTAGAATATGTTCGTATGTCTTTTAAATTCATAGCCATGCTTGTTTTGATGAGTGTGTTCATAGGTTTGAAAATGATGGCTATTTAACAGAACTGATGAGGTTCTGTTAAATGAGAAATCAAGATTCTGGGTTGAAGGCAGTGTCCTTACACTGTATTTGTATCTGACAAACAGTCTGACCCATATGTTTTGTTGATTTATAAATGTTAGAACTGAAGCATACTATTAGTAAATCCAAACAACTTTGGCACTACTGGCATGAAATTTTAACTTGTTAAAATTAATTAAATGTCAATGAAATACATATAGTCAATGATTTCCATGTTGTGTAGTGATACTTGGTTTGTTTTCATGCAGGGTCCCAAGTTTGGTGTCTTTGGAAGAGACAAAACTGTACACTGGTGTTGAATATGGTAAGTAGATCCTAATTCTGTTCAGACAGGTTGTGTTGTTTTCATTCCTTTTTTTTTTTTTTCTGTAAAAACAGTAGATTCTTTTTGAGACCATAATTTTGATTCTTCTCTTTATATTAAATGGGCATTTTTGGCCAACACAGAAGTTCTTGTGTACACACTGTTTCATCTTCAGCAATGGTATACAAGATACAAATCTGCTGCAGTAATATAGCTGGGCATGGGAGCACAGGTCTAACTCCCAGGTCGGAATGGTTAGAATCATAGAATTGTTTAGGTTGGAAAAGACCTTTAAGATCATCCAGTCTAACCATTGACCCTACTCTACCAGGTCTGCCCCTAAACCATGTCTCTAAGCACCACATCTACACGACTTTTAAACACATCTAGGGATGGTGACTCAACCACCTCCCTGGGCAGCCTGTTCCAATGTTTGATAACTCTTTCAGTGAAAAATTTTTCCTAATGTCCAGCCTAAACCTCCCCTGGCGCAACTTGAACCCGTTTCCTCTTGTCCTATTTCTAGTTACTTGGGAGAAGAGACCAGCGCCCATCTCACTACAGCCTCCTTTCAGGTAGTTGCAGAGAGCAATAAGGTCTCCCTCAGCCTTCTCTTCTCCAGACTAAACAATCCTAATTCCCTCAGCCGCTCCTCATAAGACATGTTCTCCAGACCCCTCACCAGCTTTGTTGCCCTTCTCTGGACACGCTCCACCACCTCAATGTCCCTCCTAGACTGTGGCGCCCAAAACTGAACACAGTACTCGAGCTGTGGCCTCACCAGTGCTGAATACAGGGGCACCATCATTTCCCTACTCCTGCTGGCCACGCTGTTCTTGATACAGGCCAAGATGCCATTGGCCTTCTGGGCTGCCTGGGCACACTGCTGGCTCATGTTCAGCCACCTGTCCACCAGGACCCCCAGATCCTTTTCTGCCAGGCAGCTTTCCAGCCACTCCTCCCCCAGCCTGTAGCGTTGCCTGGGGTTGTTGTGACTGAAGTGCAGGACCCGGCACTTGGCCTTGTTAAACCTCATGCAGTTGGCTTCAGCCCATCCATCCAGTCTGTCCAGATCTCTCTGCAGAGCCTTCCTACCCTCCAGCGGATCAACACTGCCACTTAATTTGGTGTCATCTGCAAACTCACTGAGGGTGCACTCAATCCCCTCATCCAGATCATCAAGAAAGATATTAAACAAGGCTGGCCCCAAAACAGCCCTGAGGAACACCGCTTGAGACCTACTGCCAGCTGGATTTAACACCATTCACCACAACTCTCTGGGCTCGGCCATCCAGCCAGATTAAAATCAGCGAAGAGTACACCTTCTTGTACACCCGTGTCTAAGCCACGGGCTGCTAGTTTCTGTAGCAGAATGCTGTGGGAGACTGTGTCAAAGGCCTTGCTAAGGTCGAAGTAGACAACATCCACAGCTTTTCCTTCATCCACCAGGTGAGTCACCTGGTCGTAAAAGGAGATCAGGTTGGTCAAACAGGACCTGCCTTAAATGAACCAATGCTGGCTGGATTGGGCCTGTGTACTTCCACACAGATGAGAGGTGCCGGAAGCAAAACCCATCACCCAAGGGCTGCACTTGAGAGACAGAAGGAATCAAGGCATAACCTGCTAAAGGCTGTCACAGCTCCTTTAGAAGAAAACTACATTTTTCGGGCTTTGTGTGTATTCTTCACCATCTTCCAAGTGAAGATGGGCCACTTAAATGAGGAACTGAAGCACATGGTAACTGCTTATTAGACTATTACATGATTTTAGATGCTCCAATACTTCTAAAATCTGGTCCATTATCTTGCAAGTGGTGAGTTTGTAGCCATGTAATGTGTAATAGAGAATGGGCATATTTAGGGGTCTTTTGCAGCAATGAAGATTTTTCTGGTTTAAAACTTTTCAAGGAGACTGCTTTTGTCATTGATCCTTTTTGCTTCTGCATTTTCTGTTGTTTAGATTGGGAATGTCTGTTCCCCTCCATGTATTGAGGGGGAATAAGTCCCCAGTCTTTTACTGGCTTGATCACCCAGTACGTAAAATCTGTATTCTATTGACTTGCTTTTTCACCCTGCATAATGTGTTACTCAGTTTTCATATGTTAAATAATCTGCCTCAATCTGTGGTTAGAAATGAAGCCAACTGTCAAGGCAGATGAAAAAGGTTATGTACCTATAAAAAATATACTGTTGATTTGATAGAAGACGACCCTATGAGTGTGGTGTCTTGGATATAACAAGATAGTTATTTTTATAATAGTCCATGCTGCCATTTCTGAATAGTCAGCTCTGGCTTTCCACTGGTTTACTTATCTATAAATTGCTTTTTATGCTACTGTATAATAAAGAGAAAATGTTTAATTTTTTTTAATAGATTTATCACGAGAGAATTACCGAGAAACAATTGCAAGAGTTACAAGGAAATTGCTGCGTAAGTTTAACCACTCCCTTATCTAAAAAGTAGTGTGTTGTGCTTTAAAGTATAGTTTTATAGATGAGAAACTTGTTTCATTTACTTTGCCTATAATTCTTAAATTTAAGCTTTGTAGAAATGAAATAATTGTTATTTTAAAGCTGTTTTCCTGTCTAATAATAAATTATTTTTCTTCCAATTGCAGGCTATATACTTGATAATTCAGAAGATGATACCAAGTCTTTATTTCTAATAATAAAGGTATACTTAAAATTTGTAATACTTAAGATAAGATGATTTGTTTTTCAAAATAATCGGTCTTTGTCATCTTTTTCTTTCTACAGATTATTAGCGATGTTTTACAGTTCCAAGGGTCTCACAAGCATGAGTTTGATTCGCGATGGAAAAGCTTTAATCTAGTGAAAAAATCAATGGAGAACAGGGTCAGTGATTTTTCTTTGTAAAGCTTAGGTGAGGGATGGAAAGAGTTCCTAATGTTCAGAAAGACTTTTTTCATATTTTCGTTACCATCCTAATCAGTTTTCATAACTTTTAAATCTAATTCCTTGATAAGAATATTGTTTTGCAGTGCTTTTGTACCTTTATTTGGAAGTCTTATGAGTAAATGGCTTAGCATTTCTGAATTGTAGTAACCCACAGTTTGCATATGACCTTGGACCAAAGTCTGAGATTTAGCATGATGCTCCATTCTTGTCCTTGTTAACTGAGAAATTTCTGGGACCAGACCTTCTTTTTGCTTACAGAGTAATAGGCAAATGAAAAAAAAACCTTACCCAGGGCAAAAAAAATCAAGGTTGTCTGCCAAGAAGAATTTCTACATGAAATTTGCCTGTTTTAGAAGAAAAAGAGTATATGGGGAATTTGGTCAGTGCAAATTGCTAATAGGAATACTGAAATCTAAACCCAATTATATATTTGTTTACAGCTTCAAGGAAAGAAACAACATATCAGAGCTTTGCTGATAGACAGAGTTATGTTGCAGCATGAGGTAATACTTTCACTTAAATCTTCACTACCTACTTGAAAAGCTGCTTTGTTATGTTGTCATTTAGCAAAAGATGCAATAGTCCTGCACTAGTGTTTCTCTTACATGTGTGAAATGTAAAAACAATGTGTTCTTTGTGTTTTCTATGCAATTTAGCTGAGAACACTAACGATGGAAGGCTGTGAATATAAAACTTCCCACCAGGAGATGATCAGAGATCTTTTGTGTTTGTCCACAAGTTCATATGGTCAGGTAAGGAACAATCCCTTTTAAACTGAAATATATGGAATTTTTTGTTGATCTCTCCAAGTTATGTTCTCAAGATCTTCACTTCTCAATTTATTTTCGTGGCAACATGAAATACTTACTTCATTTCCATTAGTTGCTAATTTTGGCATAGTTTTTGCTTTAAGCCCCTTTGTCAAATAAAGAACTTAGCTGGGTGGAGAGGCTGTCAATTTAGGTTACAAATTTTTAATTTTTTGAGGGACTTAACTCTAGGCTTCTAAAAACAGTAATTCAATTTAAAAAAAACAATATACCAGGTTGAGGTTTTCAGATGTGATGACGTGATTCATGACACTGTGGAATGCGAAGTCCACTTTTAGGAAGTAGCTATGATGGCATCCTAGTTCTTAAAAATATACAAAACAAGTGTGCTGATAGTTGGATTCTGAACTCTTTGCCTGGTGGGAGCTCTGCGTGTGTATATAAATTCAGATCAATCCACAATGTCTACAGGCTTTTTAGAGTTTTGCTAACTGCACCTGTTACTCTTGCTATTTGCTTTTCAAATTATCTTAAAAACACATTGACTGTTTCTGGCAACATAAAGAATTTTCTTTAACTTTGTAGCTGTTCTCAAGTAAATACAAGAAACAAGAAGTAGGCTTTATAAACAACTGAGCAAGGGTGAGGGGAAGCACGCTGTTTACAATCTTCTACAAATAATTTTGTTTCTGTGCACAAATACATCATGTAAATTGTGCATAAGTAACTGAAATGGATAAGGATGTTTTTTCCATATAGTACATTTTTGGTTCAGAAGGATTTCTAGTGATGTCTCTCTTCCCACAGGTCAGAAGTAAAGCTCAGCAAGCATTCTTCACAGCCCTGGGAACGTACAATTTTTGTTGCAGAGATATCATTCCCTTGGTTTTGGAGTTCTTGCGTCCAGACCGCCAAGATGTCACTCAAAAGCAATTTAAAGTATTGTCTCATTAACATAGTTTCACATCTGTCTTTTGAAAGTGTTACTACAGGAGAATTTTTAATAGTGAAAGTGGGGTTTGCTTGTTTATCAGTGTGACTGATGTTTTCATGGCATATAGCTTATGCATGACTAGTGTAAGGAATTACTTGAATTAGATCAGTTGTCACGAGAAATTTTGTGTTTATAGATGTTCCTCATTTCATTGTGTGTTCAGGTATTACAACAATGTATGTTAACGCCTATTTTTAAATTATGAAATGGAAATTGAGCAGCTATAGTCCAGGTGGTAAAACTCATTAAGCAGTTCTGTCAGCTGTAGCAGTGTAAGAAAATTGTGAGAACTGGACAAAAAGTTGATCACCCAAAAAAGTTATACTAAATCAGGTGGGTTTTGTTATGAAATGGTGGGTAATTGCTGATGCTGCCAAGACTGGAAATGGTGCTGACTCAGTGATGCCAGGATGCAATCTATCCATCCAGGTGTTCAAAAGCATCATGCTCCCCTCCTTCCTCTGCATCCCCCTCAGTCCTGGCCACAGAGGCAAGTTGGACTCTTGTCGTATGGTCAGAACAATAGCTATGGCTTATTATCCTGCTCCAGCTGCCTGATATGTACTGTCAGATAGCATGTGATTACATTGTTTGTGTATCTTAGTATCCCTTTTCTTGTTTATTGATTATTGTTTTTTTCTGCGATCCTTGTACCTGCATTTCTCTATCCCTCTCCTCCCAGATAATGAACCCGTGCCTAGTTACTTCTTCCCTAATTGGTCCCAATTTTGCTACACTTACAGCATTTGCTACCATACCTGAATTTGGCATTTCTGATACTGCTACCAGACAGTCATAGCCTATATGATATTACTGATACAGTTACCTAGGTCCTGTTGTTCTTATAAGACTCTGCTCTCCAAAAGGTCCCCAAGACTTCCTTCCAATTGCCTGTGAAATTTGGCCATTTCTCACATAACTCCCACTTAATTACCTGTGAAATCCAGCCCCTCTGTTTCACTGTGTGTAACTCCTGTCAGCTTCTCGCACATCTCACACAATCACCTATCCTATTCACCAGTTTGTTGGGTCGTGTCCAGTAGTTGCCCACATCCTCTTCATTTGGCATCATTTCAGCTGCCTAGTTAACAGCCACATGATTTGCCTGCAGCCCAAACATGAATAAGTTCACAGAAAGGCCAGGTGTGGTACTTGATCATTGAATAATCCGCTTTATAATGTAATTCAGAAATCAGTCAGTTGTTCTGTGGATAAATTGATTGGCAGGGCTTTCAATCTCATTAAAACAGGTCTTTAGCATGAAGAGGATTCAGTGAAAAATCTTTGGTATTTTGACAATGAGGCTGCGTAGCTGAATGTTTACGGTGCATTTTAATGATTTGGTAACATGAAGATTAATTTTTATTCTGTGTGGGTGCATACTTATGTAGATAGGTATCACATATATGAACAATGCTTTAACTTTCTAAAATTACATCTTTCATTTTACAGGGTGCCTTATATTGTCTGCTTGGAAATCACAGTGGAGTATGTTTGGCAAATCTTCACGATTGGGATTGTATTGCACAGACATGGCCAGCAATTGTTTCTTCTGGGCTTAGCAAAGCTATGTCCTTGGAAAAACCTTCCATAGTTAGACTCTTTGATGACCTAGCAGAAAAAATCCATAGGCAGTATGAAACAATTGGATTGGATTTTGCAGTAAGTGGCAGATTGCTTGGGGATAATGTCTTGGATTCTGAGAGCGTTTGATTACATATATGCTTGAGACTCACGTATATTACTTGAGTTAGAGTTCTGATATTGATCGCATTCCGATTTCTGTGACAGAGTAATGTAGACTCTATTTTTGAGACTGAAATAATAGATCTTCCTGTAATACCATTGGAATTTGTAACTTTTTGTTAACCTCTAAGGAAACCTGTTACAGAAAGGAAGTTTAAGTTGCCTTTCAGTGTTAATTAATATGGGTCACATTAATCAGGTGTAAAGGTGTGTATTGGTCGGACAGTGTCATCAAATTAACATTGTCAGTATTTGTAGTGTTGTCCCACTGTGCTAACACACAGCAGTCATTACACAACTCCCTCTTGCCTAACCAGTGGGATAAATGGCATGGTACTTATTTTTCAGAATGAGTGCCAATTAATAAAAATCTTTTATAAACAATTTTTATGCTTTAATGAACTTCTAAAGTTTGGGTTTGCCTTTATTTTAAAATAGAATAAAACAAGTACTTGGAAAAACAATTCTGCTGTGTGAACACAAAAGCTGTCTTCCCTAGTTTTTCACAGGTTTATTTACACGGATGGGAAATTCTGCACTCTTCATATTATTCTGAAGTCTCCTTATTTTGAAACAGAGACAAACATACATAAAACTTCGAAGTTGCTACGCAATCCCAAATCTTTCCATTCTCTGTCAACAGGTTCCAGAGAAATGCATTGAGATAGCTGTTCTGCTGCAAAAATCAGAACATCCAAGTTCAAACTTCACAGGACTTTGTTCAGAAGAAATTCAGTTAGGAATTAAGCGACAGAAAGAAAAGAATGCTGAGGCTTTGCGGTAAGTTTAAGTTCCTTTAACACCAGCTTTCACTGCCTAAAATTTACTGTACATTAAATATAATAATCTGAAATTGCTAAACTAAATCTTAAGATCAACAAATTCAGAATGTCCAAGTACAGTTTTGGTGTGTCTTCTCTCCTATTTAGTAGCCTCTTTCCTCTACGCTCGCATTTCCATCCTTCCTCCTCCTCTTCCCTGTCCTCCCAGTTTGTGCTGCATTTACTGTATTATTTTCGCCCACCTTTTGTTGAGGAACTTTTATTATATTTTTAAATGGTTCTCTCAGTAGCATCTGGTTGACAATTCCCTCTTTTTCCCTCAGAAACTATGAAAATTTGGTCAACATGCTGCTGGACTGTGTGGAACAAAGAAATCTGTAAGTCTCCCTTTCTGTGCATGAGGAATTTTTTTTGAGGTAGAGTGGAGGTGGCTACATGAATAAATGTCATTTGCATCAAGAAGTGCAGTTAGTATGATCAGAATTAATATTTTTTTCAGCCTCAAAGTAGTTGTCCAAAAGCAGTTTGTCAGTAGCAATCTTGCATAAAGTAGATTGTGGCTAGCTTCTTGGAGTGTTTTTGTAAAGGTATCTGCAAAAATTGAATTTCTGGAAGTCCTTGTGCATTTGCATATGGATTCTGCTTGCCCAAACAGGAAGATAAAGGCCATTACAGGGGAGTCTTGCATTACTGTCTCCTAGGTAAAGAAGTGAGTTTGTTTTAATTGGGAGCTTCGTTTGTTAATGTAAGACATCATCACATCTTGGAGTGAAGCTTTGTCATTGATTAGTTTGACCTGTTACTTTTTTAATACTTTTCTGTTCTGGGAAAAAACTCTGGTCCTGTCTGTGTAATACTGACATCCAAATAGATTTTAATTGGTAGCATAATATTTGTGTTTAAAAACTTTTAAAGAATATCCCCATAGGTCTGTATTTCACACTGAAATGCCAAGATCAAGAAGGCACCATTAACTGAATGTTTGATTGCACTTGGGTGTTCCCAGAACACTGGAGGTTTCCCTAAATGACAGTTAAGCTCATTGACTATAGCAGTGGCATAGAACATCACTTACGTTAGTCCAAACATATTTACATAATCTTAATATGTATAATAATTTCTGTGCAAAAGCAGTACTTATGCTACTTATTGTCTGTTTTGACTATTTTATTTTTTTTTTAGTCCCTGGAAGTTTGAGCACATCAGCATTGGTTTTCTGTCTCTGCTCCTGAGGGATGATAGGATACTGCCTGTCCGTGCCATAAAATTTTTTGTGCAGTGTCTCAACCATGATGCAATTGTAGTTCGTAAGGTAAAACCAACATAATTATATCTTTTTGTTTTGCAGCTCATTGAGGTTTAGCTCAGATGTTTGTGATGATTTGCTGTGATAAAGCACAAAACCTGAGGTGTATGTCCCTCCTCACCCTTCCAGCCATGCATGTGTACAAAAGTTCCTAGTCCAAGATGATGACAGTCTTGGCAGTGCTGTAGCCGTGACGTGGTGTAAAGTCTGTAAACTGAAAATGTGGAACATACCTATTCATTCTTACTTACTTCAGGATTCTTTTGCAGAATTTCTTTTGCAGATGTCTGTTTTTTCCATCTGCAGCTTATTATTTGAAGGGAGCCATCTATGTATTATATTTGAACCTTTCATTCTGCTTGTTGCCTGAGTGAGGCTTGAAACTAATGGCACCTCCTTTTTTTTTTTTTTTTTTTTTTTTTTTTAAGCAGTGTTATATGTGTGTGTATTAAGATATTCAGTTATTTGAAGTGAGTTAAAACTTCACAGATACGGTTATTCTCCTTTCAGAAAACCTTATAATTTGTGAGAATAATTTGTATATCTCCTTTTTATTATTTTTTTTTAATCATTTCAAGTGGCACATTTATATAAATTACTAAAGGAATCTCTTCTGTTACTGTTAGTGTTACTTTAAATCTCTTAGGGCAAATCTCTGTACAGATTTGATTGGGGTGAGGGAGACACAAAAGCTCTTTAGAATCTTTTAATAAAAGTAAGGTGTAACATTTGCTGGGACTGTTAATGAACAAGTTTGATAGATAGTAAATTCTTCTTTAACCAGGTGGAAACCCTAAGCCTTCGAGCGTTCAGGCTGGTGACAGACCGGATAACCAGTGGCTGCATTATGACAGTCAGAATTTACCAAAGACTAAGGAAGCTTGGGAGTCGTGTTGTTTTGTAGAGAAAACACACTGGGGATATTATACCTGGCCTCGGTGGGTATCGTTAAGCATTGATAGAATTATGGGAGTCAGCAGAAAAAACCCTGTGGGAAATTAAGTAATGTTTGTTAGGTTTAATTTTTTTAATTGAAACAAAAAAATACAATTCATTTCATCCTTTGTGCTCCTTTCTTGTTTTACCACTTCTGTGTGGGGTTGTTTTGGGGTTTTTTTGGGAGAGTGTGGGTGTGTTTGTTTATTATTTATTTTCTACCTGTTTCTTTTTGGGTTTTGTGGGTACTGTAGGCACATATTTCATATGGCTGTTTAACTACTGGTTTTAAAATGAAGTAGGCATGTTTGAAAATTATATAGTTGCAAAATATGCAGAGTATTCTATCATTAATAATTCTGGATTGCTTGCTGTAGCAAAACGTTTATAATAAACTTAATTTTTTGTTGTAAATTTTCTATTAAGTTCTGCTCTTTTGGAGTTGATGATAAATCCTATTTAGTATACAGAATATAGAAAAATAATAATAAGCTTTATTTTACTTTGAAATGTTACTATATTTTATTTTATTTTTTTAATATTCAGAACTATGACAGTTTATGCCCCAGTTGAGCATCAACCAAAGCTTGGGCGAAGGAGAGATGAGCTGACAGAGGTAAGGGTTTCAGTGTGTTTCAGTTTTGTGGGGGTTTTTAATACTACTTCTCCTCCTGTCTTTTTTTAATATAGTCCAGAGATTACAGTGGAGATAATGTGGAGGTCACATTCCCTTCTCTCTTTTAACTTGAGTATTGCTTGCCATTTAGAGAGTGCTTACACAAAACGTGCGTAAACAGATTTTTGCTTGATTGCAAACCAAGATGGAGGTTGAACTCAACTACGCAGTTTCTTAGCTGTGTGGATATAATCGTGTTTTTAACAAGCAATAAGTGATAACTATTCTGAAACGTAGATCCTCACAAGGCATTTCTAGTCATATTTTTCTACTTAATTTTAATACTTACTGTGTTAGCATAATTATCATTTCAATGTATTGCAGCTTCTCTGTCAGCAATCATGGATTAATTGTATTAATGAGCACTTTTTTGTTCCCTTTCAAATCTTTATCAGAGTTTAGAACAAGGTAATTAATGTCAGTGGGAATGACTATTTTGTAGGTGTTGGGCTAGTGAAACGAAAGACATTCCAAAGTCATTAATGAAAATAAAAATCAAGAGTCTTGCAAAACATTACCCAATATTCCCTATAAAACGAGGGGGAAAATTGATGACCCAGGCATGATTTTTGTCAAAAAATAGAATTAAAATGAAATACGGGACTTGGAAAGATTGGGATGTCACTGTGATAACCAAGCACCTCAACGCTAATCCTTGGGTTTGTTGGTTTTTTTTTCCTGTTACAGGCAGAACAAGTTATTTATGATCACTTTTCTGATCCCAAGTTTGTTGAGCAGTTAATAAAGTTTTTGTCTTTAGAAGACAGAAAAGGAAAAGACAAATTTAATCCTCGCAGATTTTGCCTCTTCAAGGTAACTAGAGTTCAATAACTAAATTGCTTCCTTTTCGTAGATAATTATCAAAGCATGGAAGAGCCACACAATTCTTAGCTTATACCTCACTGTCGCAAAGTGTTGATTTTTTTTAAAGGTATGTTGCTATGATTTAATCCTGTTAATCTTCTCTTCTGATTAACTACACACGGAAGCATCATTAGGGTAATATAAAAGTACATAGAACACTTGTATATAGTTCTGTTATAAAAGCAAAGTAATTTCACTTCCTGCATATTCAAATCTCAAGCGCTTCACAATCTTGTGTTCTTCTTATGAAGGCAATGGTTTAGACAGATAATTACTGAAGACATTTTCAAATCTTGTCTTACAGGGCCTTTTCAGAAACTTTGATGATGCCTTTCTGCCGGTTCTTCAGCCCCATTTAGAACAACTCGTGGCAGACTCCCATGAAAGCACCCAGAGATGTGTAGCTGAAATTATAGCTGGTTTAATAAGAGGTTCTAAACACTGGACATTTGAGAAGGTGCTGAAGTAGTATTTTTGATTGACTCATGGAAGTTAAGGAATGTTAGAATTATTAAACAAATTAAACGTATGAAGTTGAGGGCTTTTAATGTGTCACCTATGTCCAAGAAAGGACTGGAGAACGTTCCAGTGCTTACTGCTTCACTGCCAAACTTGAGCACAATTTATAGCTTGGTTTGGTGCCTGGGTAATGCTAGGGGTTAGTAAAATGCTTCAGGATTAAAACTAAGAGTGGTTTGCTGGTAAGGAGATGGAAATTACAAACCATGTCAGCTTTGCGAACTGGAATAAGTGCTTATATGCACTTCAGACTATTGCATCTTTATTTAGTCTAGACCTAGCTGTCTAGATTATCTTTAAATGAATTTCTATGCTGAAAAGTAATTCTGGGAGAATCAGTTACTTAATAGAAAATAAAAAAGAAATTTTAAAATTTAGGGGGGGAGGATGTCCTTGGGGTGTACAAGACTGCTCTCCTACCAAAAGCAAAGTGTAGGCAGTCTCTGACACAATTGTACTTAAATCACCGTGAAAATGGTGCATATGTAGTCAATAATATTTCAAAAAACCTTGTAAAGAAAACTAAAATGATTCCTGAAATCTTACCTCTGATAGCATTTATTTCCTTTTATAAATATCATACTACAGCAGCTTCCAGAATCAGTATTATTTTTGCATTATTTGAAAAGACAGAAAGGTTTGGGTTTACAGAGGTTAGCCATTTTGTCCTTAAATAGTCAAATCTTTTGCCTTTTTGCTGAGCAGGTGGAAAAACTTTGGAAGCTTCTCTGTCCATTGCTTCGAACAGCTCTGTCCAACATTACAGTGGAAACGTATAATGATTGGGGCACATGCATAGCAACCTCCTGTGTAAGTACCCCTTTTTTAGTCTTGTAAAGCTAT
This sequence comes from Burhinus oedicnemus, assembly GCA_008921705.1. Classification (NCBI taxonomy): domain Eukaryota; kingdom Metazoa; phylum Chordata; class Aves; order Charadriiformes; family Burhinidae; genus Burhinus; species Burhinus oedicnemus. Next base: position 232,985 of record VFFE01007110.1, on the reverse strand, counting down.
GTCCAGATAGTCAAGTTTTACAGGTAATAAGTAAATAGGAGCTTTATGAACAGAGGTATTTGGGTATATTTTATCAGCTAAAGCTGAGAACTGTAAATACAGTATAAAAATAACATCCATTTAAATTCTTACAGCTTTTTTGGAAACTTTGTTCTCTTCTGCCCTTTGCAGACGGTTAGATATAACATTTTAGAATGGTAATAAAGCCTTACTTTTCTTTTTAAGTGATTTAGAAGAGCTGTATAAGGTCAGTGGGTGATGTTAATGTGTATGCTTTCTACGTGTTCAATTTTTGTGGAGTTTTTGAAATCAAATTGCATATTTATTCTTGGTTTGAAAATGTGCAGCTTAGCATTATGCTGTGAAAACTAAGTCTCGAGTTATCTTCTAACATACAGTAAGATTTTTATACACTGTGGTGGACTGGGAATTGTGCTGTCTTGAGAAGCAGCATAAATGATAAGCCACAAATATCTTGGATCAGTAATTATTTGAAATCACTCAGCAAAATTCAGCATAGTTTTTCAGCCAGAACCCTGGCAATTAATAAACATATCTGAATTTTGTTAATTCATCTATGTCAAAAACTAAGCTAAAATTCGTTCTATTCTTATCATTGTATTTACCAAATAATTAAAACTGCATGTAGTTTCATTGTGTTTTCCTCCTATTGAGGTTCATTGTGAAAAGATATTCAACTTTGCACTTGCTTAATAGAATAAACCCAAGAGATGCAAAGAATATGTCAAAACTTTCCTTGTTTTATACTTTATTTACGTTAAAAAAATCCACAATTCGCTTATCTCTGATACCTGTTTATTTTCAGGAGAGCAGAGATCCCAGGAAACTGCACTGGTTATTTGAATTGCTGTTGGAATCTCCGTTGAGTGGTGAAGGAGGATCATTTGTAGATGCATGGTAAAATTAATTTTAACTGTTTTATTGTGGCTGAATAAAGAAGATGGATAAAATGTATTGAGAGCATATCATGCCAGCTGGCTTGTAGAAGCAGGGAACAAAAGTGATCCTTTCCAGTTAGCTTTCCCCACACGATGGCAGTTTCTTCATTATTATTTTTTAATATAACTAAATCTAGTTAACAGAATGTGAAGGTTTGGAACTGTTATAGTAGCAGTACTGTTGTTTCATACTGTAATTTTTACCCATTTTTGCATGCAATTCATATGAAGACACTTTTATGCATTGACACATACAAAACATTCCAGAACAGGGCTTGGAGGGGACTGGGGAATGGAGGAACAATTTTGTATGACTGAAGATACACTGTTCTGATTTCTAGCCGACTTTATGTACTGCAAGGTGGCCTTGCACAGCAAGAATGGAGAGTACCAGAGCTGTTGCACAGATTGCTGAAGTACTTAGAACCTAAACTTACCCAGGTTTACAAAAACGTCCGAGAGAGAATAGGAAGGTCAGTGTTTTCTTCTGCAGTTTTGGGGGTGGTGGTGGTGTGTGTGTTTCCCTTCACTTTATGTGGATAATTGAGTATCTAAATAATTACACTGAAGTAATGACTACTTATGTCTGTGTGTGAATACTGGTAATAGAAATTAGATAAATTATTATTAACGGACTTGCTTCAGAAACTTCAGGTGACTTCTCTATTTTGTCTTTTATTGTATATGGCCAGTCCTGTTTATGTGTGACACCCCTAAAGCTCAAAACAAACAAAAAACCCAAACCCCCAAAAAACCACACCAAACACCTTACTGCATCTAAACCCTAATAAGCCATAAATATACAGTCAATCCTTCAGAGAGCATTTTAGTGACTTAAGAACCAGTTGCGGATCTGTTTGGAGGAGAGGGGGATTGAAGCTTGGTGGTTGTCTAACCCTGCTTGATTCAAATATCTACAAAGACAATATTTGAAAAGCATTTGGTTTTAAATAACTTTGAAGTGAAGAGGAAATTTTCTGAGTATTAAACTTCAAAGTTCAACAAATTGATCTCGGATCACTTTTAGCTATGTTCTCTAGGCAGTAGTCACGCTAACTGTAGGTTCTTGCTTTCTTTGTTTGCTTTTTTTAGTGTTCTGACCTACATATTCATGATAGATGTTTCCTTGCCAAATACTGCTGCAACTAAATCTCCTCATGTCCATGAATTTACTACACGGATACTTGAAAATCTTAAACCTCTCATGGAAGCAGATGAAGAAATTCAGAATCATGTAATGGAAGAGAATGGAGTTGGTGAACAAGATGAGCGAACTCAGGGCATTAAACTCTTGAAAACTAGTGAGTTACTTAAAAAGGTTAAGAAATGGGGGGTATTTTAGGACATGATCATAGAATCACCTAGGTTGGAAGAGACCTTTAAGACCACTGAGTCCAACCATAAACCTAACACTGCCAAAACCGCCACTAAACCATGTCCCTCAGCACCACGTCTACCCATCTTTTAAATAACTCCAGGGATGGTGACTCCACCACTTCCCTGGGCAGCCCGTTCCAATGCTTGATAACCCTTTTGGTGAAGAAGTCTTTCCTAATATTCAATCTAAACCTCCCCTGGTGCAACTTGAATCCATTTCCTCTTGTCCTATCACCTGTTACGTGGGAGAAGAGACCAACTCTCACCTCGCTTACAGCCTCCTTTCAGTTAGTTGTAGAGAGCAATAAGGTCTCCCCTGAGCCTCCTTTCCTCCAGGCTCAACAGCCTCAGTTCCCTCAGCCGCTCCTCATAAGACTTGTTCTCTAGGCCCCTCACCAGCTTCATTGCCCTGCTCTGGACACGCTGCAGAATCTCAATGTCTTTCTTGTAGTGGTGGGCCCAAAACTGAACACAGAATTCAAGGTGGGGCACCACCAGTGCTGAGTACAGGGGGACAATCACTTCCGTTGTCCTTGCTGGCCACACTATTCCTGATACAAGCCAGGATGCTATTGGCCGCCTTGGCCACCTGGGCACGCTGCTGGCTCATATTCAGCTGGCTGTTGACCAACACCCCCAGGTCTTTTTCTGCCAGGCAGCTTTCCAGCCACTCTTCCCCAAGCCTGTAGTGCTGCATGGGGTTGTTGTGACCCAAGTGCAGGACCCGGCACTTGTCTTTGTTGAACTTCGTACCATTGGCCTCGGCCCATCAATCCAGCCTGTCCAGATCCCTCTGTAGGGCCATCCTACCCTCAAGCAGGTTGACACTCCCGCCTAACTTGGTGTCGTCTGCAAACTTACTGAGGGTGCACTCAGATTCATGGTGATCGAAGTCTGCAAATCATACAGTTGCAGTATACAATTTCACCTCTCAGATCCATGCTGCAGCAAGGTATCTGTTGTTTTAGGGTTGCGGTTTATAAAGTCACTTTACAGGGTCAAACTACTAGTATAGGTCCACTCTAATGTGTGAAAATCTCCCAGCCAAGTCTTGCAATAAATTTGGTCTATAACTTGTTTTGGGATTATTACTGGTTTTTTATCTTCTTAATCAGTGATCATTCCTCTTTATAAAAACAGTTCTGAAGTGGTTGATGGCAAGCGCAGGACGATCCTTCTCTACAGCTGTCACAGAGCAACTCCAGCTATTACCCTTATTTTTCAAGGTATATGCTTTAATTGCTCCTTTATTAGTCATGTTTGATTAAAAAGGGATTCTATATATGAACCAACATTGTAAGGGACTTTATTTATAAAAAGAAAACCTATAATGGTAATAAAAACCATGCATACCAAAGAGACCCAGATTTTTTTTAATGCTTATGTATGTTTACAGCTGGCAGTCTAGCCTGTTCAATGGTTTCCTGACAATGATTTGTAGGTGAATGGCCTGTATATGTGTTACCTGGGGGGGAACAGGGGGGAGTGTTTAATTCATGAATGAGTGTGTGTTGTTTCTATTCTGATACTTATCTTTAGTTGTTTTCTGTTCCATGATTATACAATTCTTTCTAGATGGTGCTGCTTCTCTTGTTTTTTCTGGCACCTCTAATCCTTGTATTCTTCTATGAAGCTGGGCCATTCAGTGCTACCTACATATCTGAAATAATACATATTTGCCTGCTCCAAGGCATATGTCTTACTTTATATAAACATCAGTCAGTTATCCAACAGTAATGTATGTGACCACAAAATAAAGGTGAAAGTGAACTAGAAACATCAATAAAGCTTTCTCTCCATTTTGGACCTACATCTAAAATATTAAATTAATTGTATTCGATACTGAAAGAATTGCAATGGGCAACTGAAGTCTTAACGGCACCCGTTTAATCCTCCTGAAGAGCTTCAGACTAGCCACGCTGTTTAGATAAGTAATATCTGGTGCAAGGAACAAGGATCTCTTGATTCTACTCATTTTTGTCCACAGCTTATTGCTGAGAGTATTTTAACATTATATTTATTGGTTTTCCTAGTTAACTTAATCTTTCAACCTTATATTGATTGTATTTTTCCTAGACAACTGTCCTTTCATGAGATTAAACTTTCTTTCAGGATTTTGCTGTTAGCAATGCTTGTTTACTAATAATAGCCTTTCCCCCCCCCCCCTTATCTTGTTCTATAGATTGCACCAGTAGAAAATGACAATAGCTATGATGAGCTCAAAAGAGATGCTAAGATGTGTTTGTCGTTAATGTCTCAGGGTTTGCTGTATCCTCAGCAAGTGCCTTTGGTACTTCAGGTGCTAAAACAAGTGAGTGTGGTCTAAATAGCTTAAAGCTTCCTGTTATCTGATGTACTCTGTGCCTTTTTTTTTTTCTTTCTTAAAGATTATACAATAGTTGTGATTTGAAAAGAATCAAATACTGATTTTCTTAGAGGTGAAAGGAAAGAGTTTATTAGAATTGTTTTAAAACACTCTTAGAAACAGTAAATGTATTTTGTTTTGTTTCCTACTTCCAAACATTTAAACAACTTGTATCTTGATAAGAAATTGAACAATATTTTAATAAATTAAATTTTTTTCAGTAGTGGATCAGTTTAAGCCAAATGTCTCCTCATGAGCATAACAATTCAAAATCCAGTTTCAAAATGAGCCGTCATATAAAGAACTGCCCTTGAACCTCTGCCTTTTTATAGTTTTACAGTCTATTTATGAACTGCTACTGCTTTCTGAAAAACAACACAAATGAAAATGCACTCTTGAATGGTTCATTCTGTACACAGTTTGTCATGCAGTAAATGCTTTTTTTCTCTACTCATTCAAGACTGACCTACAGTAGTAAAACTTCCTATTGCAGAACCTTTCTGTAAGCTGTACACACAGCCAAAATAGTAACTGCAGTGTTGCAATCCAGGCTGCACCCATGCCTGATGCTTTCAATAATTTGGACTTCCATAAGCACGTGGAAATGAAAGTAAAGGAACTTGAAAAAACTTTGCTTTCCAAACCCACTTTGTAGAATATATATACGCTCAAGTAGAATGGAATTTCTGGTTTATTTATATCTGCCTTATGACTGATGTTGGAAATTAATCAAAAGAAGAAACTTGGCTGCTTTGTCTTTTACACTATTAGGTATCTGTTAAATAACAGTATGCTTTGAAGTTAAGCCTGTTACAGATTATTGTTTAAACAATAACGTGTGCTTTGGAAACTAAAGAGTGTATGAAACAACAATATCTGAACAAGGGAAGTTATTTGCAGGTGTCACCAATAGCTTTTTCTTAGATATTGCTAGCTTTACATCAGATAGCTGCTTTCCTTCACATTGTTGCTTTCTCATAGCTAATACTTATTTTTATCTGTAGACAGCAAGAAGCAATTCTTGGCATGCTAGGTATACCATATTAACCTACCTCCAGACCATGGTGTTCTACAACCTCTTTATCTTTCTCAACAATGAAGAAGCAGTCAATGACATTAGATGGCTGGTTATAAAACTGCTGGAAGATGAACAGCTTGAGGCAAGTAATACCTTTTCTGAAATGCTTTGTTTCACATGACTGTTTTCCTGCCCTTGTCAATTTTTATGAAAAAGCTGTTGGCTGTAAATTAATACGGCAAGTATTTCTAGCTTAGCATTCTTCCTATTTTGAAACTATAACTAGCTTTATAGAATTTATTTATTTCATACTCCATTTCTTCTTTTAATATTCCGTTCCAGGAAAACAGCTGTTCAGAAAATACTTCATTAGTGATTTTTAAAAGTTCCATTGTTCCTACTTTTTCAACAGAATGGAACATTGCTTTGTTTCATTCTTCATTTAAGTACAGCTGAAGTAGGGATATTATCATTTTACTACAAATATTAGCATGGATGTTGGTAGAAAATGACAACTTTCAACAAGGTAAAATGCCTTCCTATGTGAAAGCTCTATACGTCTGTTCCCCATTTAATCGTATCAGCTTATTAGTGACAAAAATGCTTTTTTAAATACACACAGCTCACTAGGGAAGTATTTCTTCAGTTATAACTAGATTTTCCTTAGTTTTGTGAAAGTTGCATGCATAGTAGGACAGAATTTGTCTAGCAGATGCTGTTACTGATGGTGTTTCATGATTCACAAAGACAATAGTTTGTAAGCTTACTTGTCAGTCTGGCAAGCTTTTGTATGTCTCTTCAGCTAGTGATACTTCAGTATATACACATGGAAGGAGACAAAATCCAAAATCTTTGCTGTGGTACATGCATACAGTTGAAGATCTGTGTATGAATGCACAGTATGCTCTTAGAAGTGCTATCAGGATCATAAGCTTGTTCTCAGGAAAAAAAAAAGGTGCCTGATGTGAATCATTGAGTCTTGTTTGTCAGGCTTCCAAAAGCTAGGGGGAAAATCATGGAAATATTTTATTCTGGATCACTAATTTACAGAACTGAAGACTTGCATTAAATGATATGAATTTAAGTATGTTTGATCATGTTCAAGCACAGTGAGGAATCGTTAGTGTTAACCTCCAGTCTGTTCCATGTACCCTGCACCATCATTTTCACTGATTTTTGTGGTGTTGGCAAATATCAATGAAGTCAGTCCTTTTGGATGCTTGAGTGCCTTTCTTCTTTCTAGAAGAAAGATTCTGGAGTGTGATACCCTTCTGCCAAAACAAAGGTCCTGGTTTAGGTCTTCCTGAAGTTACATTGAAAACAGTGGTTACACCTGAGATGTGAAGCTTGCTTTTGTGAACAGTGAATTTGAAATAGCTTGAATGTACAAATTAAAATTTCTGGCTTAAAAGGTTTGACATTAAAATGTCTGTAAGTGCACGTAATACTTAAAGAACAGCACTAAGACTGCTTGCCCAACCATGCCAATTTCAGTCTTCAGATGAGCTCGCTCATGTCTTTCATGTCACTATTTGCTATAGCGAGGTGGAAAGCAACGGCTTGCAATCCTAGATAAGTTATTTCCCACACCAGTCAGAACACTTCCTCATAATCTCATGCAATCTTGAAAAATACCTTTTATTGAGTTTAATATGATTTGTCTAGTTATTTTAAATGTACAAAGTTATTCTTCTGCACTAGACTTGCAAATCAAAAAAGCTTATCTATGTTCATAATCACTTATGATCATGTTGTTACCATGGAAGCTTTTCTTTGAAAAGTAATCTTGTTCTTTCTTGATAATAATTGGCAAGATGCACTATCTTGCAGAGTAATTCCTATGTATTTTTTTAATGCTGGATTTTTAAGATGAGTGTGCTTTCAATAGAATCCCTAGCTTTAACTAGCGTTTGGTGTCTTTACCCTGTGGAACTGATGTTTTAGATCTTGGATTTAAAGATACTTCCCCTTCCCCACCCCCCACCCCCCACCCCGCTTATTTTGATACAAAGGTGCCAGACTGAATGATCCTGTTGGTTTAATATACAGTTTACATTTCTAATATTGCTAGAATTCTCAAACTTCCTGGTGTTTTCATATTTTTTCATAAAATCATTGCAACAAAGCTTAGCAAAGGACAATGTCAGATGACCACACTGAATGTCAAATAGCAATGTGACTGCAATACAAAATGTCCATGGGACATAGGACAGTCTGGCTTCTATTGAGTGGAAATTTCATGCATCCAACTTCAAGCACAGATCTCTAGAATTGAAGAAAGCTGTACTTAAATGGTATTATGGGAAATTCTCCTTCTGAAAGTCAGAGGAGTCGCAGACCTGATGGATTACTATGAATGTAAGATCTAATGTGACCTTGCAGCTGATCAAGGGAAAAAGTATGCAGTCCTGAAAAATAATGTCTCTGTACAATAGTATAACCACCGTTGCATATCACGTCTAATTTTCACATCATATAGGCAGTTGGAGAGAGCTGCAAGAATTATTTGAGTTTGGGAAAGCATGTTTTGCACTAAATAATTCTATTTACTAAGTCAGAAGTAGTGGAAAAGTGAAAATGACTGTTCAACTTGGAGTTATGGTTAAAGTGGTAGCCTAGTTAATCTGAAAGCGTCTTTCTCACAGTTTACTCAGCCATAATTTGATCTAGGAAGCTAACCATGTAGGTGCTTCATATGTTTATATTCTTATAAATCAGTGTACTGAATACATAGCACTCATGTCTTGAAAAGATTTTTCATATTATGCTGCAATATTACAGTAATGAGAATATTTTCTCTTTGTGTAAGTAGCCCCTTGCAAGTACTGCACTTAGGTTTTGCTGCTGCTGTAGAGTGTTTTTGTTCTGATATTGCTGCAGTTTCGTAGGCCTTCATCAGTCAATTTTGACCAAAAAAAACCAAACCAACCAAACCATACTTGATTGAGAGAGTATTCCTCTGCTACTTCTCTGTAGTTTTGTATTCTATAAGTCATCATGTGACTATGATCTTTCAATTTTTCAGTGTCAGATGTTGTGATAAATGATTAAACTTGTTAATGTATGATTTTAAAGGATTTGCTTCTAGGTGCTCCTTGCAGCAAAGTGTTCCTTTAAGTTAGATTATTAATTTAGAAATGAAAGTGGTTTTAATACAGTGAATAGTGATGTAAATGAGTACAGTTCACTTGGGAGCTTGCTCACTTTACAGCCAAGCTTCTTTCTATTCTAGGTCTTGCATTAGCACATCATGTTTCATTTAATAGTTTAGTTCTTAAGAGACTCACAAATTGCTGATAAACAATACTGGCAGACTTTCACTTCATACTTCTCTATGCTGCTAACAAAGTAGATCACGTTTGAATACTATGTTGTAGAAATGTAAATGAAGTGAAGTCTCAAGAGCTTATTGTTAACTTACTATGTTTAATTATTGCAGCACTTGCAGCTATATTTATTACTTTGTGGAGGTTCAGAACATTATGTTCAAGGATGTAATTTATTATAATCTGCTGCATTGGATTCAGAGCGTTGGTAGGTGTTTGTACTCCAGATAGACAAATGTTCTGTTTACAGTTATGTGTAACACTATGTACTTACAAAAAAATCTGGTGACTGCTGTCAGTGTTCAACAAGTTGATTTGGTTTTCAAGTTTGTAAATGTTGGGAGGTTTTTGTCAGCCTGCAGTTATTGAAAGTAGAAGTGAGTCTCGGAGGAACTTCAATTTAAATACAGCCTTACAGTCCTATAACTTCATGGTTTGGTGAGATTTGAACAGATGAGATAATTAGTAATACTCTGGGTTATACTTACTTTTAAAAGCAAGTGATTAAGTTGTCTCTACTTGTAATCCACTAACAATGTGTTTTGGCTGTTTTAAAAGGAGTGGAAAGGGAGATCTGTATTTTGAATGGTTTCACAATTAGATGAAAACTTAGTTTAATCTTGTTCTTTTGGGTTTCTGCATTATGGAAGAGAAGAATATTTTTCCAACCTAGAATTTTGGTTTTACTCACGTAGTGAAAAGAATTGGTACTCAGGGTAACAACGTAAATAATGCTGGAGTGTTACAGAACTGAATTGTTAACCATAAACCACTGAAGTTAGTTGTCATTGCTTATTAATCCAACATCTGTTGTATCTCTCACAGAACTCTTGGGCTATGGGTAGAACAAAATCAGCTTTGTCTCATGAACATACCTTCTACCTTCTCTTGGAAAAGCTCTTCTGCTTTTGTCAATTCTAGTATCTCCACATACATTTGAGGGGGGGAAACTAAATTCTTTTGAATAACGTATACCTCTTTTTCTTGGTAAAACTAACGTTAATACAGAGACTATTACAAATTCTGTAAAGCAGATTGATTATTTGGGGTAGGACATCTTGTTCTCATTCAAAGTCTATTTTCAAACTTTCTAAAGCTAATTAGTCTATGATACATATGTCTTGACAATGGAGTTTAATTACATTATTAGCTCGAGTAGTAGGTCGCTTTGTGACAAATTATGTGAAGGTAGTTCTATATTACAATAAGAATATGTTTTATTAACGTGTAAAGAGCCATACATTAAACTAGTTGTTTATGATCTATGAGATAACACAATAATATTTTAAAGACCTTTTTTTGGCAGAGTTCGGTAACTTGGCCTAGCTGGATGTGTGTAAAAGGGTAGTAATAACATAAATACCTGCTCCTTGCTGTGCATGTGTGCTTAGTAATTGTGGTATGCACTATCTCTGCTCACAGGTTAGAGAAATGGCTGCTACCACACTAAGTGGTCTGCTACAGTGCAATTTTCTCACTATGGATGGGCCCATGCAGACCCATTTTGAACAGCTGTGCAAGATGAGGTTACCAAAAAAACGCAAGCGTGACCTGGGTTCAGTGGTGGACACAATTCCTTCTGGTGGTAAGACAGTTGCTTCAGATACTAAAACTATGCGTGTCAATAGCAGGTTTGGAAGATATAAATACTTTGTACTACACTTAGATGTTTATTCTGCAAGTGCTCCCGCTGGAATAGGATTTGTCCTGTGGTTAAGCAGTATTCAGAAAATTAACATATACCCAGAGAAACGTTAGGCCTGTTGCCCATGCAAATCTTTTTCCTTCCTAAGCATCCATAAATTATAATGGCAAATTACTTGTCCTTATGTATCTTATTGTCTATTTGTGTGTATGTAGTGCAGATCCTAATCCTTGTTAAGTGCTTCGACAATTTGATTTACAGTGTAAATAATGAATAAGAATACACTACTACCAAAAAAAGCAAATAATGTTTTTTTATGATGTATTCCTACATTAAACTTATTTATAACTTTTCCAGAATTAACACTAAAGAGATTTCTCCATTTACAGTGTGCACAGTTCACATAGTTGAGAATGCAGAAGATGGGGGATAGCCAGTTCCTCAGTAAATAAAAGTCCTTAACTGCCACAACATAATTTCACTCCTTACCCGCTTTTGTTAGCAGTGTGTTTTTTGATTCTAAAAAAACCTTTTCGTTAACCTTAGGAGCTTTGGCTTCTGACTAAACATTTAGTGCATCTGAGTCACATTCATTTCACCCAAAAGGACTGGCTTTCCATATTGTCAAATAGTCCCAGTATTTGAGAAAACATTCTGAATGCAGAAATAGGGAATAGTGGAAATGCAGTTCACAAGCCATTTACTGAGAAGAGAGAAAGATTCTTTGAGAGAAGGAAGCTTATTTGAAATGTTTATATATACAGCAGTTGCAGATATTTAGTTTTTTTTTTTTTACACATTCTTCCATTAGAAATGAGAGCTAGAATCATAGAATGTATCTATGATTCTGTGTAAGAAAGCAGAAGCAATCTAGAGATCCATACACTAGTGTGAATTTATTTGACTGTATGGTCTGTAGAACTATCTGGTTTTCTGTAGAAGCTAGAGCTCTCTCTGCAGTGGCAGGGGGGTTTTTTTTGGTGCCTTTTTTTTTTTTTTTAATTCAGGGTCAAAACTCACTCAATGTTAGTGTCAGTATGTTATTCTAATGAAATCACCTCAGTTTAATATATAGGCTTTCTTCAGTTGTTCCTATCATTTAAAAATAGCCTTATTTTCACTGATAACCAGTTTTAAGTTTGGCTGTGTCATTAAGGAATGTCTTAGACAAGATAGTTGCACCTTGCCAAATGTAAATTAATATCCTGCAATTGCAGACTTGGTTAAGCGCCATGCTGGTGTGCTAGGACTTAGCGCATGTATTTTGTCAAGTCCATATGATGTACCTACCTGGATGCCACAGCTCTTAATGGATCTCAGTGCCCATCTTAATGATCCTCAGCCTATTGAGGTAACAATACTTCTATCATTTTTCTGTTTAATATAATACATCTAAAATATGCTTGACTCATTCTTAGTTCCCCTTTCCTAGAAATAAAAAGGACGCTATTAAGAAACTCAGTTTCTGCTGTTTTTTATTAAATGGTTCCAAATACGTTTTAAGTCATGGACTGCTTTTAAGTATTTTTTGTCTTAGTTCTGTTCTTGCTTTCAAATTTAAAGCATAAACTGAAAGCTGCAAGAACTATACCTATAATGAGGAACTAGTGTTTTTTAATTAAAAATGTCACTTTTGTACATGCCATTCTAGAATATATCAACCCGAAAGAAAAAAATCACTCTGAAATTTTTAAAACAAGGCATTATAAGTAGGCCTAGAAACAAGGTTTTAATGAAATAGTTACCTTTAACTCTATTTTTTTTGCCCTTTCTATTCGGTTTTGTTGACCTTTTGCTGTTTTAACCAGAGTAGTGAGCTTATGGCTGAAGAATTCCTTAGATTTAACAAACTTTGCTATGGTGTGCTTTACTGAATCAAGGAACTGGAGTGATTGGACTTTTCTTGTGTTAATTTCATAATAATCTTAATCATTTTAGTAACAGAAGATAGTTTTTCTCTGATTTGTTTCTTCTATGCACCTGATGTGATTCATCAACTCTTTCTCATGTTTTGAGACCCAAACCATTGGTTTGAAATGTCCAAGGAAAAGGGGAAAAGCATTTCACTTATACTTTATAAGAATCTATTAATTCTTTCAAACTGAAAATTGTAGGGCAAAGAATCCTTTTTATAAGAATGTTGGAGTCATGACACTGGTGAAAAGACTAACCAAAACTGTAAAAATTAAAATACTGGGGAACTGGGCTGAAGTCTGCAGAGCCGTTCTGACCTTTGTAACTGCTCAAACACTTTGCTCTACTCGGCAGTTATTTGTTGTATTCAATGTTTGTTTTGTCATGGAGCTTAAATTTGTAACTGATACAGATCAATACTGATTGTCTGCTATGCAGATGACTGTGAAAAAAACGCTGTCAAATTTCCGGAGGACTCATCATGACAACTGGCAGGAGCATAAACAGCAGTTCACAGATGACCAGCTACTAGTGCTTACTGACCTCTTGGTTTCACCATGCTATTATGCATAGATAGGTAAGATTAATTGTTTTGACATAAATTGACAGAAACATCTCATGAAATCTACTCTAGCTCTTCAGTGTAGCATGGAGTAGAGAGGAATCCCTAAGCCACAGGGAGAATTAAGTCCCTTGCACCTCCAGTGGTCTGTTCAGGTTCAGATTTGTTTTGGTTAAATATTGTCCATCTTTTTGTGTGTCCTTGTATTACACTAGTGTTTTGCTAAGACACTCACACTTGTTTTCTTGAATATTGATGTTCCTTTTCTCCATTTTCTGCCAGTTGGCTGCCTTTTAAATGCCTGGCAGTTTCACTAAAGGCAAGGTACTTGCTGCTTTGTACTTCTGATGCCTCCGAGGACTTTAGCCTACCACCCAGTGCAGTATATCATCTACATCTCACGATGGGGAATGACTGCTACCAAACTGTTTCCTCTTCCACATTATGGCTCTGCTACTGGTTCTCTTCACACAGGCATGTCCCCAAAGAGTGAATCCATTCCTGGAGTTTCTCTTTGTTACACTACAAGATTCTGATCTCTATTGTATTGTGATGTTTTGTGACAGTATTCCAAGAGAAGTTTTAATTTATATTTTCATTTTGTTCTGTGGTAGTAGCATGAGGCAGTAATCTTGTTTTGAATTCTTGTTTTGAATTTTTTTTTCTTTCAGGTTTCTCCTGGAAAAATGAGGATGTAGGAACCTTTCTGCAAAATAAAGGAAACTCAAAGAAATTTATCATGTAGAAAACTTCTTTTGTTGGAAATCCTGATGCCTAATCAAAACCACTTTTAAATACAAACTAAAAGACCTGGTTCTATTCAAAAAGAATTTCACCTCCCCAGGCAGCAGCTGTGGGAACCCCACAGTCTCCTTGTAACTGCGTTCACAGAGCCTGATCATGAGTTTATTGCAAGACCCCTGTCATTGGCCTGCATTACACATCAGTCTTGTTTCTGCTTTCTTGCACACAGCGACACACTGCACATTTCTTGTCCTCTTTTTCTGACCCTTCTTCCCGGCTGTTTCCAACATCAAAGATACGCAGAACCAGAGAGTGCCGCAAACCAGAATATTGTCAGTGAAGCTCTCCAATTCTGTTGATGCAACTTCTTACCTAGTCAGCGTACAATACCAGGAACCTATCTTTCTCAGAGTTTATTTTTCACTACTTGGATTTGAGTGCCCCTCAGGTGACGGGCTCTGTATCATTCAGTCCACCTCAGGGCAGGATTGCCTTTTTGTACCTTCCTTGTCAAAATGTAAATAGCTGATCTCTGTGCAGTATAGATGATGGCAGGACAAAACGTGGGGAGTGAAAGCTCTTACTGCCTGGCCAGGTTTTCATAGGTAGCTTGACCATGTGTGGAATAAAAATCTATGATTATCTGCATACTTTTAAGGGTGAAGACTATGGGTGTTTTGACATAATTAGAGCCCACAGAGATGAAATTATGGACTATCACGTGATGGTTGAATTCACAGAATGAAATGTATGCACAGTGTGAAAAAGCGCTGAATGGCTGACTATTTTTAACAGCATATTCTCATAAAGATTGTCACTGTTTGAGCAAGCATATCTTGTTCCAAGATTGTGGAAGCTCTGTATTTTTGCCTGCAGCTTTGTTCAGAGACTGATATCTATTGGCTATTTAACAACATGTTTAATATGTGTTACATAGTTGTAAAAGACTGTATAAATTGTAGAGGCATTGCATTGACAAAACATTGTACAGTTTGCAACCTTTTACATAACACCATTGTGAGATTAATTTGTAAAGATTCATATTTAGATGTTAATACGCTAGTGGTTCTGGCTTTTGTATCAAATCAAATGCCATTATTAGTTTTTTAAATTATTTTCTTTAACAGAATATCTCTTCATGTATGAAAGGCAGAGGTTTTGTTTTGGTTTTCTTGTATCTCATTATTACTATGTCTCGTTCAGATTTTAATGCAACACTTGTGGCCATCTCTAAATGCTGACATCACATATTCTAGTGTGATAAATTCATAGAATGTGAGGTACATTGAAATAATTCATAAACTGGTGTGTGTTTCAATTTTCATGCAACCCTACAGGAGCACTGATATATTTTGAGTGATCTACCTGCCGAGTGTGTGACTCATTCCAAACTTCAAAGCACAGCAGTGTTCCTGGTGCAGTATTTAATGAGTGTCAGCACACAGATGTAACCACTGTATAGCGTAGTGCCAAAATTATTATTTCAATTGTGTACGTAGTTTAAGACACAATAAATGGACTGTTTGTAACATCTGCATTTTTTTGTATTTCTAAAGTGGAAGTTTTTTATTTTGAGACTATAATTTAAGGTTGTTTACTGTGCTTTTGAGCTTTTTGTATGAGGTATGTGTTTATCATGGGATTTTGCATTGAGTTAAAGCAACATAAAGGATTAATCAAAAATCTAGTTCTAATGGTTGGGACACTAGGTTTTATATTTACGTAAAAATGTCTTGACCTGGTGAGGCTTGCCAAAAACCTTACTAACTTCTGAGAAGCACACTTAACATTGGAGAAACTATTTTGAAGTGGAGGGGGTTTTGCTGATAGAATTTAAAACTAACGGAAAATATTTCCTACAGAGGAACATCTTTAAAGTATGTTTTGGTTGATTAACTAATGGAGCAGATATTCTACGTGCCGTTTTGCCTACACTAAGGGCAGCTAACTATAGGATCCAGCTCTGCTGCTTTTTACTGTAATTGCGAGTTTCTTTTCTTAATGTCTATAGTCGAAGCATAGCTGCAATTGGTTGCAATGTTGAGGATCCAGTGGTCTGTAGAGAATCATTCTGTAGGCAGAGCTATGATGGCAAATAAGTAGATAGTATTAATTCACAATAGCTGTTTATAAACCAGCAATAAATTACTTGATCCAAAGAGATTGCCTAGAAAATAGAGTACCTATTCAAAGTACAGTTCTGTAGGGTGAAATATGTGGTAGTGTGAACAAACTTGTATTAATTGACTTTTTGTGGCTGAAAGATTGTTGGTCTCCTATTCTGAGAATGTAGGAACAATCGTGAGTTCACCAAATACTGCAACTTCATTGCTACTTCTATTTCCTAACTTTCCCCAAGCAATATACATGTGTAATGAGTTCTGAGCTTTCCATCACGTTGATGTCTTAACGCTGCCTCTTCCCTAAAGCTTTAGAGATGAAACAACTGCAGTACCTCAGTCTGGAGAGGGAGACGTTTCTAGTGTGAGAAGAGAGAATTTTTCCCATTGAATAGTAAGGGAGATAGAAAAAGATCTTGGAGATGGTCTGGTAGCCTTGATAGCCTTAGTGACCACATGTCAGTCTGCACAAATAATCTCAGTGACCACCACTGTTTGAAGCACCAGAGAATGGCAGTGATGTAATGCAGAATTGATTTGTTGGTTTGGGGTTGGTTTTTTTTGTTTGGGGTTTTGTTTTGGTTTTGGTTTTTTCTCGAGTTGTAGTGACTTACTGTTTAGTGAATATCTTGCTAGAGTATTAAGTGGAGTGATCTCCCATACTTCCATAACTAAGTGGGTGTGTTTATGCATGTGAAAACCTGCTGAAATCACAGCAGAGACACGATGCTTATTTTGATAAAAATGTATAAGAAAATTATCAAGTAGGCAAATAAAACTTTAACTTGTGCTTTTGGGTGGCACCACAGACTTGACATTGGTGGACTGTGTTATTAACAAGTTGAGCTGATCTGTAAATGAATTTTTTTTAAAAATGAAAGAGGAAAAGGTATGAAGGTCATTATTTCTGATAGAGTTTCTTATGACAGTATCCCTTTTATGTCCAGGTATCTGCGCTTTCATCCTTTTTACTTCTTTACCAGGCTGCTGGAAGTCCTGTGTTTGGTACATATGGATGATGTCTGCTGTCGGTTTTTCAGGCACCCCCAGCACCCCACGCTCTGTTCAGTCTTGCACTTCCTTCCACAGCTTCAGACTTCCTGGGATCCCGCAGCAGAGACTCCAGCTTCCTTTTTTCCTGTGCTGCGCGAAACACAATCATCTGGTAGGACATGGAGGGGGGGGAACAACTTCCCAGTAGATAGTTTTGCTGGCCATTGTCCTTGCAAGATTTTAGCTTTAACCCTGCTGTGAATTACCAGCTAATTTGTTTTACATTCTAACTGGCATTGTGCAGTAACTGGAAGGCAACTTCTGTGGATTTCCCTGTCACAAAATACTGGCTGTACACAGTCACATTGCTGCGCAGGCTCTAGAGAACAGGATTTCCAGTAACGGGGGGGACTTTCACCTGAACCTGATCTAGACTTCCAGGTTGTCTGCAGGCTAGTGGTAACCATGCTCCAGGGAAGGGGGTTTTGTGGTGGTTACTCAAAGGAGGTACCTGGGCCACTAGGGCAGCAGTAATTTCACAGTCTGCTGCAAGGAACTGGAGGTTTGATTACAGAAGAAAATTAAACTGTGTGGAAGATGAAGAATACTGCTAAGCTGTTTAAGGCAATGCACACAAATTACAAGTAAGTTGTAATTGGTTTGCACTGAGGGTTTTTTCTCTCTTGGTCAACAGGTGCCTCTCAAAGCTATTAAGAGATATTTAGAAGGGAAGGTCCATGAGGTGAGAGGGGGGGAAAAAAGGTTAGTATTTTCTCCCTGGGAAGAAGAGTGACTCTCAGCACAAGTAAAAGCTTAAACTGTTGCCTACAAATATTATTAGAAAAATTATCTTTGATTTCTGATGGATTAGAGCGCAGTGCTTAGAGGCATTAGCTGCATCCTAACAAGGCAGACTTTTTCAAAGGCGAAAAGGAGAGGCAACCTTGCTGGCCGTGATCCTTTTCTAATTCTAGATTAAATTACTTTTTCCACAAAAGGTTTGTGGAAGTTCAGCCTACTTTCCCTGCTTGGGTTCTCAGCACCCTCACTGCTGCAGGCATTTTGTAGAAATTACCTGAGCAGATTTTGGTGTTAGAGGTGGAGCTGGACACCCGCTTCCCTTGCGCAATAGTGAGGGGGGTTGGGAAATAGGAAATGCAATCATTTCTGATTGGCATACTGTGGAAAAACAGCAGTAAACCAAATAAATCTGTTTTAGCAATAAGTGTAGTCAGATTAGCAATAAGTCTAGGTAGAAGCCTAGGTGAGTTTACCCAGAAAGGCTTCTATTAAGAGTTAAAAGCTTTTATTTATTCTCTCCTGGCTTTTATTTCTATTTTTCTGGGTTAATTTCCCCTTCCAGCTTCTTTCCCCTACAACTGTTTTGTTAAAATCAAAAGGTATTGTTGTTAGGCTGAGATGGGGGCAGGTTTCCACAATTAAAAGTAATTTCTGATTTCTTGTGTTAAATATCTGCAAAACTTGGCACTGCTGTAAAAAATGTCTTGGGAACATAATTTCTTCTTATGCAGTAGGAACTCCAAGGCTGAAAAATACTTGAGAAGCTTGATAGTACTAGAGCGCACTGAGTTTTTTTTATTAATTAGTTTAAGGAAAGGCTTAAGAGTGCTGTAAAGAAAGAGTTAATATCCTAGTACCTTGTGCGAGGTGCTGCAAAAGTTGTTGCTTTTGTGTTTCCTGCCTTGCAAAACAGACTGATTTCTTCCACTGTGCTTCTCCCCTGCCCCAGACTTTGGCAGTTCTTTTAAAAAGGGGCAGCCCAGTGAGACGCTTTGCTGTGCCAAAGGGACTGCGCAGTGTTTTGTGTTCCCATGGAGATCCTTTTTGCCTCAGCTCATCCCCTCTCTCCCCAAGTACAAGCCCTGTGTTCTGTTACCTTCTTTTGCGCTCGCTGCCTCCTGCAGCGTTCACAGGCTCTCGGCCGTCTGCAGCGTTTCTCAGCATGCATCACCAAAATGCTATCCAGCTTGTCCTTTTCTTCTGAAACGTTTGAGGCTCACAGGCTGTAACGAGGAACACCTTTTCCTTCACTTCAAACCACAGTTCATAACTGTAGAGCGCTAAAGCATCTTAACCAAAAAAACACCCCTGCTCTTCATGGGCCTGCTATACTGCATTAATGAAACGAGTGACAATCTAAACCTATTGCTATTAGAAAATGCAGGGGTTTCTTTTGCTATTTTGCACATAATTAGTTCTAAAATATTTAACTCTCTGTAAGGCCCAAGTCTTACAGTTTTGACTCCTAAATCCATTTCTCAGCATCTCAGGTAGGGGTTTCAAAAGCACGTAAGAGATCAGAGTCTCAGTCTTGCTAACTCCTTTAAACGCCGTGGGCTTGCTAAAAACAATCCTATTGGGCATGTGCAGCCTTATTTCTGTATGTGTGCTTCTGCCTGCTAATCTAGTAACTATGGGAAATTAAGAAGTCTTAACTGTGGTCATCCAAGGCAGAGCACTTGGCCAAATAACACCTGGAATTATGTAGACCGTCCCAACATTTTCACGGAATCATGGAATTTTCAGAGTTGGAAGGGACCTCTAGAGATCATCTAGTCCAACTCCCCTGCTGACGCAGGAATGCCTAGAGCACATTACTCAGGACTGCAGCCAGGCGGGTCTTGAAAATCTCCAGAGAAGGGGACTCCACCACCTCCCTGGGCAGCCTGTTCCAGTGCTCAATTTAAAGGCCTCTTGTTTTGCAAAATGTGTTACTACTCCTATGTGTTTGGTAAGTCATGCCACAGAAATTGTCATCGCCTCACGTGGACTCGGATTAGACATAGTGTGAGACTAAGGTCAGTTTTTATGCAGTGTCTTGCTTACAACTGAAGTGCGGTGCGTTGCCTGCTCTGAAAGGACGTGGATATTGTGTGCACATTAGTTTCACTTGAAGAGAACAATCATCGCTGTTTCCTCAGCATTAATCACTTTGAAGTAATTCACTCTTGCATTAGGCTGATATTTTGTCAGTCTTGTTTAATCGTGCAACTCAGCATGCTCTGATGTTTATAAATAAGAAAATTCAAGGAGGGAGATCCCAGCTTGTCAATGAAAAAACAACTCGTACTCAATAGGGCCAGGATTCACCCACAGAATTCAAATTAACCATGCCTGGAGAACAAAAATACAAGAGTGAAAATAAAAGTGATAGGCAAGCTGAGAGAGAACATAGCTTGAAGCCACAGGAAACCATGGACATCATGTGTTGGTTTTTGGACCTTCTTCCTTCTGTATGCAACTAGTTTAAGAACAAAACCAAGGCAGAACGCACCTGACCTGGGTGCCCAGGTCGCAAGGCACTGTTGCAGCCTGCTCTGATGGCATTTCCCTGCCACAGACCCCCACAACTAACCTGGACTGATTGCCAGCTGGAAGTGTGGTCAGCATGCAAGGCTCATAGGCCGAGCTGCTCTTGTGAGTCGTAGGTTTACTAAAACATTGCTCTTAGTTTCAGAAAGAAACGTATTGAAAAATAAACAAGCAGGTAGCACTGACAAGCTTTCAGGTGTCAGCCTGGTGCTCGTCTGTCTTGATGGGTCTACAAAGCACCACTATGGCTGGGGCTAGGGGTAGATTATTAAAGACAATACACAGATTGTGTGTATGTAGTAGTATATGTAGAAATGTACAGTGTAAGACAAGCGCCCATGCGTAAGTCAGAAGTCCTAGGTCTGCTGTATTTTTTGTAGCACTTTTGTGCCTCATCTGGCTGGACTTTCATCTCTTCCAACTGCATCTCCAGTGCCTGACATTGAGGTCCCTCGGTTGTGTCTGCCTGTGTGTGACAGCCTGTGCTGGCTCGGAGAACGTGCGCTGAGCCTTTCCTCATTGGCAAGCCCATGTAAGTATTCTAAACGATCCCTTAAAGTGCTCAGATACCCAACAGTCTCCATCACTTTAAATGACAGCTACTCTATTTGTCATAGTAGTAGTTGGCAGTAAACAGATAAAGAAATACTGATTATTTTCCCTCCCTCCTACGGGAATACAGAACATTCTTTGCCTTAGATCCTGTGCTTCTGGGCGCAGGCAAGCAAACAAAAAGGGCTTCCCTACCCCGCTGAGTTTGCACAGGAAAGCAGTGCAAAAGTACAAGCGGTGAAAGACACAGTGAGCAAAACTCTGCCTTAAATTTTGATGATCTACAGGTTTTGGTTTGGGGCGGGTGTTTTGTTGGTGTTAAGTCAACATGGAGGGACCTCGAAGCCTTGAGTGCCCAGCTGTTGACTTGGTATCCCGGTGAGGGCATGGCTGTGATGTGACTTGTAGCAAACCCTCCAGCTGCCTCATCTTACCTGGCTTCAGGGGTAGCCGCCTTTGCCCTGTCTGTCCCTCGGCTGCTGCTGTGGGTGCCTCACGGAGGAGGAAGGGCTCCTGATGGTGCTTCTGCATGAGGCTGGACGGGGTCTGGGACCCTGCCAGCTGCTGTTAATGTGGGCAGACACGATGGAAACTAGGAAGGAACGGATCAAAACCACAGTCTACGCTGCTACAGCGCCTTGCATTAAACCAGACAGAGGGCAAGTGCGTGCAACTGGCAGTCGCGATTTGTGCTATTGCTTCTTGCCCAGCTGGAAGCGCGGGTGCAGCCCTAGAGGCGATGTAGGAGGCCCAGGGGGGTGTCTGCGTTCCGTGCGTACCCCGGCAAACCCCTTTTCCCCCGGCAGCTCTCGCCCGCAGGCTGCACCAGCGCTTCTCTCGGGGGGCGCGGAGGGCGGCGCAGGCGGTGTCGGTCCGGCCCTGCAGGAGCCGGGCTGCGTGCGCGGCGGGCCCTGTGCCTGCAGCCGCCCCTCGGCCGTGGCTTCAGCCGCCTCCCGCCAGCGCCGCGGCTGAGGTAGCGGGGCGGAAGGCGCTTGCGGGGCTCCGCCGCCCGCGCCGAGACGGGAAGAAGCCGGGCCGGGCCCGGGCGCGGAGGCCGCTGCGGCGGGCGGCTCCCGCGGGGCGGCGGCGGCGGGCGGGCGGGCGCCATGGCGGGGCGGGCGGCGCCATGGCGGGGGCAGCCCTGAGGGAGCGGCGGCGGCGCGGCCCCGTGCGTGCGGCGGGGCGGCGGGCGAGCCGCCCCCGCCGCGAGCCCGCCTCGGCCGCAGCCGCGCTGAGGCGGCGGGCGGAGATGAATGCGTCGGGGCGGCTGCCGGCGGGGGGCGAGGAGGAGCCCCCCGGCGCCTCTCTGCTGCCGCTGGGCGGGAACGGCAGCGCGGGCGGCGGCCCCGGGGAGCTGCGGGAGGGGACCCACGCCGCCACCCTGGCGGCCTGCGCCTCCCTGCTGGCCCTGGTCTTCTGCCTGGGCTCCTACGGCAACCTCATCGTCCTCCTGTCCTTCTTCGACCCGGCCCTCAGGAAATTCAGGACCAACTTTGACTTCATGATACTCAACCTCTCCTTTTGCGACCTCTTTATCTGCGGGGTGGCCGCCCCCATGTTCGCCTTTGTCCTCTTCTTTGATTCGGCCCGAGGTGTCCCGGGCGCCTTCTGCTTCACCTTCCACCTCACCAGCTCCGGCTTCATCATCATGTCGCTCAAGACGGTGGCGGTCATCGCCCTGCACCGGCTGCGCATGGTGCTGGGGAAGCAGCCGCACCGCGCCGCCTCCTTCCCATGCACCCTGCTCCTCACCCTGCTCCTGTGGGCCACCAGCTTCACCCTAGCCACCCTGGCCACCCTGAAAACCCACGGCTCCCGCCTCTGCCTGCCCATGTCCAGCTTCGCCAGTGGCGAGGGGAAGATCATCCTCTACCTCTACGTCACTGACTTCATCTGCTGCGTGGCCGTGGTGTCTGTCTCCTACGTCATGATCGCCCAGGCCCTGCGGAGGAATGCCCAGGTGAGGAAGTGCCCACCCATGGTGGCCATGGACACCTCCAGACCGCAGCCCTTCATGGGTCCCACAGCCGCCGGGGCTGGCGTGCAGAGTGCCATGCCTGCCTTGTACAGGAACCAGAGCTACAGCAAGCCACAGCACGTCCAGACGCACAGCTACACCAAGCACCTTGGCCAGCCACCGGCCACTACTGCTGGCCGGCTCCAGCTGGTGCCAGCGATCAACCTGTCCACAGCAAAAGACTCCAGGGCGGTGATCACATGCGTTGTCATCGTGCTCTCCGTCTTGGTTTGCTGCCTGCCCCTGGGCATCTCTTTGGTGCAGGACATGCTGTCCAGCAGCGGTGGCTTTGTTCTCTACCAGTTCGAGCTGTGTGGATTTACCCTAATTTTTTTCAAATCTGGGTTAAATCCTTTTATATATTCCCGCAACAGTGCTGGACTTCGGAGACGAGTCCTCTGGTGCCTGCAGTACGTAGCCCTTATCTTTTTCTGCTGCAAGCAGAAGACGAGGCTTCGGGCCATGGGCAAAGGCAGCCTGGAAGTCAACAGGAACAAGTCATCCCACCACGAGACCAATTCAGCATATATGTTGTCTCCAAAACTGCAGAAAAAGTTTGTGGACCAAGCCTGTGGTCCTAGTCACTCCAAGGAAAGCGTGCTGAGTCCCAAGGCTTCTGTCGGGCATCAGCACTATGCACAGAGCAGCTCAACCCCCATGAACACCCGAATCGAGCCCTATTACAGTATCTATAACAGCAGCCCTTCCCAGGAAGTGAGCACCCCAAATAGCTTGCAGCCGGTGAACTCAGCTTTCGGATTTGCCAAATCCTACATTGCCATGCATTATCACACCACCAATGACTTGGTGCGAGACTATGACAGTGCTTCGACTAAGCAGATACCAGTGCCCTCGGTGTAACGTTAGGAAGAGGTTCTGATCTAGCTGATCCAGTGGGTCCTCTTCTTTGCTTTTGTTAATGATTATTCTGAACTCAGTGATGCTGTACTGCTGCTGTACTGCTGCTAGTTAAGAATAATGCCACTAATGTTAATATCCAGCTATTTGCATTTGAAGTGAATACTAGGATATTAATTCCATGAAGCTTTCTTGAATTTCTGCAGAAAGTCAAGAAAGGCGGTATTTTAGATTTGTATTTGGAATTGTTACATGAGGGTGTTTTTGTTACTAAATTTTACTGCTGGAGAAGTAAGAAAAAGTAAGCATTTTAACTATACGATTCAGCACGTCACGAGGCAGAGTATCTCGGAGAACAATCTGAGGCTGCACCAGAAATATTACCTGTTAAATTGCATACTTGCTGTATTTTCAAGAAGGAAGAATTGGGGGGATGCATGGTAATACGATACTTAAATTTAAACTCTTCCCATTGCAGAAGGTTGAAAGAACCAGTGGTATTTTGTTGTAGCAAGTGTCAGTAATAACAAAGGTTCTTTCTATTTGCAGGGTGAAATCCTGCTTCCATTGAGGTAAATGGCAAAATTTCTGTGAACTTCAACTGAAGTTTAGGATTTCAGTCTTGGTTTCCTAAAGCAGGACAAAGCGTTTTAGAAACAGCATTACATTGCCACCAGAGAAGGACTTTTGAGAAGTGTTGTGGCACTGTAATAAACCTGTGAAGTATATATATTAATTTCCACTGTACATTTATTTTAAGGATAGGTGGTGTTAAGCATCCCAAGGTAATATATAATTGGAGAAGTATTTTATGTCTGGTAGAAATAACTGTGCAATACCTAATTACAGGTTTTACTTGAGGATAAAGATGAATATTGCAATACTATAGTACTGATACGCTATCAGTAACGCAGTCACCTCTGGAATTTTCTAATTCAGAAACTCTTACGCAAAGAGTAGTGTTGCTGGTTGCTTTTTTGTCTATGACTTTGTATAAAAGTGGAATTGGGGGGATTCGGCTGTGATATTCCTGACAGGTAGAACGGACAGCTGTTAATGTCTTCAAAAACAGAATGACCACATACCAAGATGACAACTACAAGTTTTTGAGGTTTTCTTAAGAAGTCTAACATCAGTTTGATTTAAAGATTAATAATCTGTCTACTTATAAACTCTATCTGTTGGTCTACGCAGTGAGCAAATGAACAGAAGTATTTTTTTATAAATCTGACCATTTCCATGGTGTCACATGTTGTGGGAATTCCTTATGAGATGGAATGATTTGGAGGCATTTAAATTCCTGACAACTATTGCTTGAAGTGGCCAGGTCTTTTTGAAACAAGCAGTCACCTTTCAACTTCCATGGAATTCAGCAGAGCCTTAGTATCTCTGAAGTAATCGTGCCACAGGCTTTTGGTGCCTCATTATAGGAAAATACCACATCTTTAGCAAAATTACAGTGGTGGGAAGATGATTTGTTATTTTAGAAACAAAGAACATTCACATCATTGTCGTGTGTGAGTTGTTTGTTTGTGCCATTTGTTAACTAAACTATTTTCAAGATTTTCCTGGAAGACTATTACATTATGAACACTGTTCTTTGTTTAACACTCTGAATTTTAATTAATTTTGAATAATTCAAGACAGCTTTCTTGCAATAAAATGGATGTGAACAACTTTCTAATACAAATGAAATTGAAATTATTTCCATAAGTCTTTTCTCTCTGCCTGGATATTTTTCTCTACAAACAAGTAACATGGTTCTTTCTAAAGCAATTATAAAAGATAACTAAAAGATCTGTCTTGTTTGGTTTTTCTGTCTTTGCATTTCTCTTTAGTACAAAACGTACTAATTTGGAGGGGAAAAAACTATGTGGGATCCTGTCATTTTGTCTCAATCTATATGTTCTTAGCAGCAATTACAGTGTCAGATCGGAAGGAGTATAGGACCAGGACCCCAAAAGTGGTTGCAAGATGGGGTCCTGTATATACTTCAAGGGAGTTGAAGGTACGCATTAAGACTGGTTTTAACATTAAGCAGTTTTGGGGTTTGCTGCATGTATGTATGACTCCTACTGTGCTTTTGATTTGGATCACACGAACTTCATCACATGACAGAAGATGAAATCCTTCGCACCTGATTCACAAAATAATTTGCATTGAGCATTCATGTGGGAGTAAAGCAGGAAGGGTACAGCTTTAAGACAGAAGGAGGTTTTGTTGCCTTTGCGTGATGTATTATTAAAAGAACTGAAGTCCTTTCAAAGCACTTTGTAACACTGCTCTTCTGTTAACTCCTGGTGCCAGTTGTATTATTAGTACAACCAATGTGTTAATATGTTTATCGTGTCAGATAGGAAAGTGCAATGCCTTTTAATCTGCAGTAGGAACAAAATCTGATCCGAGTTGTCAATTGTATTAAATAACTGTGTTTTGGGGCGGGTTTATGGATGTACCAAATAGAGGCTGGATTTTGAAAATACATAAATACAATTTCTTTGAAGTGAATCATAAACTGAAGTAATCAGTTATATGATAAACAATTACTTGTTTTAAACTCTTCCTGGAGTATAACTCTTGTTTTTTCCTTTAGTCCCCTTGTTGCATCAGAACCCTCTTCTGCTGAGCACAGAACCAATAAAGCGTGACTGCAAGGTTAAAAAAGCAACAATCTAATCGAGAGGGGAAGCTACGGAGTGCTGGACAAAGGAGGTGGAAAATGTATGTGAAAAGAGGAGATGGGTAAGACAGTAAGCAATAAAAGTATCTGAATACTGAATAGCTTAGAAAAAGTAGTTCTGTAGTTAGTGGAGTCCATGACACAAGAGCAAGGAAGCACCTCATGAATATGAAAGGTGGCAAATCCAAAACTCGTAACATGCTGTACTGCCCGTGCATACACTGCGGACCTCATTGCTGCAGGACTGTTTAGAAAAAACTAGGATGGTTTAACAGGCGCTTCATGTGGGTAATGCAAATATCAGGAGCCTGACAGTTAATGCTGACACATTTTGGAATAGATGTAAAATTTTGTATTCCAGGAATTAAAGCAATCTTTGATTTCTGGGGTTAGGATGAACCCATCGTGGTGGAACAGGTTATCCAATGTATGTTTTCAGTGTGCTTTTCAGCCGCTTTTGAAGTTGCTGGTGTTGGCCGCTGTCACTATGTTTGGCCCAAGGACTTTTTCTGCTTCATTACTGAAAATCTACATTTGTGGTGTTGGGTATACTAACAAGTTGATGAGGATATCTCGTAAAATAAGGGGCAGCCTCAAAGAAAGCATAAAGAAGCTTATTAGAAAAACAGCTCATCAGTTCCTTGGGGCTGATCTCACTAACAAGTTGCGTCTGGTTGTTTACAGGAACAAAAGTATTTGAAAGATTTTTATAATTCATAAGGTTTTTTTAAGTCATAGATCTTGCTTTATGGTGATAGAGTTGACTTTTTCAACTGCTGTCCTGCAGTATTGTGGGTTTTTTTGTCCTTTACATATAAAAACTGAAAGCTCGTAATGCCAAATAACTTCAAACAGCCTCAAACAATACCTACACAAACTCAAAAGGTTGCTAAAGAATGATCAACAGTTGGGTACCACCTTAGAACTTTTTAGACTAGAGATTAGAGAGATTTCTGTATGTCAGTATACATTTTTTTTTTTTCTAAGTCACAGAGCCAGTCTGCCTTAGCTAAGGCTTCAACAAGCTGGGGAGAGAACAAGATGCAAAAATCAGTCAAGAAGCATCAGTGCCTAATAATTTTGTGGTACCTTGTGGTATTTTATGGTATATATGGTTTAGGTATATAATTTGTCACTTGTTAGGAAAGCTGTGAAAATTATCCCCCATATAATCTTCAGCACCCCTCCACCTGCAGCACAGGGAATAAAAAGTTAAAGGGACTTCTGAACTGCAAGGGTTGTGCTTACCTGCACCACTATCTCTTCACCTTCCTCCGCGAGGTAACGAAGCAGGGCTACAGAGAGAAGCGCGAGATGTTCACGATGGAAGCAGAGAGAAGGCAGGTGGTGTAATACCTTCAAATAATAGAATAGTCTTGCAGGGATTAAGGTGGAGCCCTATGGACATTTTCTAGGTTTGCCTTCTGTTTTGAATGGGTATTTTAATTTTTTTTAAGTATTTAAAAGGAGTGTATTTGCACCGATGCCACAGGTGGATGGAGGATTACATAAACAGTCCTGCCGCTGACCGCTGGTAAGCAATTCTGCTTGTGCTGCACATACCAGGGAAAAAAGGTCCCAGCTCTCTCTTTCACCAGTTAGCTGGCTGCCAGCCGTTTAAAGATCAGGAAAATAATTCTGTTTTCACAACAGCCAGCATACCTGACTCTTCATGCTTGCTGAGGAAAGGTGGGTTTGCACAGAGCGCAAAGAGACCTCTCTGTAAATGGAGACGGCAGAGGAGGGTAAGTCCTACTCTGCTTCTCGTAATTTGCACTGGTGGAAAACTGGAGAGTCAGCACCATGGGACAAAGGGAGAGAAGGCAATTTCAAAGCGCTTCTGGGGTTTGTGAGTACTGGTTCTGTCCTGCGGTGCAATTGATGTGTGTTTCTTTGATTTGAATAGCTCTTTGGTTATTGTCAACTTCAAGCGCTGTGCTTCGTGCGTATACCAAGTACAGCATCCGTAAGTTTAATCAGTACTGGCCAATTGACTTTAAAATGTCATTTATTATGTGCTAATAAATGCTGACAACAGGTCATTGTCAATTCCTACTTAAAATGGGTTTACATTTAGTATGAGAAAAATACTTTCATTCATTAAAAAAGCTGTCCCTGAACCTTGGTTCCAGAAGTCAAACATGCCTGCTGCAATGTGGAGTTTCTCATTTTTACTAGGAAACAGCAAAGGGAGTGTGAAAACCATGTACTGCTCCAGCTGGATCTTTCTCTTTTCCAAATACATTGCAGAGGAGTTGTATTTGCTGGTAGCTCCTTATGTTTATTTCATGTTTCCCCTTTTGGCATCAAATAGGATGGTATTAGTCTTATTGTGTCACAGCAGAGCTAATTCCTTTTCAGAGCATGTGTTTCAAATGTGCTATCCCTTACGTTGTACATCGACATTCTGCGTTCCTGGGTCTGTGGTCTTCTCCTGGTAAGTTACTTGGGTTTGCTCATCTTATGAGTGAGTCCAGATTGTGCTGCGCTAAATGATTTGTTCTCACCTGGTATTTATTTTCTGTCACAGTCTGTTGATTTTCCTTGAATGTGAAAACTAGATCAGCTGGGTTTTTTTAATTTTTTCAAATTCCATAAATAAATAATTAAGTGGCACTAAGTGATGGCAAGGGCTATGCAGAGGTAGCACTGAATTCATTCAAAATGGGTCAGGCTGATGGCGTCAAGTGAAACTTTCCTAAGTCTAAATAATAATGTACAGAACTTTCTTGCTTATTCTTCAGAGATTTGTGATAACAGCATTTAAATAAAGCTCACACCAATTATTTAAAAGTAGAGACTGACATGCTCAGATGGCTCTTTTTTGATTGTCTGGTTGTATATGTTAATCTATAATTATAAAAGATTTTAAAGTCTGATCTCTTGCACCAGTTACTTAAACGAAATGATGTAGCAGCGTGGATTCGCAATTGCATCTCTCAGATGGCTACATTAAGTAAATCTTTAATCTTTTCTCACTAAGCCTCAGAAAGAAGCTGTTACCTGTGTACTGTCATGGTTTGCGTTTTTCTTACATGTACACAGTGTGTGTTCCCATCTTAAGCTGTACTAGAACTGAGAACCTGAACTACCGCCTTACCTTTGAATGACATCGCTTTTCACTGCAATAATCTCAAAAAGGTCATTAGGACATGCAGCATCACTTGAGCTATTCTTCCTTTCAGGTGACATCCGCAGCATGTTCAGAAATGCTGGAAATAGCTGAAGAAAATCAAGCAGCCAGGTAGAAAAGGCTGTTTATCAGTGCTGGGGTCTCAGCCCTTTGGATAACGGATTCTTTTATCAGACAGAATAACGCGCACGCTACAAACCCGTTAGTAACCTCTCCTGGGACTGATTCAAGACAAACCCCATTGCAACACAGCAGCCTTTGCAGAAGGTAAACACAGAAATGCTTTTATTTGACTGCAGACTTTCCAGGCGCAATCGTTACGCGTTCTTGCGTCTCATTCCATCTCATACATATCCTGAGTGGATCCATTTTCTGCTCTTACAAGTGGTTCGTTGGTTGTTTTTAAGACGGCTGCGAGCTGATGCCAGAACATTTTCTGCTTGTGTTCCTCAGGGCTCCACTTTAAGTAGGTTTTTCTTTTCAGCAGTTTCCTGAGTTTGCTGAATTTCTGCGGCACGCTGTTGGGCGGGAGGTCTTCCAGCACAATCATGATGAGGGAATCCTGATTTTCATTCAGGACCCGGTGTTCAGCAAAATACAGTTCATACTGACACCAGCAGCTGTTTACAAAATTGGGAGAAAGAACAAAAAGGACCTTATGGCTGTTCTCTATGCAGTAAAAAATGTTACCAAGTACGGGATGCCCTGGTTTGAAATCCCTCTCGTGGTAACATATCTTGAATCCATCAGTTTCCAATTTCTCCAGTAGATTCTCTTTCGTCCAGTTTGCATCTTGTTCACTGTATGAAACGAAGGCATCAAAGGGCTTGTTTTCTGGCCTCTTCTCGTACTGCTTCCTCTTCGCCATACACCAGTACCAACCCATTCTCACGTACCACAGCCCATCGAAGCGCCAGCATAAGCCTGTTAACACCAAAACCACCAGGATGGCAACGCAAGCTGTAATAGCCATCTGGACGCCCAGGGAGCAGTGCAGAAGCGTGAGGTTACTGCTCTCCACCAACGAGCCCCTTCTGTCTGGTGGAAAGCTGCACCTGAGATTTCCTCTGCCATTTATCTGCAAATGGGGGTGGTGGATATAGACATTCACGAACCAGTACAAGTCACAGTTACAAAAAAAATGTTTACCTTGAACAGTCAGAACACTCAAACTCGTTAACTGGCCAAAAGTGTCCTCCACGATGGTAGTAATGGCATTGTCGCTAATGTCTAACTCAGTCAGAGAAGCTGGGAGAGCACCACGCTGTAGAAAGGAGATTTTATTCCCTGATAAATTAAAATATTTCAGCATTGGAAGAGATTTCCCAAAGTGATCAGGGAGTTCCGAAATTAGGTTGTGACTGCTGTCCAGATTAGCAAGGGTAGAAAGGTGGCTGGCGGGTTCCAGTCTGGTGATTAGGTTTCCAGAAACATTGAGATATTCGAGTTTCTCCAGGGCGTCAGTTAATGACAACACGTTCAACTTATTTTTACTTATATCACATTTTGTTAAAGTCAACGGAAAATACTCAGGGTGCATATCCGTAATTTTATTATTTTGAATATTAAATATTGTTAAGTTGGAGGCAGATTTAAAACTAGGGGGTATCATTTTAATATCACTGTTGCTTATGTCGAGATGCTGCAGGGAGATAGGTAAGTCAGGAAGCACAGAAATCCGGTTGCTGCTGAGATCCAAAAATAGTAATTCTTCCATTGTGTCAGCAAACCACTCTGGCAGTTCTACAATGGAGCAGTTGGACATCTTCAGTTGTTTCACTTTCTTTGGAAGGCTTTCGATGGGTGTACCAGCCTGGTTTCTGACAAATGAAATAGCATTAATATGTACGGTCCCAGGGGGAAGTTTTGGAGCTGCATTAGTGATTTCTGGACGTACAGTATATATGAAGTGATTTCCTTGAGCATACATCTTTTCTAAGTTAATCATTTTTTTAGCAAAGTTTTGGGGTATTTGACTTATGTTGGTGAAGGACAAATCAATTACCTTGATGGTTGAAGGGAGACACAGCGTATCCAAGCTGTTTATGGGATTGTTGCTAATATTTAAAAACAAAACCTTGCTGAATGGGAATTTACAGAGCGCCTCGACATCTAGAATGTTGATTGTTAATTTGTTGTAACTGGCATCAACAGACTGCACGTTTTTCATTGGCAAAACCAGGATGAACAGCGACAGAAGATCCATTTCCAGGTCACTGTGACTAATGTCAAGCTCCAAAATACTGTCCAGCTGAGCTTGGCAGACATCCGGATCCAGTTTTAATGTCAGCTCTTCCTCGGAGAGTTTGCTGTTTGACAGATCGAGTAACCCATTTATTGGTGCTGCGCAGAAATTAGGCCTTAATGTGGCTGTTGGAGAGACCGTTGTGTTTTTCTCTCCTCTTCGGAGAAGATTCTCTGTACTTCGCCTGAGTCTCGGATTAACGTTTTGCAGGACAGAGGGACCTCCCGACTGCGGCAGCTGCTCGGCAGATGCAGAAGGCTCCAGAGCGGCCTCTGAGGATTTGTCAAAATACTTATAAAGTTGCAAAGACCCTGAGGCTTTGTTAGCAGGTAAGAGCTTCAGGTGGGGTGGAAGACCTGGTACAAGAAGTTTCTTATCATTAAATGATAAATTCACGGAAATGAGGCTGAGCAGACTCTCAAATGCACCAGGTTGAATGTCCTTGATCTGATTGTAGGAAAGGTCTAAAACTTCCAGCGCCTCAAAACCTTGCAAGTCTCTCTTGGTTACTTTTTCAATTACATTGTGTGAGAAATTGAGAGCTCTTGCTGTTTTTGGAGCTTGTGCTTCTGATACAGAAGAGAGGTTTAAATAGGAGTAGTTATAAAATGGGAAGGCATAGGCTGTAGGTGTTCTCCGAGTTAGGAATCCATTTGCTCTACTGAGTAAGAAAGAAATGAAGTAGAATTGAAGGCTTCCAATAAGGATCTTCATCCTGGAGAAAAGACACGTGAAATCCATCATTATGATATGCTCTATGTTTAATGAATACCCTTAAAAAAAAATAAATCCTAGTTTACTTGGAAGTACAGAAATTGTTTCATTAGTTGTATCTATGAATCCCTTTTTATCGACATAAAAAAGTACATCTTCCTTCATTGTTACTTTCAGGAGGCAAAGATGAAGGATAGTGTCGGAGAATTATTTGAGGGAAAGCACTATTCATTTCAGATCATTGTAGATAAAGTCTGAATGACTTTCCCCCCACCCCACCCCCCCCGTCCATTCCTTCCCCCCCACCCCAGGCAGGTAGTGAGCAGCCTTTGCAACAGCATCTTTCCATTGCATAATCTGAAATGCATTTCCGTAACCGCCGCCTGGGACTCGGGTTTTACATCTCTCCTCCTGGCACCCAACAACCGGTTAAGTCTGACCCCTCCAAAACCTGTTCAGCCAGTTAAGTGGTGTATTCAAGAGGAATGTGTCCGGGAGCTCCATGTAACTGTGTGACCACGTATCTTCTTGTGATCCCATCCCCTTGGTGGTTTGCTCTCTGCTAAGAATTTACGAGTGACCATTTACTCAAGCCTTACCTGTCAGAGTAAGGAAAAGAGTAAGTTTGCTTTGAAGTAGGAGATCAGAGGCTTGTATGAGGCAGCCCGCACCAGGAGAGGTCACTGCCTGTGCATCGTTCTTCTTTGGAGACTTCCCATTGCTTGGTAGCATCACTGCCCAGCTCCTCTCCGGCCCCGGGTCCGTCTGTCACCAGTTTCCTGACACCTGTGCTCTATGTCTTGTATTTATGACCTGAGAACGCAGGTGCAGACCTTCAGGCGAGCAACCTGGCGTTACCACAGTCCCCTTTGCTGCCCACCAGGCTCGGACCACCAAGTTTAACTGAAGAGAAGGGACCCCAGCGACTTCCCAGCTCTGTCCCCTGGACCCTCCGCTGCCAAGAGGACCCCACCACCGGACCACCCCGCGTCCTGCCGCCTCACACCGAGCAGGAATAACCTGCGGCCGCTGCACCACGGGGGTAAGCGAGCCCCCGGGGCCTTAAAAGCATTGCAGATTTAAGGCTGGAAGACAGCTAACAGCTCGCCCCCTACTTCCAGCGACCTTCCCCGTCCCTCTTACCCCTCTTTTACTCGCTCTCCTCGGCTTCTGCTCCCCCGCTGCCGGTACCCGTTGCCGCCGCCGCCTTCGCCGCCTTTTGTAGCCCCGGGAGCGGGGCGGGACGGGACGGGACGGTCCGGGACGCCCCCGGGAACCGCCCGGCCCCGCCGGCACCAGCAGCCGCTGCAGCCCCGCTGCCTTCCGCCGGGCTGGCAGAGGCGGCTGGCACCGGAGATGCTTCTTCCCGGTAAAATCTGCCAAGTTTTCCCCATCACCGCAGGTGCCCGCAGCTGCCCAGCCCCTTGCCGAGGGGGAAAATCGAGGGTGGAAGTTTCTTGTTTTAACGCTTCAATGGTGTGAGCGGTGTCGTCCCAAGGTATCTGCTGGCTTCGCACCTACCTGAGCATCGCAGGGAAGGTCTGGAAGCACTATGGGGTTATAAAACTGATTTACTCCCCTAATGTCATGTGTTGGGGGGGGTGTTTCCCAGGATGGGGAGGTTTTTTTTATTGGGCTCTCTTACGTGTGAATACGAGGTCTCGCATGCCCGAAACGCTCCTGCAAGGTGAGGAATCGTACCTTTTGCGCACTTTAACTAGGGGAAAGAAAAGTAATGACATTTTCTTGGTGTTTGTAGTGCTGTCTTGAAAGATGCACTCTTTGTTTGCAGCTAGTTCAATTCCGGATGCCAACAGAAGGGGAGTCAGCGGTTTGCACAAGGTATAGAGCTTTGTCATCTGGTCCGCTTTTTCCACCATTGGTGGTTTTTTCCACTCTTTTGTAACTGCCAGTGACCGGAAACTTCTGCGGCAGCCCAGAGGCTCCCCTGTCCAGTCCTGGGGGGCTGGAAAACCCCAAGGTTGTTTGTGCTCCCTTTCTAGTCTGACCAGGCAGTTTCCTGCCCCGGCAGGTTCTGGGAATTGCCCTGAAGTCACCCATTCTTCAGACAGATCCTAACTTGTTTTAGTAGAAGAGGCAGGAAATTAAGAGCCCTTTGGACATGTCGGGAAAGATTCTTGCTCCTGCTTTCAACTTGGGGTGACCCCCTGTAGACAGCCGTTTCTCCCCGATGAGTCTTCCTTCCTTCATCTAAACACAGTTGTGCTGCTCTTGAACCTCAGTCTGTAGTTGACTCTTTGGGGAAGATGGAGCAGCTATATTCTAGCACAGGGCCCATCAAACCACATCTCTTTGGCTGGCCGTAAGGGTAAATCATTGTTAGAAGTGAAAAAGAATATTTTTCGATACAAGAATTATTATTCTACTGACATGCTGTGCTGGCATTATCCT
Organism: Burhinus oedicnemus; assembly: GCA_008921705.1. Lineage (NCBI taxonomy): Eukaryota > Metazoa > Chordata > Aves > Charadriiformes > Burhinidae > Burhinus > Burhinus oedicnemus. The sequence goes on along the minus strand of VFFE01007110.1, from coordinate 198,018 downwards.
AACTTGTTTCATCCAGCAAACGTTCTGTGCGTTCATTAATTCTCCTTTTTTTCTTTTATTGAAGGCAACCTCTTATTTTGGGGATTGTGGAGGAAGAGCGGTGCATGAGAAAGGTCTGTATGAGTGAGCAGGCAAAGTACACACAACGTGGCTGAGAGCAGAACTAGGGCAGGATCGTGTCTCCCCACAAGGACCCAATAAAGAGATTTAATTCCTGAAACAGGTCTTCTTCCATTTGTTTGCTATCTCTCTGCAGGGGATAGGGTGGGTTTTTTTTGTGCTGGAAATGTAATTTAAGGGAGGAGAGCTGAACCCGTGCAACACCTGCTCAAATCCAGAGAGAATGAGCACCAGCCTTCAGGAGACCAGACCTCAAAGGAGCTTCTCTTATTAAGGTGGGCTTAGACTTGGGTGCTGGGTGAAAACTGCAAGTCATATCTGTGTAGCTCTAGAAATAAGATATTTATGACGTGGGAATGCACTTGTCTGCCTCTGCGCAGAGAGAGGGAGTAATACCCCGCATTTCTTTATCACTTGAGAAAATCTTTCCAAGACCAATGGTCTTGTTTCACCCCTTCAGCTAAGTGAAACTTCCCAGGGACTGTCTCACCTCTCGCGTTGAGCCACTGACTCCTCTCAGCCGTGTCTGTCAGCTGTGCAGTTGTCTTACATATAAATATTCTGTCTGCTTTTTGATCGGCGTTGCAGCTAATTAATAATCTGTGAGTTTAAATGACAATTCAAAAAGAGGTCTAAAATGAACCCCTATTGTCTGAAGTCTAACGGCTGCGATACTTGAGGAGTGTCTCTGAGTGGAAATGCAAATAGAGACGTAGCAATAATGACACAACTCTTACCTTCTGTAGAAAATTCTGATTTGATTTCCTGATATTCAGTCAGCAGGGCTTGGGAAGGAGTGAGCGCCGCCGTTCTGACACTGCGTTGGGTTGTGTAGGAGGAGCCCACAGGTGAGTTTTAAGCATTGCTGCGCCGGTAAGTTGGGGGGTGTCTGAAGTGCTTGTTACTGATGTTTGTTCTTTCTGTGCAGATAAACCCTGTGCTTTGGGACCCAAACCAGCTCATTCTTTGGACTCTTCTCATAGCAGTAAATATCTCAGGTAAGTGGTATGTTTCACTTTCCCCAATCTCCTTTCCTTTGATGTGATTTCCTTTGACTAATTGCAGATGATATCAGTACCATTGCTGCAAATTTGCTGTCTGCCATTCACGTTATTATCCACGTTGCCGATTCTTAAGTGAGCATGGAAACAACTCTGTCTCTCGGGCTGAGAAGCAAACCTGCATGATATCTCGGGCATAAATCTAAGCAGACCAGCACAGAAACCAGCAGCCCTCTGGTTCTGCTGTGTGCTTTCTGCGTACCAGAAGAGCCTTGTTTTTCCCCTGTTTTGGTACTGACGGGTTCCCGCACCCCAGGGCTTGTCTGGGAGAGGGTTGAAGCTGCAAGTTACTCTCAGTTGCACATTTCTTCTAGATTCAAATGTGTTAGAATATACAATTATGTTTGATTTAATTATTTCTAGCAGTATCAACTCATGGTCTATGGTACCCTTTGGGGTTTTTGTGTGCATCTTTCCTGCTCTCCTCACCCCTGCCTCAGTGGTTCTCTCCCAAATCAGCTGTTGGTCAGGGAGAGATGGGAGAGGGTGGAAGAGAAAAGCGTATTCCTTATCTTTGTGGATTTGTGTGCTTGTGTGTAGTTCGGATGCAAGACTGGAACATCTGTGAGCACGTTGCTTCCTGGGCAAGGGGAAGTAGAGACTGAGGAATAAGGAGAACCGGGTATAGATTTCATGGGTTTGGCAACAGTGTGGTTTGCTCATAAAATGGCAAAAGTTGGCATTAGTGGCGCACTGGGGTGCTGTGGCTGCTTAGTCAAAGAGTTTGTGCTTCCCCATCGCGCTGGGGGCTGCCCTCCTCTACGGGGAAGTGGAATTATTTACATCCTGCAAAATAACTATTCTTATCTTTTCCTCTGATCCAGTTACCACAACCGAGAGGTTTAGCGTGTCGTCATTTCTCTTCCCTTTAATATGACCTAGCCTGATAAATGCTGAGGAAGTCTGACACCGTCCCAACCCATGCCGTGTGTCTGCGTTCTGCAGTGGGGCGCCGTGGCACACATGTCCTCATCAAACCTGGGGCTTGGGCGCCCAGCCCAGCGCTGAGACTGTGTCTGTACTGCCTTTCCTAAGAGCAGCCAGGTAGAGACGGGGCAGCCTCAATTCAGAATAAAACTACCCCGAGGGATTGCACAAATCTAACACTTCCACCCCCTGCCAGTGCCTTAATGAGAGGATTCATCCAGCCCATTGCAGACAGCTTAGGGGAGCGAAGGATAAACGTGTGTTTATTTTTTCTTACCGTATGTTTACTTCGGATGCGTCTTAGCTGCTGCGGACCTGAACAAGTGACAGCTGTGGCAGTGTCCAGAACTGGGATTAAGGCAGCTCAGGGGTAACAGTGCAGCTGGAGGAGCTGCTGCTGACACGCTCATCCCACGCTGGGTAGGTAGCGAGGTGGGGAGCCCTTCCTAAAGCTTTGCAGATTGTGCAACAAGTTGTTTATGTCTGGCCAAAGACAAACTTTGGTCAATACAGGGCCTGGATTCACACCGGATGCTTAATGAGAAGATTGGTCCAGTTGACTGTTCAGGCAAGTAAAAGAACTTTAGGGAAACTAAGTTAAAGATCTAAAGGCAGGAGAACACTTTTTTTAATGTCTTCCCTTTTCTAAAAGTTACTGGCTAAATACAGAATTAAAACTGAAGTAACACTTTGCTTATTTATCTAATACTTCACAAGAAAATTGGGGGGGGGGGAATCTAAGTAGACGTCTCTCTTCCCCCTTTTTCAGTTTCCTCTGTCATATCGCTAAGCCATCAGAAATAAGGATATGATTGGGAACAATTATTTTGAATTTAAATGCCATATCATCCTGCTGCTGCTGTTTTGGTGTTCTACTATATGGGGCAATAAAATGGGTTCTTACATTGCAACGGTCTAGCAGTTTAACTTGTTATTGGGGGTAGTATTCAATGAGTCATATGTCAAATGGTCGGTGGATTTCCGTTTGACAGAGTTACAAAATTGCTAGCTTTAGAAAAGAGGAAAGAGTTGGCTTACATCACAGGATCAAGACATTGAACATACATACACTGTTGCTACAGACCGAAATGTTGCCCAGCTTTTGTCCATTCCAGCACACATCATTACAGACCCTACACAGCGCTCCCAAGCTCACCATGGTGGAACGTAAGTAAGAGAAAGCATTCGGTAAGCTTTCTCACCTGAAAACTTGGTATTTCTGGACTTCTTCCACTGGGTGCTCAGCACAGGGCAGATGCTGGCACTGTGACTAAAGGATACGCACATAATCTTGTCTGTGATCCGGAGTAACTCAGCCACAAAAAAAACAATCAGTGTCACACCTCGTAAAAGCACTGAAACGGCTTTCTGCCAGCCCTACAATATTCTCCGGAGGGAAGAAAATCCTTGAGGATATGGTGGGTGTTGGCTACAAACCAGCGATTTGCAAACTTTTTTTCTTACCTATTTGAAAACTACTATTTTAGAAGTATAATGGAAATGTACTTGAGATACTGCTCTTAAGTAACATTTCAATTATCTTCTAGGAATGTGTATTGGCAGCAGACTAAAGCTTCATGTGCCTGCACCAAAAATCTTATTTGCAAGGTAGGCGTGCTGCCAGAAAACAGACCTCCAGCCTGGTATTATCCATTAAGAGCAGGTGGATGTACCAAGTCTTTGTCACTGAAAAGAAAACCACTGAAACACACGTACAACGTGCGTGGCTGAATACAGACAAGAGGAGTCTAGAGGTCTAGCTAATATGGACCACTCTGCCACAAAAAATGCTGACTGTAGATCACTATTATAATACCTTAGCATTCGTAGAAGCAAAACAGCAAATCTGACCGATGTCAGGAAGAATGTTCATCAAAATAACCCTACAGGATTAATATAAAAAAACCCAAAAAAACAGTCCTGGAAAGCAGCCCAGGCTGGGAGAGGAAATCACAGTTGAAGGAAAGTAAGAAAAGGGAGGACTGTGAGATTAATACAGTTCCGAGCAATGAAACTGAGGTAACATTTGTGTTTAGATGAAGTAAGTTACAGCAGTAGAACAATTATTAGTGTTGTAGTGGCTGCTGAAGGCTCCTGAGCAAGAAGTGTTGGTTCACTTTTTCATTCTCTTGTCAGTTAAACTCCTCACTCGAAGCTGGACCTTGCTTATTTTGCCTTTTTGAAGTTGATAATATGTACCTTCATGATGACTGCAGAACGTGTCATACACAAGTCAAACAGGAAGTGCAAGACAAGATTTTAATCATTAAAAGTTTATCGATAGCCTCTTATATACACATAGTTATACACAAAGTGGTTCACAAGTCCCTCATCTTATCGAGTTCCGCTGGTGAGGTTGGTTTGCTGAAAGCTTCCCTCTGCCTTTGTCATCTCACAGACGGGACGTTAGTGTGGAAAACGCCAGCGGGGTTGTTGACAGCTATGGCTTGCTGCATGGGCTTTAGCTGGGCACTGAAAGGAGCCCGTATTCATCTGCTGTATCCAGAATTTTACAGATGACTGGAGACTCCACCTTGAACATAAGAGATCAAAACATTAAAGACTATATGAAATCATCGATACATTTTTACAAGGGATTGCAACAGAGAACATGAGATTAACGACAACAGATTGCAAGAGGCACAGCAGTCGAGCACCACTTTTTAAAATTTAGTATGCGCTTTTTACTTTTGGGTATGACCTCTGTAGCTTATTAACAATGTAACCACCGTATTTACTAATGACCCTCCTTTCTCTAAGCAAACGCAATTGCACAAAAAGCAGTACTTGGTTAGCAGCTATGTATACAGGCTAAAGTACACTACAGGAATCTTTTGTGACAAGTCACTAGAAAGAAGGGGCTATTTTAAACATGCACCTGGAGACGTCCTCTACTAGGTGGCACCTGATCTTAGGGAATTCAAGTATGTCTTTACATACCCCAAGGATGTATTGGCAAGAATGTGGCTCTAACATGTATATGGTCACAGCATGAGGGGAGTCAGATTCTTTACATCTGAAAAGGGAAGAGAAGTTTTGTCATGTTTAGCATGTGATAAGCACAAAACAAAACCATGTATTTTCCCTAGTATCTGGAGCATTTTTACTAAGCTAACAGTCACTGTTTTCTGAGACACAAAACATCAGTTTACTAAAAGAGTTAACTTACTTCAATTTCACAGTCACCTGCCTTGGCTTGTCTGTTAAGTCGCAAACATCTCCATTTCCATAGAAGTGAGACACCATCCTGCCACAAAAGATTGGAATGAAAAAGTCTGGAAATATTGACCACAATTCTTAAGCAGACAGCTAACTTGTGTGGCACAGTGTCTCATCACTCCTCAAATACTTCACACTAATATACAAAACAAAGAAGTAACAGGCTGTATTTCAGTTATTGTGGAAGAAGCAAGTAGTTGTTCACTACTGGAAGATTTTTTTTCTCTGCATCATATCCAGGGTGTTGCATTGCCTCTTCTGATGTTACATGTTGATGGGGGGAGGGGGAGGATAAAATATCTATACATACTGCTCTCGACAGTTTATTGTATCTATTTGTAAACTGACTATTCATGCACTGCAGAAGTATGCCCTGGCATTTATTCTTCCCTATCGCAAGTAAGAGACCAATTCAGTAACAGATAGGCAGAGCAGTAATCATGGTGACTGTAACCGTACCTAACTGTCTGTGTGCCGTCTTCTCTCAGATAGTAGGTTCTAGCAGCATTCTTCCTGGACCATTCAATGTGCTCCTCCTTGCTCCAGGTACCTACAACCACAGAAGTCTTGCCACTTTCCTTATCCTGAAAAAGGAAAAGCTGATAAATACACCTTGTATTGTACAATTAGCAGTGAGAATATTTTAATGTCATGTAGAACGTCATTTCTAGAGCAAGTCTGCTGCTGTCAACATAACATGTTCTTGCATTTGGGACAAACTATGACTGATCTTGTATTAGGGTCAAGAGACAAGCTGGTGGTCTCTTCAGAACAGCCACCCAGGCTGTGTGAACTGATAGAAGTGTTTCAATGACCAGAAGAGCATTCCCACAAATACACCCACATTTTTTCAGCTTTGATTATCACTATGCTCTACCTGATATGGTACCTACATCCCCCTGCACAAACTTAGGCAGCACACGGGGGATTTCTTTTCTGAAATCCAACTTCTTAAACCCAAGATATCAATCAGCCAAGAAAAGGATCCTTCTTTTTTCAACCCCCCTCACACCCACAGCCACCTAGTGGCAGAACATAAAACTATTTAAACATACCTCGTGATACTGATGAACATATTTGCCATAGCAGAATTCGTACTTCCACCAACCAACACCCTAGGGAGAGGTATGATCTCAGTGTTAAAACAAAACAAAACCCCCAAACCAAACAAAACACCCCACAACAAACACATCCCTCCAGACCCTAAACCACTGGCTATTTTAGCTGTAAAACTCCATATTTATTAAGTAGATATGTTAATTCAAGGTTTGCACCGAGACAGAATCTCTTATTAGACTAATAGACATAGGCAAGGGATGGAATTAATGAGTTAAGCAAAGACTCTTGGAAGAGCCACATAGGACTAAATTCCTTAAACTATTTGGATACTATTTGCATCTTTTAAAGAAATACTTTCCTCTTTCAAAGACAGGGAAAACTTCAGATGCCTTTTTTTCTGCTGGCTATTCTCTCAATAAGTTTTATCAGATTTTTTTTTTTCTTCTCATTAACAAAATTAGCACTGAAAAATTCTCATCATCTACTTTCATTTCACTGTCTGCTCAAATAAATTCAATTTCAACAGAAAGGTTAAAGATACCTTTCTGGCACAGACTTTGGTATAAAAGCCTTCCCGATATCAATGCAGGGAAAGGCGACTATTATGTGTTTAAGAATGCAACTATCAGAACTCATTGAAAAACTAAACACATACATAAACCAGTATGTGCAATTAAGGAGTAGCTATTCTGTTATGCATAGCTTTATTTCTCACCCCATGGAAGCAGTAGGAACCACTAAGAAATTCCTTTATAAGTTGGTCATCGGTCAATTTGGAGATGTGGGTTGTTCCCACAGTTAATAGTTGATGGCTTCCAACAGCAACAGGCTTATGAATGGAAGAAAATTTCTCTTCTTTTGTTGAATGCATTTCTTCCTGAAATTAAAGTATATACAAATACACCCATTTAGATTTTATATGTCCCTTGCAAAGTCTTATATGAAGTTACTTAATACTAAGTGAAGTGGGCTGTAGGAAGAAGTATGAAAGCATTTTGTCATTGTTTTCACTGCCTTCAACATAGCTGGGAAAAAAAAATAAAAATCGAAAGTCAAAAACTTAACACATTTATAAACTGTAGGCTATGAAGGCTACAAAAGTTTTAGATTAGTAGCCCAAACTTACTTGCTTTGTTTTCATCCCATGTAAGGCAAGTTACAGATTATTTCAACAAGCTTAAAGACTGTTTGGAAGACTGACATGATCTTAGAAAGTTGGGTAAGAGAACTTACTCCACAGAACTGGAAGTTGTACGTGTTACAACATGGAAAATAAATATTTTTCTATTTAAAATTAAACAAATCCTACCTCCTTAACCCTTCTAAAAGGCATCTTCATCATTTCTTGCTGTTTCTCCAGCTGTTCCAGATTATGGGGTTTAAGTGGGGATCCTGGCAGAGACTGGCAAAAGATGTCATTCACAGGGGAAGCCCTGAACCTGTCCAAACAAGTTAGCAATACATCACTTATTACACCTTAAAGATGTACTTTTTTATCTCTGTAAGTTTCTGACTGAGCTGGGCTGAGGCGTGTATTTTTTTTTCTTGCACTTGCACCATCTCAGCCAAAGTTACACTCTTCTTACAACTGGTGTAAATACACTTTTTGCCCAGCATAGTCTCACTATGTCACACTCAGACAACTGGCAATACAATCTGACCCCTCTTCGTCAAAAGGAAAAAGCTGCATATTAAAAGGCAAACTGCATTGTGCGTGTACCATGAACGTAGCGTCATAGCTCCACAAAACTCTCTCAGAAGCTAGGAAATGGCAAAGGTTAAACTTGATAGATGCAGTTCCTACATAATTAAAGGACTACATTCGTACATTATCTGACATGTGTGGCTTTTCATACTGCATATATACCCATTATTCTTTTATCACTCTCTTCATGAACTATGTCTGCAAAAAGCAGCTTATTTCAGGAAAGAAAAAGCAAAGAGATGAAGCAGAGTTAACGCAGTTTGCTCCTTAGTTTACACAAACGAAGGCCTCATTAAAACACCAAATAAGCCTCAACAGAAAATAGTAAAGGAAAGCAAACATCAAAATGAAAATCATACTGACAAATGAAGCATTTGTTCAGTTTCCATTGCTCGTCTCATTGAAAAGGTCCTCTTTAGAGAAAGCTTATTTACAAAACAAATATGCAGATACTGCTTCAGAGGCAAGGTGGCTTTTTGTGATGTCCTCCTAGGAGGAGTCTGTAATACACAGCAGCAGTTGTATGATCATCACCACTGGAATTAAAAGAATCTGAAAACATTTCCCAAATTGTAACTGCACTCTAGATTAAATAAGCCCTGTACCCAAAGAAGCCTAGTTTTATCTGACTTTTATTTAAACAACATTAAGACTAACAGTTACAGTAGACAAATATTACTTCTCATTGCCTTCCTCCCTGTCCCCAATTCCCACCAATTTAAAAAAAGTCAAATTGTATCCAAATAAGAACAACAACTAGAACTAATGGATATACTTTTGCTAAGTTGATGCGAAGTGCATTATGGGATAAGATAATGGATGTGGAGGAAAACCGCGGGTGGCTGAAGTACTGCTCAGTGCTGTTTCAGGAACACATGAGACAAAAAGTGCATTTCATGTAAGATGAGATCTGTTTGTCATTACCCCTGCTGACACCAAACAGTGTTTCCAGCCTGCTATCTCCACCTATCTTTATTTACTAAGATGACGTAAGTGGGAGAATAAAGATCTTGTATGTTTATTTTCAGTATTTCCTGCTAGTGGCCACAAAGCCTTCCATGCCTTCCCTCTGGAAAGAGGCAGCAGCTCAAGATTTTATTCTTATCAAACGATAGAACAATTTGCCCATGCATTTTCTGTTTTTTCTACTGATATAGAGGCTTAAAAGACTCATATAGTAAATAGATAATAGCACAACAGGTAAGTGCAACAGATAACATAGTATTGCCAAGCGCATCTACATGAGAAAATTTATAATTGATACTAAATATCTAACAATAGCATAACTTATTTACTCCAACTGGCAAGTGTTTCTAAAAGGCAGGATTGAGGATTTGGTCCTTTAGACTTTGTTACCTATTTCAGAACAGAGATTAAATACTCACTTGTTCTGATGTCTGTGTACACAAGAAATTCAGAACTCCTGTCCATTATTTCCCCCTTCATTTGAATGTCATGTTCACTTTGCAATTCTGTTTACACCCCTTGAAAGGTCAAAATTCTGTGCTATTGAGACTAAGAGTATCCCTTAGATGCATGGTACAATTCAGGAGAAAAAAAAAAAAAAAAAGAATGATTTTTGGAAAATAACACTGACATTGTGAATTATTCATATGAAAATGACTTATGCAGTTGAAGGTAAGGCAATAAAGCAGACAGATAGGAGCTCCTTAAGTTGGGAGTACTGCTAAAATAAATGTTAAGATCATGGCTGAAGACCATACTTTTCTGAAATTGGAGAAGCTGAAGTCTATGCACACATATAATGCACATATGCAATCTTCAGTCTTTGACTACCATGACAATGCTCCCCCAAGATCTTCAAATAATAAACTAAGAGGAGACAGGGTGTTCTTAATCTGCCTGCAGCCTTAATGCCCTCGTTTGTGTTTCTCCAGAATGACAGGGCTAGAAACTTACCTGTTGAAAATCAAGTTATACTTCCCATGTGCTTCTCATGTGGGATCAGTCACCAGAGACTTACAAAATGAAAATACTGGGCAACTTCACATGCAAACTTCTGACACAGCAAAACTGCACATGCCAAAGTAAGTACATACAAGTGTCACAGCTCTGTACCAGAAACCACAGCTGGATATATGACTCATATAAACACACACATGCATGGAAATTTATAAAAATTTGAAGTGATAATGTTAGCCAAAATTGGAGTACCATACCTATATTTAGGATGGTTGCATAACAGAGGTGTCAATATAACCACTTCATATTCACAGGTTGTAACTTCTGCTACTGAAAGAATCTCATGTTTAGCTTCTGGATGACAGATGTACATCACTGTACTTGATCTGGGTAGGTTCTGTCTCAAGCTGCAAGGTGTGCCGTTTCCCATTTCTACAGGATAGTACGGGGTCATCTGCCCTTCTATATTTTTTGTAGGTATCTAGGTGAAAGAAAGTAACAGTTAAGAATCACAGTAAAGCTCCTTTGACTCTTCTGAAACGAAAAACGCTATTACATTGTGCAGTGTCAGCATTACTGGATTGAACCCAGCCTCCGCGTAGTTACGTGGTGTTTCTGCAACATCCAAACACGTTCTGGTTTATTACCTCCAGCACAGCACCGCACAAACACACTAAGCCACATGAGGTCTGACTACAAAGCCCAGCCATATCCAACTGCAAAAGCAGCTGGTTTCTCTGCACAGGCTGCCTGATATTTCAGTTGGAAGAAAGCTTGCCAGCCGGGTGCAATGTTTTGGAAGAGCACCAATCCAGCTGTGTTCACACTGTAGTCTAGGAGACGGGGCGATGCGAGTAGCTCTGCCAGACTCAGCTCAGGTCTGGCCAGGCACGTCACCTTCACTTCAGTGCCGGGCCGTGAAGAATGTAAAAACGTCCCTGCAAAGTCCTCCCGAGACCTGTGCTACACCTCTCAGCATACCCAGCCTGGGCTGTTCCTTACCCAGAGTACCTGTTACTGTGACTAACAAAGTTAATGACATCTACAAAGTAAATCCCACTTTTGCACACACTTTAAGTAAGCTCTCTTCAGACTTGTTCCTTCATATGTTTCTCCCAGCTTCCACTTTAAGAAATTAATTCCCCAAACTGGTAAAAGTCCCTCTCCTGGTTCCTGTGTTGGAAGCAGCTAAAGTTCCTGGGTACCAAAAGTTCTGGTTGTGCAACAGCCATGCTGGAACTCACAAACTAGACCTTTTTCTGCCTATGTTGCTTCAGCTACTAAAGGTTTTTGGTGCACAACAAATCAGGCTCTGGGCTAAAAGCCAGTGGTGCCTTTTGTGGTCAGGACGCTAACCCGGAGACCTGAGACCTTTCTGTATCTCGCCTACTTTACTTTTCAAACCATGTTACCCTGTCACAGGCCATTGATTCCCTCCTCCTGAAAACTGTGCCATCATGAACGAAGTGATTAGACATTCACGAGGTTAAATAACGAACATGCCAGCAGCTTAACTGCTCAGGCACTCCTTGGCTTCCAGTCACTTATCCGCTCTACACTTCAATATTCAAAGGTGGGAAATGAAGATACATTCTGATCGCGTACAAAAGAGCTGACAAAAAGGGTACCAGTGCCTTTGTTTTCTATCTTTCTGAACGAAACAACTCATTGTTCCTTAGAAATTGAAAAACTATGCCTACACATTTCATTGAAGGTAACTATTCATGAAATATAAATGGAGATAGCTGTTGTCTGCACACAACTGAAAGGCACCCCGGTAGGACTTAAGATAAATCTCTCGTCGCAGCAGTTCTTGGTTACTTTAAGCACCACCCAGCCATGTTATGTATTCTTTCCCTTTCATGACTAGATATTCCATGCAAATTGCAAGTCTAAATTCTTTATGGACTGAAACCAAGACAGTGTGTGGACATCAAATTCTGTCAAAAAAAAAAGTCAGTAAAAGATTTAACTTCCTCTGAAATTGAAAAAAAAAAAAAGTTACACTACAAAGAACCTAGTTTTCTTTAATTTCAAAGAGGCATAACTGCCACTAGATTGGGCCACATTCTGACTTGGGTCTGCTCCCCCAACCACCTCCCAGGCATGTATATTTTCTGAGATCCACTGCAGAAGAACCACTCTGTGCTATGTAAATTGGCATTGCAGAGAACATGTAAACAAAAATTTCATTTCAGAATTAAAATGAAGGATAACTGGAAATAAGGTAGGCGCGTGTCTGTCCACAGGTCAAATCTGCTACTGCTAATTCCAAGCTCCAACATGCTTCAGGTACTTCCATTGTTTTGCTATAAAGTTAGTAACTCAGAATTGAGTTTTGGGACCTAAACAAACGGAAGACTTCTCTAATGAAAAGGGAAGCACAGAGTTTTATGGGATGGGTCATCAAGTCAGCTAAGAAATCTTTTAGGGATTTTGTGTTGTAGGATTTTGTTAAGCATTTCTCCCTACCCAAAATGCACTAAGGGAATCGGGATCTCTGATGTAGCTGGAAAAATAACTGTTGCTAGACCATAATGTGATTTTGTGATTATGTGTATTGTCTTCACAGAAGAGGAGTATATAATTCACCTCATTTAAGATTAGCATAACTTATGTAAATAAGTAGAACAGCAAGAAATTTGACTAGCTAGTCTAAATAAGCTTTCTGAGCTGGGACTGATAATCAAAAGCGAGAATAGTGCAGCTCAGGAAGAGAGTTTCATTTTTTGATACTGATTTTGGCAGGGAACTAATTACATAATCTCGTCATATAAATTGCCTTCACTATTGACGGCAAAAGTTAAAATAGATGTTTTTCACTTGCCTCTTTTGCACTTTCTTTTGGTTTTTCCTTCTCTTCTTGATCTAGGGAATAATTAAGAATGAGGTAAGCATAAAGTCTGTGAACTTGAAATAAAATGAAATTATATACAGAGAAGTTTGTCTGTTTTCTGTATTTGCTCGTACTTTCCATATAAACTGCCAAGAGTCAATTTCATGAACTTGCAGGTGCAAAAGAGGAAAGGCAGGCAATAAACAGTGATCTGGGGTCCAGAGCAAACAGAACAAAGTATGAGTTAGCATCATCTTAAAACAAATTGGATTTTATAGGAGAGGCCAAATCCAGCCCTAGCACCACATGAAGGCCCTCAGGGCAGAAGGACATGTCACTACTGCTGTTCTTGGAGGGGCAGCTGACTACTTTTTTCAAAGTGAGTGAATTACAGGTTGGGACAGTAAACAGGCAAGTACTTCAGCCCAACCAATAGCCAGCCTCAGACAGTACACTTGTAGGAAGAAGTGAGGCCAGACTGCATGCCATACCATGAGAGTAAACATCATGACAGGGTAGGGGTTTCAAGTCGTCACAGGTGAGAGCTATCCTTAGCCTTCCCAACTGCTTCAGGAGATAGTCTGGACTCCATTCAGAATTAGGTGAGCAAAAGGCCACCCTGCTTTGCTGTCACCCATTCAGCTGTTCCAGGTTTACTGTATCACGCTTGTAGATTCAGCTCACAGTGGTTTGAGAAACCACCTGTGTTATTTTTTAAGAGAAGTAGAGTGAATTGCTGTATAGGAAACATAGAAAGAATACAGTCTGCCACCTATGCAGAAAGAACCTTGAACTAATACAGACATGCCAAACAATGCAGCTTCTGAAGCCGTGTTTCTTTTCAGGACTAAGATACCTAACTGAAGGCTACAGATAGGAATTCAAAGGAATGGCATTAATAATGCTAAATCCCCTTCAAGACTGAGGCGTTCAAGTTAGTCACTTTTAGGAAAAGAAAAATTTACTTACTGGCCTAGAATTAAAAAAAAACAAAACCAAACAACTAGATTATGTTTTCTCTATTGTTTCTATCAACTCTGATGAATGAACACTTAAGTCTGTGGATTTTGGAGTTCTTTGGACTAATATAATGCCAAAGTGCTCACCCAGGGAAGCAGTTTTTGGCAGGTACAACCACAGAATTTCCAGCATCTACAGTAATTTACAGGAAAAAAATTGAAGTATTCAGAAAATCAGTTATTCTTAACTGCAGTTTGAGTTTGGTGCTCAGCTACCTAATTTCCACCACAGTCCCACTTTAGGCACTTCAGTATTTCTGAAGATCTGCGCCAGGATCCCTAAAAAAGACTCTCAAAAAGTTCCAAGGATCAAATCTACCTGCAAAGGTTTGGGTTTGCAGGCTACGTTTTATTACAGAATAGCAGAGCCCCAGATGTGCTACACACTCTGCTCTCTGCTCACAGTTTGAAAGACACTTCTCCCCACCCAGAAAGAGTGGCAACAGGCTACATTATCAAAGTCTGGTCTGGCATATATTGGTTCTGTTTCTCATACTATGTCTTTTCTTCCCCAGACACCAATTAATTATGGCAGATTAGTTACTCTACTCAACTAGACGGAATGGCAAAATTGACAGGATGGATGTGATATAAGGTGCTGAAAAGGAATTAATTGAAGACAATATATCTTGTAAAAAAAAAAATTCTACAAAATTCTACTCTATTGCACTGGGAATCAGTTTTCTACAGCATATTTCTCAGACAGTAATAATTAAAAACCAAAGAACTAAATTAGCATCAGCAAAATAAAATAATCTGAGACAAACCTGGTTCTGATAATGGGTTCTTTATCATCATATTCCCCAGATAGTATTCTTGGATGTTAATTTTCTACAATAAAAAGAAGTTACAACAAATTTCAGTTACCTTATTCCACACTTTTTCAAGTGTACAGGAATTCAAGTCTTCTGGAGGAGTTAAGCATGAACATGTCAGTGGAAAAGGGGATGGAGACTACTAAGTTGTAAGAAGCCTACCTGTCCCGTTTCCTTCTCCTCGTGATATTGCCGTATGTGTTTTCCGTGGCAGACCTCGTAAGTCCAGTAAGATTCAATCTTAAAAATAAAAATAAGAAAATCTGTTTAGATACGTTACTGTTCTGATGATGTTCCAAATAAACACAACAGGTAGTTTCCTTAACTTTCACACAACTAAAATAAAGGAAAAAAGTTAAGTAAGATGTAAAGACTAAATCTGCCCCCAAACTACTGGGGCTAAGTGGTAGTGACTCAGCACAGACTGGTTTTGGCAACTGCTGTAGATACAGACTGTTTATCAATTGTGCTTGTCCCACTCTTCCTTCCTTAAGGACTTGTGTGGGATGTTGCATAGGTATAGTACTTGGCCACTTTTGCTCTCTCTGGTTCTCAGTACCAGCTTGTTTGGTGTTAGGCTTGTTCTTGTAATGTAAGACATCAGTCTTTGAACTGGGACAACAGTTGATGAAAAACCAGGAAACTTTCAGAATGTCTTGAAGTAGGTTTGTTTTGGTCTTCTAACACATTACAAGAAATGCTTTTCATTAGACCGTCACACATTATGACTGGATTCCTGGAAGTAAGTATTTTAAATCCACATTTTTAAATTGCTACCATAGCAACCCAATTTATTTGAATCCTGACATCTTCAATTACACAGAATTTTACCAGCAATATTAAGATATAATCATAAAGTTACAGAGACCTTATTCTGGACTGAATTAGTACCTGAAGTCTGGGAAATATTTATCCAAATGGTTTACTACACTAAACCTTGAAATGGACTGGATTGTAAACTTTTGATTAGCATTTAAATTATCAACACAGAAGTCACATACTCTATATGAACAGCTACTTTGCTTAAAAAGAGGTTCCAGCAATTCTCCTGGAGTAGGACCTTTATAGTCTTTTTCTTCTTCCTAGAATAGAAGAATATTTCATTACATTACAATTAATAGTAGTTTGGGTAGCTAATATTTGTTTGCAATAGCAAAAAAAAAAAATTTTAAAAAATCATATTGTAAAATTAGAAGGTACAAAACCTCATTAATCCCTGCCCTGAAGGAGCTCTGTGATGATTAGATTAAAAAAAAGATAATTTAGTTTAGTAAGAAGG
Organism: Burhinus oedicnemus; assembly: GCA_008921705.1. NCBI lineage: Eukaryota > Metazoa > Chordata > Aves > Charadriiformes > Burhinidae > Burhinus > Burhinus oedicnemus. The sequence goes on along the minus strand of VFFE01007110.1, from coordinate 182,055 downwards.
GGCAAATAAAAGTCACAAATAAAGCAGTCGAAACAGAAAAGTTTTGTGGTTTAAAAAATACACACGTGGCAAAAGAGCAGGAGCTCTCAACTTGCTCGTGTCCAGCGTGACAGCTTGGGGTGTGAACAGGAAAATAGCATCAACAATCTTTTCATTTGTTAGTCAATGCTGATGCTGTACTGACGCACTATAATCGGAATATTACTCAGCTTTTACATAATTTAAAAAAATAAAAAAATAATACTGTGGAAGTTTATTTCCGTCTATTTTTTGCTCTATATCTGTGCACGCTATTGAAGAGATTTCCACACAAAGTTCTTCAGTGCTTAGGATTTCTCACCTACACTGAAGCACTCTGTACTGTCAGTCACTTAAAGGATGAGGGCTATGTCAAAATGGAGGTCCCTAACACAGGAGTACAGCTTGCCTTTGCACGTTCTCACAGTGTGAAAAAAATTAATCATTGGAGGAAAAAATGACCGACGATAAACCTCACCAAAGGCCTCCTCAATCTATCTTCTTTTGTACAAACAAATGTATTTATGTACTTTTTTTTTTTTTAATTTAAAGCCCCCATTGGTCATTCAGATTTCCAACTGAGGAAGCGATGATGGAGAATAAAAATTACTGGTGGTAGAAGCACTACTGGGATAGTATTTTCAGATACAGTTATCATGACAGCAGCATTAACAACCTTTATAGTTGTTAACTGGCCTCGGATTTGACAGTGCTACTTAAAATACAGGAATTTCCCAATCAGTGACAGACCTAGCAATAGAGAACATTAGAGCAATTGTTTGTTGCCAAATAAGGACTTCAAGATTGTTCAGACTGTCCCCACTTAGGACAGAGCTAGTACATAATACAAAGTGAAGGCATCTACTATAAACCGTGAAAATGTGATGGATTCTAAAGATGATTATCCTTTTACAGGAAAAAAAAAGGTTTTATTTTGAAAAAAAAAGTAACTGAAAAGATACTGTGAAGACTTGTCTACAGCTTTTAATTACAAAAAAGACGTGACTGAACTTACCTCATTACCACTTGCAATCAGTGGAAGTATGCATTTATATTTTTCTTTATCCACAGTGGTCATTATAATGTAGTTATCCTCTTTGTACAGGACACCAGTTGTAGGCTAAGAAAACAACCAACCTATGGGTTAGTCAGGAGGTTTTCTTTTAATGCTACTTGTTAGAAATACTCCTGAATTCATGACCGGTATGGTCAATCCATAGAGCAGGTGGTCCAGAGTATTTCCTGGGTCTTAATTATATCACAAGGCTGGGCTTTGGCGTTTAAGCTTGCTCGTATTTGCTTGCCTTCTCCTTTGCTTCCACCCTTCTACCTCCAGCCACATTCCTGCTCTCCTCCACGCTCACCTTACTGCTGCTTACATATTTCCAGTCCTTACGAAAGACCCTTTATTAAAGAAACAGCTTTTTTCCCCCCCCAGCCATTACATTTGCAACCAGCCATACCCACGTTAACTTTCAGGACAGATTTCCCCAGCTGCCAGACTCAGGCCGTGGCCTAAACTCGCCCTCTGGCCCCCTGCACGAGTAGGTACTTCTTGCTCGTCACCACCCCCGACCCCCAGGGCGACGTTTAAGGCACGGCCATGCTGAGAGCACCCCGAACTGACATACCCTCCCTGTGCCGCGGGGGGGTCACAAACAACCGCCGAGCGTGAGGGGGCGCCGGCCGTTGGACCCAACTCCCGCCGCCGGGGCTACCCTGTAACAGTTATAACCGCCCGGCTCCTCCAGGGAGGGAGGCCGCGAGGAAGGGGCGAGACCCCCCTCCCCTCACGCCCCTGACAGCCCTCACGCCCCGGTACCGACCAGGCTGAACTCGGTGCCGGGCCAGTTCACCCTGAAGGGGATGTCGTCGCTGAGCTGAGGGAGAGCGCGACCGCCCTCCGCCACCGCTACCACCGCCAGAAGCCCGCAGAGCAGCGCCCGCGGGGTGGGCGCCCGGTGCCGGCAGCCCCTCATGCCGGCCGGCGGCTCGGGGGAGAGGCGGGCGGGCGGGCAGCGCCGCCGCCACGTCTGCTTCCGCCGGGGCGGGGCGGGGCGCCGCGCATCAACATCCGGGGCAGCCGCCGCGCGCCGCCAGGGCCGTTAGCGGCGGGTGGTCGGTGAGTGAGCTGAGGGAAGGGAGAAGGTATGGCGGTGCGAGGAGTCACTGTTTTTGTGTGGAAACCTGCGTTTCTGTGTGGAAACCCGCGCAAAGCAGGGGGGTGGTGGTAGCGCTGGGCTCGTTAACGGCTGCGGTGGGGTCGGGGAGCGCTTTAAGGGACGCCCCCTCCTGCCCGGCAGGTGTTGTGCGTTAGCCCTCGGCTGGCGGTGGAGGAGGAGGAGAAGGAGAAGGAGGAGAAGAAGAAGAAGAAGAAGAAGTCGTCGTCGTCTCCTCTCAGGGGGTAACGGCTGTAGTCACGCTAAGTTCTGCTCGTTAGTACCGCAGAAGTGTAACAGATGTTTTGTTTCAGGCCGTTCTTCATCACTGTTTCGCCAGCAAGGTGATGTGCGTGTGCACTTACGCGTTTATAGAATCATAGAACGGTTTGGGTTGGAAGGGACCTTTGAAGGCCATCTAGTCCAACCCCCTCTGCAATGAGCAGGGACATTTTCAACTAGACCAGGTTGCTCAGAGCCCCATCCGACCTGGCCTTGAATGTTTCCAGGGATGGGGCATCTACCACCTCTCTGGGCAACCTGTTCCAGTGTTTCACGGCCCTCTTTGTAAATTTATCTCCAATTAAGACTGGACTGTAAGTTGAGACACAGCTGGAATGAAGTGGAGACTCTGGAGGAAGGAGAAAAGTGGGGTAATTTACTGCCTGCTTTGCAATTGGCCATGGGGTGAAGTACGGGGATAGCAGTAATGTTTTGGCAACATACAGTGATTCTTAATAAACCCTAATGAACCCTAATTTCAGTGGGCACTGAAATGTTTAGTGAGAGAAGTATATGAAGGCAAAGGAAGCAGCTGATACTAGGAAAAATCCCAGTGGTAATGGGAAAGATAACTGGGCGATGCATCGTCAGTGCAGGTGGTTTGGTTTAAGACACTTTGTTTCAGGCCATTCTTCATTGCTGTTTTGCCAGCAGTGATGTGTGTGTGCAGTTTCACATTTATATTGGGCAAAACTGGCTGAGTGTGTTTGAACTGTTTGAGTAAATGGTTTGTAATAATATAAGTGAGATAGTTTAAAACTTTACTAAATGGCTGCCTCAGGTCTAGTTGATACTTTCAAGCTTTGCTCCTGTAATTTTCTTGTTTAGGAGTGTAATGTTTTTCCTGTTAAACTGATGCCAAAGCAGATATAGCTGTACCGGGAGAAGAATTTTTCTTCCAGTTCAAGCACCTGCACAATGAGAAGAAAGTGCCAGAATACCTGCAGAGAAGAGACCTAAGTTGCAAAAGGCCAGAAAGACGCAGGCAAGGCATTTGTTTGAGACAAAGGAGTACAACAGTTAAAGGGAAGCTACTTCAATAAAAAAAAATGGAGAAGCAAGGAAATTAATGTAAGAATACTGAGGGAGTGTGAAGCTGGAATAATCAGGACTGTACTGTAGTTGGTAATCTAAGTGAGTGTGTAGTCCATGTCCAGCTTTTGCAGAAGACTCTTAGAGAATAATTACTTGAAAAACAGCCTCTTTCTAATCTTGTGATAATTATATACTTGCATGGTAGAAAGTCAAAATAGAGGGCCCTGCTGGGGGCTTGCTATCCTGATGTCTGTTTGCATCCCCTCTGCCAGTCAGTAGTTTGGCTGAACAGAATGGAAAATCACCTCGTAAGAACTTTTTTTGTTACACGCAACAGACATACACAAATAGATCAGATGGGGGAGCTGCAGTCAGTTTTTTTTCAACATCCTTAGCTCCTTAGTTTGAGTAAAGCCTGTATCTACATGCATACCAGAAAGAAGGGATGGGAAGGGATACAAATCAAGAGTTAAACGTGACGAACTTCAGGAAATAATGATATAAAGTACTGATATAATACTGATGTGGGATGCTGCAATCAATTTTGTAACTGTGTTGCTTTAGCTTTTAAGAGTTAAAGGTATTCAGACTGCGTTTTGGGTTTTTTTCTGCTTGTAAGGGGTAAGTTATCCATGAAACTTTGAGCAAACAAGTACATTTTTTTTTCTTATGCTTCTTAGCAAAATTGCTTGAAATATTCAGACTTGTAGAGCTTCTGTTAAGTCTGTATGTTTTCCTTTTTTTGTCAGTTGTTAAAGAACTGCAGGATGACACTATGTTATTCTTGCATATGTGGTGAAAACTGTTTTACTGAATGTGTTCAAGTGATTTTAAGAATTACCAAACATTGCATTCTTCTGCATGACTAAACTGCGCTTTAGTTATCTTTGTGAAGGATTTTCATCAAATTTTAGTTTCTAGAAAGCAGTCTAGTCTAGAAAGAGTCTGGTCTTTATGTACCCTTACGAAAAAAGAAATTTGAGGGCATGAACGTGGGGATAAAGATGTAGTGATATGACAGTAAGGAAATCATTAACAATTTCTCTTTGTGTGTAGTGAGGTCATGACAGTTAGCTTCATTTTGTTTTGAAAAGGTCTGTGACCTTCCAAACTTCAATAATTAGTTTATGCACAAAGCTGTTAAACACAATCAATGGATAAAAGCAAATCAAGGTTTATGTTATAAAAAAAAAAAGGAGTTCTCTGTGTGTCTATATATATATAGATATATACACATATGCCTGAATGGTCCAGCACAGTTTCCAAATTAGAACAGGTTAGGTCAGTCCCGTCTGATCTTTGTTGTTTGCTCATCTATGGGAAATACCGAGAGCATAAATGGTTGAAGAAGGAAAGACAGAAATTATTGCTGGGGATCCTACAAAAAATCTGGTAATTACAGAATGTTTTGATTTCCCTTGTCCGTGAGTTTTCTTGTGTTAAGAAATGCAAATCTGTTCATACAAGTTTTATGATTAAGTCAGATGACACATTAATTTTGTCAGTGGCCAGTCAAAATGCGTATGAAGTGTGCTTATTATCAAAAGCTAGACAAAAAAAAAATTAAGTAAAATGTTGCATATTCAGGTTACAGATTCATATATTCACAGAAGATGACTGCATATTTAATGACTGTTTCTATCAAATGGTTAATTGGTCATACTAAAGAATATCAGATATTGCATAAGCTATTTTTTAGTATCTGCTTTTTTATTTTGATTCACATTATAGCACAATCAAATTAAACTGTCTTACTGCAGTCTTTGTACAAGCCTTAGATTCCCCCTTCCTCCCCAGCCCCGGTAACTTAATATAGGACTTTTATTTGGGAGATTCCAAAATAATTTATAGATATATTGGCTTATGTACTGCTCAGCGGTAACCCCTTTCAGCATCATAGGGAGGGTGTATCTTGACCAACTGCTGGGCAAGTTCCTTTTCCTACAAATGGCCTTAGAAATTTTACTGTGCAGTCACACCAGGGAAGAGCATTGCTGCACGTAACTATGTACTGCTTCCTTCACGCATGGAAGGACAGAGGTCCACACTGACTGCTCGGTGATTTGAGTCTGTGGATCCCAGAGAGTAAAATCTGACAACAAGGATATGACTATTGTTTCCTCAAACACTGTTCGGAAACAAGTTTAGAGGTAGCTTTGTGTGTGTGGTTGTATAATGAAACCATATCTAAAATCTCTATAATTCGTCACAAATTTAGATCTAGTTCTAACCAGTAGGAAAAAAAACTAAGCATATATGGCATATGAAACGTGTATGTTAAATTTTTTGTGGTAACAGATCTGAAAGCGTAGTGGACTTTTGTTGAAGCTGTAGGAAGAGTCGTGGCTCAAATCCCATACAGCAAGAACAAAGCTATATTTCCAGTGCTTTGATTAATTCCTAATGTTGACATGGTTTAAGACTGCATAATAGTAGCTAGCTCTTGTAGATTGTTTTTCATCATTAGATCTAACAGCATTTTATAACAAGGTGCAATTAAGACACGCATTGATGTCCATCCTAATATGGATAAACTTTAAATAAACATAACATTTCTGGAAATTTCTTTCTTCAACACCATTAGTAAATGTGATACATTTTTATTGTACTGAAGCTGTATGCACAAACTGGAATGTATCATTACAGATATTATTGCAATTTTTATGAATCTGGAAAGTAAATGAACCAACAGTGTCCTGAATATAATTAAAGATACAAAATGTAGAGCCATACATAATCACAATACCCCAACACAGTGCTTAAATAATTAGAGTTTTAATAAGAGAATCATCACTGATGTTTTTGGATCATTAGTGAGTGTAAGCATCCGCTGCCCTGTTGTAAGGAACAAGGATAAATCTTTGAGGAAATAATTTTAAAAAATGCATGAAGTGGACATGCCAATGTACACGTTTTAACTTTACTACAGCTTGCTTAAGTCTGAAGTGAGCACAAGAAAGGAAGTGCTGTGGTTGGCTGGGTTTTTTTGAGGGTACTATTCTTTTCAACACTTAAATATTCTTGAAATAAATCATACATAACACTTTTTGTAACAGTTAAGTATCAGTGACACTTAAGAGTTACTCTTTAAGTCAAGGTGAATAAAGGCATGTGTAATGGAGCATGTTCATTAAAGTTCATTTGAGTGACGGTTATCACTGTCCATCTTTGGTGTGTGAAGTCACTCAGCTCCAGTTTTGGGCATCTTAATGACTGTCATTACACACAGACACCTGGAAGTTCTGATCATGCTCCTCTCACGCTGTACAGCTGAATTAGTTGGGGTTGCTCTTCTGCTCAGTTATGTCAATCTCAAACCAGCATAGTGCAGTGGAGAATCAAGACCTTTGAAGGGTATTCCATCAGTTTGCAAGTAACTCATGTACTAATGGAAAAATGGGGCCTCAATACATATGATTACTTTGCTAATATGATCAGAGGATTTGCTTCTGCAATTTAGAGTAGTCCATCAAGTGATACCCCATCATGCACTCTTAAAATAGTGGCATTCAACTATTTAGTAAACAGTAGCTTCTAAAAACTAATACACTGGGTTTTTTCCCCTCAATGAAACAATGTTTGAGAGATGCCAGAGGCACACTAAAATTATAATCTGGTATGTAAAAAAATACAGCTTTCTTGGTTAAATATTTTAAGTGGTCTAATTATCTCAAATTTAGGTTTGAATTTTAATATCCTATTTTGTACTCATCTAGCTGCCTTTCTCAAATGTTTCCTATTAGCATTCATTTATGTTCTTTTTGGCTTTTGTAGGTGGCCAAGTAAAATAATAGCAGCTTATTATTTTGATAACCCTGGTATTTTCAAGCAATTACAAATACAAAACAGGAAAAGGTAAAGAAGAGAAAGGGACAACGTGTATAGTAGAAACACAGCTTTTGCAATTACTGACACAAAATATAGGCTTCCAAGCTACTACTAAACACTTATACCTTCTCTGTATGAGAAAATGTGACGTTAAATGGTGTTTGAAATAGGACCTTTCCTATATTAACATATAAAAATATACTTTGTTAAAAGTTAACAAAAATAATTTTTGAGAACCAAGACAAGTCTATGTTGGGACGGAAACTCCATTTTCTTACGTTTTGCATAAAGTAAGCCTACTAGCCTAAACTGGTGGCTTTCCAACCCTCTTTGTCTGGATGTTCATACAACACATGTAAGGTTACTGAAAAGAGGGTTCCTTTCTTAATTACCTTTTGTCTGTGAATCCCTGAAACAGTGGTTGAAAATTACTGGCTTAAAATCTATCCTTACAGATTGGTGAATTTTTTCAGAGATGGGGTTATAACAGCATCTAAAGGCAAATAACAAAGATGAGAGTTTCTGAACATTCTTGCTGCATTTTGACGTCAAGTCATACTCTTAGTTAATTTTAATATTTCTGCTTTATTCCCCATATTAATCTTAAAAAATAAAATGAGGCACTGATACGTTATGGCTTGTTTGTGTCAAAGTACCCTGTGCTTTTGTTTTCAGGGGCTTGACATAATGAGCCAAGGGAAATAATTATTTCCTTGACAATGAAACGTTTTATCCTTTGTGCTTAAGGACAAACTAATACATAAAGGATAAGATGACTAATTCAGTGGAATAACTTAATTTCAGCGAAGTTGAATGTTGAGGATATAAATGTTCTACTGCACATTTACTATGCAATTTGTAACAACTACTTAACATTTATCGCTCTAACTGCACTGAGCTCCATGCCTGTAGTCTTGAATCAGAAAGAACTATCACTTAAATCAATGGGACTTGTATCTGTTTTGATCTTAAAAACATTCTAAAGGCTTATTTTAAACCTGAAATAATAATAATTAAAAAAAATAATCTTCAAACAAAGAGAAACTGAAGTGGTTCTCTTCAGATATTCATAAAGAGGTAGTCTTTAGATAAAAACCCAATATACCAAATTCAAACCTGAAACACTTCCCCTGCTCCCCTTTCTATAGACTCCTGAAAGAATGATTTTTGTAACAGTATGTTTTAATGACGAACTACTATTTTGAATGCAATATTAAAATAAATAAGATAGCATAGTACAGAGAAACATGCCTCCAAGTCATATACCCATTGTGCAATTAAACCATTCCTCTGAAGATGAAGCAAGACCATTAAAAGTAAGATGTTATTTTATAGACAATTTAGGTTTTGATGCTTTTCCAAGAGTTCCCTTACTAGTTTTTCTAAGGAGAAGAGATGCTCATCTACATCTTCTGGTACAAGATTTCTTATAGAATCGGCAAGTTCAAAGAGGTATTCTGTGTTTCTTCCACTAGGACCAACAGCATTAAAAATTTGTTCAGCAATTACTTCTAGAGGTGCTGGACCAAGGTAGTTAGGGTTGTCACAAGTTCCAATGTATAACAATACATCAAACGGTTTTACTGATGAGTCTTTTGGATAGAAAATGACAGTTGTAGTCCTGTAGCCTCCTTTCTCCCTGAAGTCCAGGTATGCCTTTACTTCACATTCTTGTCCAGCTGGCAATCTGTAAGCAACACCCCATACATACCCCTGTTGAAGGACATAAGAAAAGAAAATCCAAGCAATTTTCATAAAGATACTCAAAGTAATGTATTTCCATTATATGTAGGCAAAACTCTCTTAAAAAAAATTCTTAAATTTTCAGTCTTTTATAGCTGTTTCTCGCACTGTTTGTAGAAGACCCAAATTAAAAGAAAGGGCTGTTTTATTTAGGAAATCTTCAGTCAAAATGGTAATTATGCAGATTGACCATCCACTTTCTTGCTAATGCTGAGGCATTTCTTACAAAACGATTTCTTGTTGTAATTATTACATTTGAAGTAGTAAATGGCCTTGGAATGGGCTGCTAAGGAGCTGGCAAAAAGGATACAAAGTATCGTCCTGACCTCACAAAATTTGTATGTGAAAATTAAAATTGTAAATAGTGCCAAATTCAAAGCAATTTTGATCAGGTCTTTTCTCTGTTTAGTTGCAGTTTCCTTTCCAGGGACCCAGGTGTCACCTACATCTGTTACACATACTTGGAGGGATGAATGTGGTAACATTACCACACTGAAACTGTATCAGAGAAGAAAAAGGTCAGAGATGAACCTTCATTTTGCATAAATAAACGTGGCATATCCAGCACCTCAGCAAACATTGTTAGGGTAAATTTCCATACCATCTTTGAGAACCTGAATATTTCTTCATCCTCTTCACAGACAACATCTCTGAAAAAGTATTTAACTGTGGTATGAATTAGTTATACTCCCTTACCAAGTTTTATATAAACAATTCAGTGAGATCTGTGTAGGGGTTGATTTGCATGGGGTTTTGTTTTGAAGTAGCATAGAACAATGATGATGGTCTGTTATCCACTAAGGGCTACATATTGTTTCTTATTAGTACTGTTTTTAAATAAATGGTAGTCTGTTTTGTCTGCTGGCAACATCAAATGTTGATTCCTCCTGCAGCTAAGTAGATATTCATATCAGTGCTACAGTAATGATGACAAAGCAATTAACGTTTTGGGTTTTTCCCCCTAAATCTGGATCTTAGCATTTAGCCATGACATCAGACGATGCGGGGGTGGTGGTGTTAATTCATGAGCTTTGAATTTTGCAGTTAGATTGTATGCTGGTCAAAGGCATTTTATTAAAAAAATCAGGAGTTATTTTCTATTGCATCCTTTATAGATGGTTACAGCATTTGATGTGCTGTGCCCAGGAACAGCACTAACGAGTACAAAAATTGGTTCCTTGCTTTCCCTCAGCCATCTGGGATGCAGGTTCACTCCAGTTGTCTGCAGGAAACACGTTCGTTTTTAGAACAGCCTCTTCTGTGCATATTACTCTCGAGTTAAATCTGCCATTCAGACCTACTTTGGTGTTAATAGGAGAATATATATGGGTGTGGTGGGGTTAGGGATTTAAAGCAGACGGTACTGCTAGTTAATTCATTTAGTTTTCAGTATAGGGAATTTCTGTTTCAGATGATGGAAAATTATAATCCAGAAATCTGACGAGGAGTATGATGTTCTTTCTGTGTGGTCTCCTCTTAACTGGCAAAGAAACTCAGATGGAGCAAGTTAAAATAACTCTCTAAACTAGATGTTTCCAAGCTGCACTATGTGTATCACTAGTGAAAAAGGACACACAGGCTAGCACGGAGCTGAGAGCTGGCACTGGCAGTAAAAGTACCACTGCTGTTGTCACCACAGTATTTGATGTCTGCATGCAGGGGAATAATTGCTGTAGTCTGCTAAGATACCTTCAAAATAAGGTTACCTTTTTAAACTGCAGAATGAATAACTGAAATTAAAGCAAATGACTTGTCATATCATTTGATGTTTATGTGTAAAGTGTGATTATCTGGCCACACCACATTCTGGAGAAAAGGGAGAAAAAACCCCAACCAAACAAAACTGGTTTGCTAAGGGGAAAAACGTTTCTATGGTAACTAATAAGTTTGCTTAACAATACAAACTGAGTGACAACAAACATAAGCATTCTTTGTCTATATAGGCATCTGTGTAACATAATGGTACCCAGTAGTACAGTAATGTGAAAAAAACCTTACTAGAAAGGTATAGAAAATCACAACGAGAGACAGTGCATTGCGTTTTGCTGGTTTTGCTAACTGCAAAAAACAGTTGAAGTTTTTGATTAGCGCTAAACTTACCTCTCTTTGTGGCTGCTATTTCAGGGAAATAGATCAGTAAGACAGCAATATCATAATTGTCTAGATAAGCGACTGTAAATAAAAACTAACTAGTACCAAAATACCCATCCTCTGTGTCTTATGGCCTGGTGTTGTGTGGCATTGCTCTCCCTCTGCTTCCATGCCATCCTTCCTTCCCTCCTGCCTCTGGAGGCACTAGTACCTGCAGGGATTCCGTCTTGTGGAGCAGTGTGAAGCTGGATGGATGTGACCATCACAGCTGTTCCCAGCAAGGTGCCAAAATAGAGCAGCAGTGCTGGATGTGGGGGGCCCGGAGGATCAGCAGGGAGTGGGAGAACGATCACATCCAAGGTGTACCCTGTAATTGCCTCCCTTGGGCTTCCCCAGTGTAGTTCAATGCTTTGCTGGTGAGCAGTCCAACCAAGAGCTCCCTGGTGGGTAAGAGCCCTAAAAAAACCTGCAGGTCGTTGTAAAGATAGCTTCTTTACTATCAATCAGAATTAGAAATGGGCAAAATGTAAGTCTAGGTACTTTTTTTAAGCAGAAAAATTTTGATTTTCCTACAGCTTACATGACTGTAAGCCTAGGCCTTGTTTCATCTCCCCTCCCGTCCCAGCCTGGGCACTCCCCTTGCAAACACTTCCCTTGCCCTGTCCAAGTGAGACCTAGGAAAAAGGTCAAAAGATAAGCAATAATGGTAGACTTGGGCAAATGACTTGTTCTCTCTAAACAGGAGCTAATTTCACAATATTACGTAGAAACCAAAAGCACAGTTCTGGCATTTAATTCCTTAAGCATTTTATCTGTGTATTTTTTATTGTAATCTTGACTTGCTTCAGTTTTTATTTTGGGAGGGCAGCTTTACAGTTCTGACACAACATCTGGGGTCTTCTTCTGACATATCGTCAGCACTATATGTATGTTGAAAGTAAAATTCTGCATCTTGTAACAGGATAGCTGAAGTGACTATTCCAGAAAACACTTTAAAATATACCTTTGGTAATAACAGACCCAAACTACTTCCAGTTTTTCAGTTTAGATTGATTGATTTATTTGAAACAATCAGTGTCATTGGTGTAACTCCAAGAAATTTTGGGAGAACTTTTCATTGCACTAAAGATAACTCAATTATTTGCTTGTAGAGAAGCAAAAAATAGAGACTTACTACACAGGCTGGCAGTGCAACAGGACATTCTGTACACTACAGAGACAGAACAGGAGTACTATACCTCAGGATCTTCAACCAGAGTCACAACTCTTCCAGGCTAAAATTTCAAAAAAAGCATAGTTCAGTTAGGGGCTTTTACCCTACATCATGAGCAAAACCAAAACAAAATAAGAGGAAAAAACAAACAAACAAAAACCCAAAAACACCCAACTGAAATAAATTAAAGGGTCAGAGAACTAATCCAGGACAATCTCAATAAGGTCTATTTATTTGCAATCCAGTATAAATATTTGTTGGTAATAGCTTTTGATCTGTATTAGATAAACTGTGATAAACAAAACTTTAAATTCTGAGTGGAAAGTGTCTGCAACAGAAGTTAGATTAAGGGCAGTCATAAATGGGGAGGTTTTGAATGTTCTTGCTTTCTGTGTGCTGTCTAGACTCAATTCTATTCGTTTAAAATGGTGATGATATTAAAGTAAAACTATTCTGAGTGCACCTTCCTCAGTCATGTTACTTCTCCACAGCACTATGCATTACTTTTTTTTTTTTATCTCTGAAGTGACAATGAGGTGAACCTTCTCACTTGTATTCAAAAAGTTTATATGCAGGCATGGAAAATAATGTAACACAAAAATCTAGCTTGTGTAGAACTAGGCAAGATATTACGACTTCTGGTTTCGTTTGCAAAACTGGATTTTAGAAAATGTTAATTACGCACTATGACACATGGCAACTCCTAGGTTTAAAAGCTCCTAGCTAATTAGATGTTTTTGAAAACATATAGCAAAGAAATACAGTAAGCACTCTGTTATTCAAAGTTGAAAAAAAAGTTTACTGTGCAAAAGACTATTTTCCCCTTCTTTTCCCCCTCCCAGCTCATTCTTCCTTACTGGCCTGAGGGAGAATACCTTGGTAATGGCTTTTCTCCACTAAGTTAATTCTTGCAGGAAGAGTAAGAAGCCAGTTTGTAAATACTGAAAAGAATTGTTAAGATTTGTTGTATAACCTGGAGAATAAAATTTTAAAACATAAAACCCTATGGAGAATTACCTCTGTAGTTTAAAATTGCTAATTTTGGCATTAAATTAGTGTACAAGTGTCTTTGATTAGAGGTAAGGGAAAGCAGAGGTACTAGCATTCATTCAATTCTAGTGTAGGACATTCGCTCTCTTAGGAGTCGCAAAGATAATCTGAACTTGATGTACTTGGATGCATACCTTTCTTTTAGTCTTAGCTAACATTCAGTCTCGGGCTACTACATTTCAGTCTTTTTCGGACTCACCACTAATAGTTTCATTGATGTGTCCGTGCTTTTCTGTTTGCTAAGTCTGTACTTGTACTTGTCTCTCTTGCACAGAAACAGTGTAGGGTTCTCTCCCACACTGAGTCATTGGCAAGCCACGCATTCTTTGGTAACAAGCCAAATATGAAATCTTGGTTTTGCAGAGAATTTCATAGACACTGTCAAATGTAGATATTATTTATTTAGTGTCAGATCTTTTATAATCTTAAAGGCTATTTATAAGATGCTGCATTTTTTCATTTTTATGCCAGTTCTCTTCCAGCATCAGCCATCTATTCCTGATCTGACTGATACGATAAGGCAATAAAACTAAACGAATACTAAATTATTACTATTTGAGTACTTAGAGGAAACAGGTCTGTTACAATGATTAATCAAGATAACTTAGGTGTTCCTTTTGGGGAGTTTTTTCCATAGCCATTAGTACTTCCCTGACTTGTGGACTCAGTACTGGTCACTAAGATTTTGTAAATTATGGGTTAAAAAGACATACTGTGGTGGGAAACAACTTTATTACCAGGAATGTCTGTATCTGAAGCCCAAATGTTAAATGAAAGCAAAGTACTGAAGAGTACTAATCTTCAGAGTGGTTGTGTGATGAAAGAATGATCTGTTGTCTAGGGAAGGACAGGGTATTTATTGTATTGCTTTGCAGAGTCCTTGTCTTGCATGGAACTACCTAAAACAAACACTGTTAAGGAACCATGGGTATTACCTCTGCTAGCTAAGTAAAGAAAATACCACATCTATAAATGACACGTCTATGGGAGGGGTGGCTGACACACCGGAAGGCTGCGCTGCCATTCAGCGTGACCTGGACAGGCTGGAGAGTTGGGCAGAGAGAAACCTAATGAAGTTCAACAAGGGCAAGTGTAAGGTACTGCACTTGGGGAGGAATAACCCCAGGCACCAGTACAGGTTAAGGGCTGACCTGCTGGAAAGCAGCTCGGTGGAAAGGGATCTGGGAGTCCTGGTGGACAACAGGATGACCGTGAGCCAGCAATGTGCCCTTGTGGCCGAGAAGGCCAAGGGCATCCTGGGGTGCATCAAGAGGTGTGTGGCAAGCAGGTCGCGGGAGGTTATCCTCCCCCTCTACTCTGCCCTGGTGAGGCCACACCTGGAGTACTGTGTCCAGTTCTGGGCTCCCCAGTTCAAGAAGGACAGGGAACTGCTGGAGAGGGTACAGCAGAGGGCTACAAAGATGATTAGGGGACTGGAACATCTTTTTTATGAGGGTCTTTTTAGTCTGGAGAAGAGTGCATCTCATCAATGCTTACAAATGCTTAAAGGGAGGGTGCCGGGAGGATGGCACCAGTCTTTTTGCAGTGGTGCCCAGTGATAGGACAAGAGGTAATGGGCACAAACTTGAACATAGGAAGTTCCATCTAAACATGAGGAGGAACTTCTTTCCTTTGAGGGTGGCAGAGCACTGGAACAGGCTGCCCAGAGAGGTGGTGGAGTCTCCAGCTCTGGAGACGTTCAAAACCCACCTGGATGCCATCCTGTGCAACCTGCTCTATTTGACCCTGCCGTGGCAGGGGGGTTGGACTAGATGATCTCCAGAGGTCCCTTCCAAGCCCTGTGATTCTGTGACCAGCTATATAATATAAATCAAAACCCGGGGGTACTGGCAAGGGCAAACCCGAACGATCTCCTAAATCAGGTGTCTTTGAGGGATCTATGTCAATTCCGTACAGCGTACTGCCAGGAAGGCTGACAAAGGCAACCCTGCATTGGACCACGCTGGAGCAGCAGTGTGGTCTGTGGCTGCATGGGAATTTTCTAAGTCATCTGCAGCGCTAAGGGCCATTGCTTCTCTGAATCAGAAGGGAAGCCATTGTGGAAAATTAAATACACCTTGTTTTAGCTCTTAGTGTTGTATTTCACTTCAGGCCCTCAATTGTACTGTACACTAGAGCTCCCAAATATACTCCTGTCTTAGAGTGCATGTGACAGGAGATTCTTTACAGGCTTTAACAATCTGGGTTCAGTAAAAAGAGGAAAATAGCATTAGCATGGTACAGAGCCTGCGCTAGAGTCTATGACCATTCTCCTGGTGTAGGGGCTTTGTCCATCTGCATGGAGATAAAGCTCCTCAGGACAGTCCTGAGGTCTAGCTGATATGTGCTATGAAATAGTAGGGTAAACTGAAATAAGATCTTTCACTGTTAGATTGTTTTCAGTGGTGCCACAAACTGCTGAGCTACTAAAATTACTAAATATTTACTGATAGAGGAATCAATAAATTTTTGCATCTGGATATAAAAGTAAAATGGAATAAAAGGAAATATGACCTCAGAAATAATTTTAGCTTGATTACCTCTTAATTTTTTTCAGAAAGGGAGGTGTAAGTTTACTAATAAGTAGGAATGTAATAATTTTAAATGGTTTCCTTAAAAGCACAAGCACAAGTTTAAATAAACAGACCATAGCTTTTTCTACTTTACTTTGCTGTGAGCCTGTCCATCTGTCCTTTCCCCTATAGAGCCATCTGGGAGCCATCCAACAGGAAGAAACCACCAGGGTAAATCAGGGAATTGCAGAGGAGGGAAGGCACCTCTGGAGATCCACTAGTCCAACCCCCTTTTTTCTCCATTTCACCTTTAACAAACTAAAAGTCCTTCATGACCTTAAAACGATTCAACCTTAAGCTGATCCAGTAATTCTACACATGCAGAAACTCAAGAGTTTTCTGTTTGGACGCTGTTTGGACAGTGGCAGGAGACAGCTGGAGCTACATTAACCATGTCATCAAGTTTCCCCAGCTAAAGCAAGTGGTCCGAAGCTGGGAGGGAGGGGGACTGTAAGGAGAGGAAGCCAGACTTCACTGTTTTGGCAGCAGCAAGCTATTAGTTTGGTTCAAACCATCTTGTGTGATATTAATGGCTTCAGCCCTTTACACTTTGTGCTGTTCTGTGCCAAACCAAACCTCCAGACTTTAATGTTTGAGAAGGTTTATGTGAATCATGCAGGTTTGCATTTCTGATGCCATTTTTTCTGAAGCTTGCACTAAGAAACTTGAATTTGCCATTTACGAAAACATTTTTGTTACTTATTCAGGTCTTTATAAGCCAATAGCAATTTTTTCGGGGAACACTTACTGCTTGGTAAAATTCAAGCTGCTTTAATGTACTATTCAGAATAATCCTCTGAAAATCTTATTTTTAAATACAGCTAATATATAAGTTGCTGTATACTTTTCAAGAAATGCGTATTCC
Organism: Burhinus oedicnemus; assembly: GCA_008921705.1. Taxonomy (NCBI): domain Eukaryota; kingdom Metazoa; phylum Chordata; class Aves; order Charadriiformes; family Burhinidae; genus Burhinus; species Burhinus oedicnemus. The sequence goes on along the minus strand of VFFE01007110.1, from coordinate 165,198 downwards.
TTTTTTTTGCATTCTTAATCTGTTCTAACAAAACTTTTTCCAATTTAGTATCCTGTAAGCTATAAACTATGGCCCCATGATTAAATATAACTTTGTAACTAGTTAACCATTTTATTACAGTAGGAGTTGAGCAGTTCAAAGTACAATTACAAGGTCAACCGAGTTTTGTACTAACAGCTTGCAGCCATTGTACGTAAAAGTGCTCTGTATGTTTTTGTTGTGCTGACCATGGAATGTTGGAGCAAAGAGCGTTTTCAGGAGAGGTTTTTTTAACTTGTTGGCTACTATTTTATTGCTGCTCTTTAAAATGTGTTAGTACTGAAGGACCAGTTTCACTTGTAGCTCACCCACAAGAGATACAATTAATCTCTAATGTCAAGGATTGTAAAGATTTTATAGCAGAGAGCATTTGGCCTGGTGAGGTGGGAGGTCTCAGCTGTGTTTTCTCAGCAAATGCTGAGGGAACCTTTTTGCCTTGCAAGCAGGTCTGCAGGAATGCCAAAAGACATTCCTTGTTGATGCATCTTGTTGATGCTGAGAAAAGGTGTATTTTGTTAATGCTAAGTGTTTTATATAAAACATAAAATAAAACGCATTAACCAGTTTACATAAATAATGACCTATGCCCTCAGTCAGAAGTAGAACAAAGCATGGGCTTGGGGTTGTTGTTGTTTTAAGGTGCTGTATGCCTGCAGATGATGGTTCTGGGTATGGTCTTAACTGGAGCAGAAATACAAGCGTCTAAGCTTCTTGGAACCAAGTATATGCTAGTGGGTAGTAACCTGGCATGGCCATTTTGCAAGTATTTCCAATATCTGCACAAAGACAGTTACTCTGAGTATTCCCCTGAATTTCAGCTTGCCCAGAAGATAATGCAAATAAGTTCACCAAGGATGCGTGCAAAAAGGAAGAAAAACTGGCTGGTGCGGGTTTTATTTCTTTCTGCAGCCCCAAGAGTAAGACTTTCTCTGTTGACTGATTAGGGGTTTTTAAATTGCGTTGGTTTTTTTTCCTTTAAAGCCTGGTTTCCAAAGTAGGGGCCGCTGATGGGATCACACTCTTTTATGCCCCACCCTAACAACTTTTGCATGTGCTTTTCAATTCATCCAAATTCAAGAGAAAAATAGAAATTTCCCAGTGCTCGCACAAACATAATCTTTGAAAAGGGATGACTGGTAGATGAGGAATTGGTGTTCCCACTGAGAAAGCGAAGGATAGCTGTCCAGTCTGCACCTAACCGAGCCAGCCGCCGGGTGTGCTGCATCTCTCCAGCCAGGTGACGTGGTGGCTGAGAGCGGGGCAGGTTTGGAGACAGGAACTGTGACAGCATGTAAGCCAGGTGACAAAGCCAGGCTTTTGACTCCATCCTAAAAGCAACATGACAAAGAGTTTTGGGGCTCAGAACTGGGACAGCTGCATTTGCACAGCACTGTTCCAACGTGAAAAACAGTCTGAAAACTCGAGCCTGAGTCTACTTGCACATAACTTGTTTTTTTGCAGTAAACCCTTTTTTTTTTTAAAAAAAAAAAAAATACTAGATGCCCAACTCATGCTAGTACCTGAAGCATGGTGATTTGTCTTGCAGAAAAGTAAATGCAAGGGGCGGGCTGTATTATCTTTTAAGTACTGTGCAGGTTATTTTACGGTGTTTGAGATTCTAACTAGTGCTATTTAGAACTTGATTAAAATTTCTTCCATGCTACATGTAGCATGCTGTGTTTAATTTTTAAAAAGAATCCTTATGCCTTTTCTGGAGGAGCTCTTACAAAGCCATATTCCAGATTGAGCGGAGCACCTAACCAGCGTGCAGGTTAGACGATTGCTTTAGGGAGTATCAGGAAAACAGACTTTCATGATACAAAACCAGCATCTGAAGTAGGTAAATTGTTAGAGAGCTGTATGTGAGTATCGGTTTCTATACGTTTATGATCAGTTTGACTAAATCATGAGCAGCATCTGCAGCTGTAAATAACAGTCCTGCCACATCAAAGTCATTCTTCTAACTTGCTGGGTGCTTCTGTAACCTATTGTTTCTTTAACATTTGGTGAGCTATTTAGAATTGTGTAAGGTTATATTATCATGTAAGGGTGACAGCCCTCTGTGGGGAGGGTGGTACAGGCTTTCAAAGCAGAGTAAGACTATTATTCTTGCTCCTGTGGCTTAAAAATATATATGATGGCATGAAATTGGGAATGCTCGCTTCTGGAATTTTAGTTTCTTTTTCTTGGTGGTTGGGTTTTTTTGTTTAGTTATTTGTGTTGGGGTTTTTTTGCCTCTCCAAAAAGTAAATATTTCCTCCTCTGTGAGTTTTCATTTGAAAGTAAAAAAAGCTGAAAACCAGTTGAGGTAGTTACTCAGATCAACGCTTCTGGCCTTTACTCATTAACCAGCCTTTCCCTTCAAAGCCCTGACAACCCACCCTGAGGTGTTTTCCCGCAGTTACTCAGATTAATGGAGGCAGAGGCCCGCCCGCCCCGCCGCCACGGTGAGGGGCCGCGCTGCCGGGCCGAGCCCTCCCGCGCCTCCTCCGCCAGGCCCGCAGAGCGCCCCGCCTCACCTTGCCCGGCACGCCGCGGTGGTCGGTGCTGCCCTGCCAGAAGCGGCGGCTGTAGCCCAGGATGCGCCCCACCATCTTCTCCTCGTAGGGGAAATCCACCTTCCAGATGAGGGAACCGTAGCCGAACACCCACATGGCTGACCGACTGCCGGGCGGCCGCCGCGGGCCTGCGCACTGCCGGCGGGGCGGCCCCGCGGCCGGCGGCGGGGAAAAGGCAGCGGGCTTCCCTCTCGCCAGCCGCCGCGGGGAGCAGCGGGTCCGGGCCTGCCCTGGAGGTGCTGCCGGCCTCGGGGCTTTCTGGAGGCTGGGGGGGTGGGTGTGGGTGTGTGTCCTGCCCTGCCGGTGTTTTGGCAGAGCGGCGGCGGCCGTGGTTTTGCGAGGTGTCTGCGTGATCCCGTCTTGTGCACAGGGGTTCGCCTTTACGGTTGTGTCAGCTGCCCAGGAAAAGATATCCCCAGCCCTCTGCGACTGCTTCCCAGGGAGCTTCTGGGTAGCAGCAGGGGAGCTATTACACATACCCCCCCCGCCAAACCCCAGAAAAACCCAAACACCCTCCCCCCAAAAAACCCAACCCAAACCAAACATAAACCTCTGTAAAAACACCAAACCAAAAAAACCCATATCCATATACTGTACTAACAGGTATCTCTTTTTCTTTTTTTTCCTCTTCTCCTTCCCTTTTTTCCTCTCCCTCCTGCAGAGTTTGCCATAGGTAAGGATGGATTTCACAGAGGCCTATTCCGATCGATGCTCTGCCGTGGGGCTTGCAGCCAGAGAAGGAAATGTTAAAATGCTGAGGAAACTAATTAAGCAGGGATACAGCATCGATGTTCCAGATAATAGGGGCTGGGTGCCAATCCATGAAGCAGCAGCTCACAATTCGAGTGAATGTCTGAGGCTGCTAATTCGTGCAGGTAAGGAAAATTCTGTGTGAAATAGTGTGATTTTTCTGCTAAATTACCTTGTCATATAAAACAGAATTTAAATAGATTTCTGTTATTGTGTTCTTACTCATTTTGTAAATTTCTGTGTGGTTTCATAGATACTGCCTAGCTATGGTAAAGAGAAACTGGTGTCTTGTAGTCCCTGAATGACAATTGATTTTACTTTACCTTCTCTGTCTAAGGCAGGTGTCTGCGTAGGGCCAGCCATAACTGACACTGCTGTTCGAAAGAGACTAACAGCACGTTCATGTATATGCTGTAGGCCACGCATCTCAAATAACTTAATTATTTTAAGAAAATAACTGTGTCTTGTAATTTATTGCCAAGCAATACCTGTTTTTGTTATTCTCATTTGTAGCTCCATCTGATGACTACATAAATTCAAAGACGTTTGAAGGGACATGTGCACTGCACCTTTCGGCACGCCACGGGTCTTTGGAAAGTGTTCGTGTTCTTCTGGAAGCTGGAGCTGACCCCAATGAAGTTACCACTGAAGCAACCACCGCACTGTTCCTAGGTGACATGAGCTTTCTTGAAATCTCGGAACAATCAATGAATAGGGAAAAGTTTATTCACTAAGTTTAAACTCACCAGATTTCATTCACTGGCTACCATGTTTCATATTTTTGTACCCTAAGTAGTAGACTTTAGACTTAATGATGGAGTGGGTCTAGAGATTACTTTTTATTTATGGATAAACCTGCTTCGAACTGTTTTAAAACAAAATTATAAAGCCAAATGTGGTCTTTGCATTGCCTTTTATTTCTTTCTAGCACAGAAAAGGTCTAGGAGGTATAGGATTACATCTGTATGAGGGTGTTTCAAAATTTTTTTTTTTTTTTTAATTCTTCCCTACTTCTTAAGTGAAAAGACCTCTTACTCTTTTTGCAATTCCTAGTTTAGTAATTAAGGTCCATTATTTTAGTATTTTTTTCTATGATTTATGTTTAACGTAATTAAATGCTTAAAACTTCTGCTATAGTGAATCCTCAGAGTCTAAATCATCTGATTAAATATGCTTATTGTTTTACTCACCTCTGTACCTAGGCAAACATCATGGCTGCCACGTTACCTTTGTTTACAAGTCTATTCACATTTTATTTTTAAGCAACTAAATAGCTTGTTTGCTTAAAACAGTTGGTAACAGGTAGCACTTTTGGGGAAATCCTCATTAAAAGCACACTGGATAATGATAATTAACACTATGTATAAGTGCTTACATAGATTAGACAGGGCCAAGGAACAGTCCTGGGGCTGTGTATCCAAGAGATTTTTTTAAAACAGAAAAAGTTTGTGGTCAGGTTAGTCCAGACTATGTAATGGGATTATGGCACACCTCTGTGTTGGACATTGAGTACTACAAGCCAGAGGCGCTCCTTTGGTGAGCTTGTGTGCTAATACTCTAAAAATTATTCAATCAGTAGCAACTATTTGCAGGTCTTTTATCACCATATTAAGCTTTTACAGTTACACAGAAAATGTGCCTTGGTAGTATTGTCGGTGGCAAAAACTTGAGGATGAATCAGTATGCTGAAGGAGGCTTTGTCAATGAATATGTTAGCATAAATTAAATATACACATTATAAATTAATTTTATACAAGTGTTTAAAACAGTTTTAAACTTTTTTAAAAATTTTAAGTTTGGGGGAATTTGTTGTAAGATAGTCAGTGGGCTTTACAAGTTCAGGAGGCCTTTGTGACTGTCATGCCATTAGGTGCCTGCTGCAGAACTGTCTCCGTGTTCCACAGGAATGAGGGATGAGAGAAACTTGCTTTCGTTATCTGTGTTAGCACAGTGTAGGTGGAATTTTAACAAGTCTAACATTTTTGTCGATAAATTTCCATTCTCCAATTGTGTTTTGGAGGTGTAAATGTAAAAGGCAAGTAAGCATATATAAGGCAAGTTTAAAGAGTTGTTATAATTGTGTCAAGAAGTTAGCCATGAGGCCGTTTGAGTTTTTCAATGAGTTCTTTAAATCCAGTTAGTAAGAATTTTTTTTCTTATTTTTTTTACTGTTCTATTTGAAGCTGTTGAGAATGAACATGCAGACATCGTAAAGTTTCTGCTCCAACATGGAGCAAATGTTAAAGGACCTCATTCTTGGTCTGGATGGAATTCTTTGCACCAAGCTTCTTTTCAGGTAACCTGTAAGTGTATCGTATAATTTCCATGCAACTGGTGTATTCTGAGTGCCTTTTTACCAGGTGATTTTTCCTAACCTACCCTGGCAGTCATAAGGTTACCTAAATGCTGAAGGGCTTGCGATGCACTGAAGAGTGTATCTGAAACTACGTAAGATGTTGATGTTGGGAAACAATAATTATTTAGGTATTATAAGTATTGCATGTACTCACAAGCTCATGTCTTATATTTGGGAAGTGAATCTCTTACAGGATTTTTTTTGAGAAACAGTTCTGTTTAGTCACTCATCATCAGTGAGATCTATGACCTATTTCCAGCACAGAAATACGTTAGTTTAATGGTTCTAATAAACTATTTTAATACATTTGTATGTATTGTGTAAATGAGCAAATCTGAAAAATTAAATTAAACGTGTCTAATTTTTTCTCTCATTAAGTTTTCAGTACATTTTTAGAATATTGAATTTATTGCATTTTTCCTTATTTCTGTTTGGAATGTGTGGGAAAAATAGATTATGTCAATTCCCCACTTTTTTTGTTGGTTAAGAATAAAAATATTTATTTCAGGGATGCACTGAGATAATGAAAATACTCATGGAGAAAGGGGCAAGCAAGGAATGTAAGGATGACTTTGGAATTACGCCTTTGTTTGTTGCTGCTCAGTATGGAAAGCTGGAGAGTTTAAGACTGCTTGTATCCCATGGTAATAGTCATCATTCATTTAGCTTCGTTGTTCTTAAACTTGCATCAGCCTGTCACCAAATACAATTTTAGTTCTACTTTTGCACTTCATAACTTCAAATTTTAGTGGGTTTAATGTAATTTTAGTTGCAGATGGGTATGCAAAACCATCTTAATTGCTTAAATCTTGTATCAATAATCTAATGTCGTTTTCAGCAAGTGATGGTAGGAAATAATAAATGAAAACTATGAAAAGAAGGAAGATCATCGGGGTCTTCTAGAAGCCCTCAATAGCACTGCATTAGTGGTCTCATTTTGATGATATTGCTCTTGTTAATAGGATATTGTTCAGGCTAAGTGAAGGTATCTCTCTCTGGTCTAAAAGTGACAGCAATAGCTTCATTCACATAATGAACAAGTTTTGTATGTCTAAGTGTGTGTGTGTCCTTACAACCAAAATTAATTGCCGTAACTATTAAGCCTGAAGGAGCCATCACCTGACCAGATAAATAGTACTAACTGATCTACCAAACAGGGGGAGAATCTTAAAAAAAATAATTGCAATCAAAAGATTGCCTAGCTCATTGCCTTTCCTCCAGCATGTTTATCTTGTGTTGTGCTGATATTTGACAGAGTTAATGTTAAAGCATTGACTGTTTAAAAAGTTAGCAATAAGCTAGTAAATACTTCCGTATTGCTGTGGAAAACCTATTGTGTTGTGAAGTCGCTCTGTGAAAACCAATTACTGATTAAATTTAATTTGTTGTTTATTTTGTGTGGTATAGTGGTGATGTAAAGTACTGGCTTTTTTTTGTCAGGTGCAGACGTAAACTGTCAGGCCAAGGACAGAGCCACTCCCCTGCTGATTGCTGCGCAGGAGGGCCATGCTGAATGTGTGGAACTGCTGTTATCAAAAGGGGCAGACCCAAATCTCTACTGCAACGAGGATAACTGGCAGTTACCTATCCACGCAGCGGCTGAAATGGGCCATAAAAAGTAGGTGATTAAAAAGACATTCAGACAAAAGATTCTGGTAGTAAAAACCTAATCGACAAAGAGGATGTTCAGCTCTAAAAGAAAGAAAAATGAGTTCTCAAACTGATTTGTAGTTTAGAATTTCCTAATTGCTTTCATATTTAAAAGTCTGTTAGTAGTGCCAATGAAGTGAACAACCATTTTGAATTCGGCATCTAATCTGGGTCTGATCGACATCCTAATGAGTTTAGACAGGTTTCCACAGTGCTGAACCAGATAGCAGTTCACTCAATAGCTGTATTACTTTCACATTTTAAAATATAAAGAACAATAACGTACACTTTATACATGAATTGAACAGCTCTTAATTGGAATTATAGTCCTGACTATTAAGTAGCAGAAGTAATCACATACAAATAATGAATTAGCTGAACCAGCCAGAAAATCAAAGCCATAAACCGGTTCCTTTAATCCTTCCAGAAATGCATTTTTAGCTTTGTGCAATCCCAATGATTAAGTGGCTTTGTAGCAGAAAACTCAGAGTGGAAGGAAGTTCCCAGAGTAGCAGGCCATTGTGGAGAAGCATCTCTCAGGAACCCCATGACTTACATATGTGTGACAGCATTTAAAATCAAATATATTAATGATGATATTAACTGCAAAATTATTAGTAGATGCTCTATTTTAACCCCTAGCAAAAGGAGGTCATCAGCTGAGCTGTCATTAAAGTTTGTGCATCAAATTGATGCCTCTCCTCAAACTGATGAGGAAGGCAGAGTGTAGTAAATACTGAGGAAGCTGGTTTTTGTTCACTTTCTCAGAAACGGAAGATGGGCTAGCAAAGTTGTCAGTACTAGAATTGTCTTACCAAATGCTGCCTTCGTAGCTTTTGCAGCAATAGGTAACTGGCAACCTCTGAGCAGCACCAGTAAGTTCCAGTAGTAAAGGAATTGGTGTTTGTCACTAATCCTTGTTAGCTGGAAAGGATGTGGATGGGAGGTGTGAGCTATGAAACAGAATGATTTTTCTGGTTCAGTATCTTAGTGTGTGTTGTTGAATGGAAGTAAATATGCATTTTATTTGCAACTCACATTTTCAGTTTGCTTCCAGACTTCAGAGAAGTCTGGATTTAATGTGCAGTGGTACTCTATTGCTGTAAAAAGGATTGTTGGATAATAGGAAATATCTGTCCCTGTTTTGGATTAAAATATTTACTGCCAGTCTAAATCCATGCCAAAGCACAATGTTTGTTAGGGGTCTGTGTATGAAATGATAAAGATTGTTCTTCTATACAAACTCAGAAGTGGAAAAACAGGTAGGATTTTCTTCTTAAGTTGTAAAGACCATATGAAAAATGACCATACATTTAAAATTAATTATTGCATAAGACCACAAAATAAATAATGTTTTTAAATATTTGCAGGATACTAGAGTTGCTGATACCAGTTACTGATCGGATTTGTGATAAAGGCAAAGGCAAAGTAAGCCCTGTGTATTCAGCAGTATATGGTGGTAATAAAGAATGTCTGGAAATCTTACTTAAAGAAGGCTACAGTCCAGATGCTCAAGAGTGTCTTAATTTTGACTGCAGATCACCCATGTGTATGGTCTTCCAAAAAGAGTAAGTATACCTCTCATATTTTGAATCTATTCGTAATTATGTTAGCCTTTATTTAACTTTTTTTAAATAGGCAGTTTTCCTGCCCTCCTTCCTCAATTCTTGAGCTGCTGGAGTTAAACTGTAAGCATCTGAACAGTGCACGGGGTTTGGATTGCGTGCACAAGCTGAAGAAGCTTGCCGAATTCTCCAAGGGGAAGCTTGGTTCTTTGAAGAAGAGTCTTGTAGAATGTAATTGCAGTTTTCGTGCTTTCAGAAGGCCTTATCAACATGTCTCTGTCTTCTGGAAATGTGACTCGATGCTGTAACTGGATCAAAAGGACTCTTAAGTAGCCAAATCCTTTTCAGTAAGGATGAGTTATTGGAAAATAGAGTTTTCCTTTTCTGTATGCCCGTCTCATACATAAGACAAGCAGAATTAGTCAGCTCAGTACCATAGCTGGAAGGACTGGGAAACTGAATGATATATTCTTTTAGATCATGACCTGTTTCTTTTTATGC
>VFFE01007110.1:109789-155759 GCA_008921705.1 Burhinus oedicnemus | reverse complement strand
GTGACTGTGCCTGTGAAAGCCTTTTGTGTCTCTGGTCAGGCTGCAGGTGATTTTTGAGTTGCCTGAGGCAGGAACTCATCCAGATCCAAAACGGCACCTGTGAAATCATGGATCAGGCTATGAGGCAGAATGTGCTTTCCCATATCTCCATAAATGATGCATAAGGTGTGCAGTGAAGCAGCACCTAGGGTTTGTTATTAGTAATTTTCTTTGCATGCTCCTAGGAAGTGGTCTTTAAAAATCCTTGGACATAATTTTTCCCCTTTCTGTCCAGTTCTTATTATATACTAAGTAACTTAGGAAGGGATGCAGACCAGGTAGCTACTAAAATACACTGTAAATGAGACAGATAACATCTGTCACCACTCCAAAACCACTTCTGTGAAGTAGTGTGCAATCTAATTACTAACTAAAAAGCAACACACTATCATAATTTCATTCATTATCATATTACCATACTATAATTGATAATGATAAAATGATTTCAGCAACAACATTTTAAAATGTTTACAATAGTTCAGTGGGTTGCAGAGCTTCCTGCAAATACAGCTGGATGTAAGTGAAACACTTAACAAGTTTGAACATTAGGCTGGTCCCTGAGTTCTGGGGTGCAATCACTTGATATTTTCACATACTTATCTGTTGCATATGGCATATTAGGTTTCACCTTAAAATCAAGTGGGCACGGTGCTTTCTGCTTATAGCAAGCACGTGGTGGATCAGCAGTGTGGCGATACCTCTGGGTTACAGATACTAATAATAGATGACATTGGGCAGTTTTTATTTTGTGATCAAAAAGCTTGCTTTGAAGGGCTGGAAACTGGTTGGAACCCTAGGTTTTTCAGGACAAAAAGAACAAATGTGTAAAATGTAAAGACTGGAGTCTCCTGAAGTAGTTCTACGTTTTAAACAGATGGTTTGCAGAAAGAACTGCAATCAGATGGGCGTGCTGGGTGTTTCTTTGGTTTGGGGGAATTTTTGGTAGAAGAAGTTTGCTTTCCCGGAGGTAAGAAGTGAAATTGGTAGATGCTTTCTGGGGAAAAACTAACAGGATGTCCTGTTCCTTGTGTGCTGTTCATAGGTTTTTTAATTTCATTGATATTTTCCTGAAATATGGGATCACCTTACTTGGGATTAATTTGGGATATTGCCTGTTCCATGAAAAGTTTACTTTGTTTCAACGCTTCTTGAAGCTGGGCTGTTCACTGCCTTCTGGGGACCAATTATCGGAGTTCATAAGTTACACAATTAAAGTGCATGCAGAGTACAAGGAATGGCTGCCTTATCTGCTCTTGGCTGGTTTTAATCCAGTGAATTTGATGCACAGATTCTGGTAAGAAGATAACGTTATATTGTTTACTCAAATATTATATGCTAATCTGCAAAGCTGTTGCCAATGTTATTTAAGGAATGCTTGCAGAGGATAGTACTTGATAATCAGTTGCCACGGTCAGGAATGGTGAGGCTTAGGGAAAGTCTGAAATAAATCATTTACAGGTAATGGCTGGATTCAGTAAAACAAATTTCTTTAGGAAGAAATCCAGAATGGAGATTGTTTTATCACTACCCTGGAGAAATGCATCATTTTGCAATTTTTACATCGAACATCTCTTATTAGTCCCCAAATTTAGTTGCAAATTGCATATCTATGTATAATATGGTAATGGTAAGAATTTCAAATACCGAGAAAGAGGTCAGGGGGGATGGGAAATGAATGTGAGGTGAAGGTGGTCCAAGGCTAGGAGGAGAGGAAACAGATGCAGTTAGAGATTGTGTTAAACAAAACAATGTGGCCAAAATTCCAGTCTGATTATTTTTTTTATTTTTTTTTTTTAAGTTCTTCCACATACAAATAACTTCATGGTGATGTTTTATATTTAACTAGGCATACAGAATTAAGCTTATATTTAAAATTATGAAGTATTTGTATTTTCTTCGGGTTTTTTCTTGTCTGTGAAGATGACAGTCTTTACTACCATATGTCTCAGCTGTTAAAAAATAATGTGAGATGTATAAACTCATTACATGCATTACTTAACCGTATGAAAGGAGTAAGATTTTAAGGTTTACTTAAATATTGATATGTATTTCAGATACTGTTAAGATGTCGTGGTTAAGATATCTTCAGTAGTTTTAAATGCATTCATTTATGACTTACTGAGATTCTGTTAATGACTAACATCTCCATGGCTTTCTGAGCAGTAGTGAGAGGAGCAGATATAAAGCATGGTAGATCTGTGCTTCTGTAGATCATATTTATTCATAGAAGACTAAACGCAAAAGTAAACACACTACAAGATTGCAATTCAGTGAGTAAACAAATCTCACTGACCATGTATGTCATATATGATGCTTTTTGATACTTTGTAATGTAATCCACAAATACTCTTATACGAATTATTCCTTTGTTTAAATATCCACTTTTTAATATAACGCTTATCATGTCATAATCTATAAAACTAATGTTTTTGTAAGTTTAACTTCAATATTAACTATTTCATTCTGGAAGATAACAAGAGGACAGTAGGCAGCAAATGACACTTATGCGTATGGTTTAACCGTATGTGGCTCCTTGTGCAAAACAACTGTGTAATCAATCATAAACTGGTCAGTCTAGAGCACTGACAATTTTAATTACCAGTGGAAAAAGTAAAATCACCATTCTCCTAAAGAAAGGGAGGCAATCAGATCTCTCTCCTGTATGGTTTTCGGTGAATGTGTAAAAGTTAAGTCAAATATGAAAAATGAAATAATAGAAAAGAGTAAAAAGCAAGTGTATTAAAAAATTTTGTCTGATATTTTTGTGTGTTTAGAACATTTAGATGAAAATTCAGGATTGTATACATCTAGCCGAGAAGCTGTTCCATGAAATTATGGCTCTTCATCATGTGTAGTACTAAAACAGTTGGTTTACCTGCTGTTACTTAAACCTCCTTATACACTTTATTCAATTAAGCTATTGTTAAAAGTTCTTTACACATGCTAGAGATTTGAAATGTAAATCATACTGATTCTGAATACATATAAATGTGATCTCTGGTAGAAGGAGAGTTTGAAACACTTGCAAATTTTGAGGGTCTTTTTTTCTTTTGTTTTAATAAATAAGTAGCTGAATATATGTGCATTTCTTCCCCCAAAGTGGTGGTAATGCTTATAATGCTATGGTGCCTTGACCCCTTATTAAAATCTAAGTGGAAACGAAATAAGAAATTAGTGGAGATATTTTTCTCTGACAGCTTAACTTACTTTTAAGAAGAAATGGAAGAAGATAAAATTACATTAGTGAAGGCTTGTGCTGTCAAAATTACTTTGGATTTCTCTTTAATGGTTTTCTGTTTCTGGACTTAGGATGTAGGTTTTTAAGGATGTGTTAGAAAATAGTAAAGCTTTCTATGAGTTGTTTCCATTATTATATTTATGCTGTTGTGTAAAATGATATTCTATGTGAGTGTTCATTACGCAGGATTTTCTCTGTGAGCGACAATGCCTTTAATTTCACCCTGGAGTTCACGAACTGGAAGAGACTTCTTCCAGCTGTAGAGCAAGACCTTTCCGACTGCAAAGAGAAGTGCACTTGGACTCCCAAGAGCCATTTTGGTAAGCAATACAGTTAGGAAAAAAGGTCTCTGTGTATGCCAGCTTCCAGGCAGTAAGTGGGAAACAGCTCTGTGTGCTAATGCACAATGGCAAAGGTTCAGTAGTCAATAGACATTACTTGTCTAGAAACTGGGGAGCAGAAATAGCTGTTACCCAAAACAAACAAACAAGCAAAAAAGATTTGAATGAATTTTACTCATTACATCGTTCAGTTCGGAGTTAGCATGTTTCAAGTAGGTGTTCTCAGTTTAGGCTATCTTGTCCACTTCAAATTAATGCATGTGCTACAAAATATGGGCAGTGGCTGTAAATTAGTATTGCACCTTCCTGAAGTGATTTGTTCAGCCTCTTGGAAGATTTAAGGGAAGATGATCAATATTACTTGGTTACATTCTCTAGACAATATCCCACTGTTTTTTGGTTTTGTTTTTAATTTGATGTGTATTTCGAATGAAGTGTCTATCCTGTTCCGTAGGCATTTGACAGTAATTAAAATACAAACCATATAAACCATCATATTAAGTACCTACAAATCTAGCTGTTTGTTCTTGCTCCTGTAATCAAAATCTGGTCTGCCAAAAAGATTCAGTAATTGATTGTCCAGGAAAACACCAGTGCTCACTGCATTCACCCTTTAGAAAAGCAGCTTTAACATAAAGGTCATGCTCTGTGACCTACGTATGCATTATGTTACTGCAAAATTGTGCTCAGATGTCTTTGTTAGTGACTCATTTAAAAGGAAATTCTTCTTTAAAAGAATCTGTAATAATTTTTAAAATGTGTAAGTGATAATGTTATTAAATAATACTTTCTTTGGAATATTTTAAGCGAATTAGGCTATCTTTTTGGAGTTTAAAAAAAAGGGGGGTGGGATTGTTTGGGGAAATTTAGACTAAGTTCATTGTTTCCTTTGCTATTAGTAAATAGATTTGTGTTGTAATAGTATCCAGTAATTAAAGCCGAAGAGAGAAAGCGGAGAGGAAAAAGCAAGGGGGGGGAAGTTTGAAAGTTTTCACTTTTTCATTCTTTCAGCCAAGAGCAGTCAGGGCAAGCAGGCCAGCTGCTGTGCTGAGGGGCAAGCTTCCCAGCTTGAGAAGTACCAAGCACTCGAACTGAGATAAGCTGGTCATGTCAGTGAGCATAGGAAATTAAATATGAAGGGTTCATGCAGAAAAGTTCAAGGACGGGTGTTCACACCTCCCGCTGAAGGCTTGCAAAACGTATGGTTCTGTGGAGTTACACACCTGCCATACTTACACTTTGATACTTAAATAGAGAACTTACTGCAGTTAATATTACAGATTTCTTGTGAATAAAATCAATGGAGAAGCCACTCAGGGAGAGTTAGGAGGCACTAGAGTTCTGTGTCAGGATAAGTTGATCTATAATGTGAAAGTTCATGTTTGAGTGAATGCACGTTTACAGACAGGTTTGTGTATCTTTTGGCACAGTGTTTGTCCTAAGTTAAGTTATTTAGCAACATATTAGAACATTTGCATGATATGCCAACTGAGTCATGCTATCATTTAATACTTAGCCTACAAGTGTTTTCCCTTGTGTTATTTTATTGTTGGATATACTTCTAGACTTAATTTTTTGTTTCTTGTGAGGTGGCATGGGCCTGCCTCTCTCCCCAAGCAGGCAGCTGTTCTGGGCTGGTTAGATGAAACTTTCTGATTAAGGATAAAATGATTCTTTGATACTTTGCTTCTAGAAGTTTAAGGTAACTCTTCTAGCTCCTATAGGGAAATTCCAAAGATGCTGATTCTAGCAGGCAACTGCCCTTCACTATCAAGAACTCTGCCTCACTATCTGCCAGAGACTGGGGGGGTTCAGATGGGATCCAGCTAAACCAGGTAACTGTAGGCAAGTGATGTAATCCCATGGTGTCCTGTTCATTGTTTGGCTTGGTTTTTTAATTTTTCAGCCTCCATCCCTTCCCTGTCACATCTTTGTCGTCTTGAGATCCGGTCCATTTTAACGAGTGAACGCCTGCGATCAGACCGATTTATCCGGGAATTGCCATTGCCAGCTTGTCTCCAGGACTACCTACTGTACTTAGATGTACTGCGAGTCTACGCTATCCCGGAAGCGGAGGATTATCTGGCACAGAGAGAGGAGCGAGCTCCCTCCACCAGTCACTCCAGTGCTGAAGATGGAGAGAGGAGGGACATCTGTAATGGTGGTGCTAGGTGATGGCGCCACCAGGGACTGAACTCTGGCTGCAGATTTTGTAATGGCAATTAGCAGACACCAGAGAAGAACTACTGTAAATAACTGTAGTAATAAGTCTTTTCAAGCTGTAGTTTTTATACTATATCTAGAAGTTTGTTAAAAGTTCTATGATTTACTTGTTTAAAAAGTCTGTTCTAGCTTTCTAAGTCTGTGAACGCTTTCTGGTTTTTGAAAGGAAATTTTTAACTCTTACGGAGTAAAATTAGCTTGTTCAATGAACATAGCTTATATAGTGGTCGAAATCTACTTGGTCAGACACTGTTACTAGACACTTTATTCTAACTACTGAATATATCAAATGAAATTATCTGTAAGTCAAGGAACACAATATTGTAGTAGTGTTATGAATTTATGTGTTGGGGAGTGATCTAGCTGAACCAGAGACAGGAAAATAATAAAAGAAAGGAAATTGTTTGCTGAAGAAACAGTAATTTTCTTCTTTTTTTTTCTTTTTTTTTTTTTTTCCTCTCCTTCCCTTGGTCATCTATTATTTGGCAGAATGTCAGAGTGGGAGGCTGGCTTGGAGCCTGCACCCAGTCCCTCCCCTTGTGTAGCCCACGGGCCAGGTGTGAAATGTCCCTGCAAGCACACCGACCTGACACAGTTGTACAAAAACCCCTCCTTTAATGAAGTGAAAAAGCAAGTGCCCTCTCCATGGGGTAGGTGACAGGGCTGGGCCCAGGGACATCTTGGTGGAAGACAGCTGCATCCCTCCTGCTGGGAAAGCCCTCGTCCTGCAGAGGCAAAGCCAGCGCTGCTGGGCTCACTGGTAGTAGATGCTGAAGGCGTGGAGGATGTACAGGAAAGTCGTGATGAAGGCGAAGAACTGCACGAGAGGAAAAGCAAAAGCTGGGGTCAGCTGGGAGAATCTAAACCCATCTCTTTTTGGTACTCTTGACCTGTGGAAACCTCCCAGCCTAAACCTCTCTCCAGCCTCAAAGAGGAGGCAAAGCCTCCCACATTGCCCAGAAGGCAGCCATGGAAGGCTGTCCATGAACTGCTGGACCCCAAGAAGCCCATGCTGGCTGCACAACACAACAGCGATGAGGAGCTGAAGCTCTGACCAGTGTGACACTGCTGGGCTTGGGATGGCTCTGCTGTGGCTTTAATATTTGCTCCTGCGTCTCCCCAAGGGGAATTGCAGGTGCTCTGGCCTGCTGGGTTTTCTGGACAGACTCACCGATGCGGCGCTGTTGAGCTGGTAGTAAAGTGGTGAGTGGGGGCCAAACTCAGAGTTGATGGTCGCGTTGGCTTGCAAGACAGCAGCGCTCATGTAGAGAATGGCCGTGGCGCCGTGATACAAACTGTCCTGCAGAACAAGGGAGCGGCGAGGATCAAAGGCTACCCGGGACTGTCCTTCTCCAATTCGCCCTGAGGATGAGGTCCATCCTCTGCACGTGCAAGTGTTCGAATGGGGGACACACACCCGGACAGGGGCTGGGACCAAACCTTTGTACCCTGCCAGCCCCTCCCCTGTTCCCATGCGGCACCCATGGCATAGCACAGCTTCCCTCGGCATTGCCAATCAAGGCAAAAGGGCCGGTTCTTTGCAGAAGAGCGGGCAGCTGGCCAGCTCACCCATCACCAGTCACAGTGGTCTTGTGCCCATGCTGCTGCTGCCAACATCTGACAGTGTCCCAGCCCCTCCTTACCAGCACTTTCCAGTTCTCGCTGTTTCTGTGAAAGCCGAAGAGGTAGCTTAAGAGGAGCAGCAGGGAGATGAGGCAGGAGCTGAGGGACACGTACATCACCCATCCCTGCAGCAGTGGGAAGGAGACAGAGGTAGCAGCGACAAGGATCCACACCCAGGTTCCGCAGAGCTGCCAGGGACAAAGACGGGTGCCTCCAGTGAGAGTGGGATGGGGAAAGCCTCTTCGCCTCCCTCCCGGGCCAGCCCCAGTGGCTGTGGGAAGCCCTGCGTCTTCAGGCAGTGCGGACCAGCCTCCCAGACCATCCTGGCACAACAGCAGCACCGCAAGCTGGCACAGGGTTTCCCTGAACGCTCTTGGGAAATACTTCAAAAGGTTTCTTACAAAAGGGAGAAGTTTGCTGCTGTGTTCAACGCAAAGAAACATCTCACCCTGAGGGCTTTGGTGGTGAAGCCAGAAAATGTGCTTTTATCTGGGAAAGGTGAACGGCCGTGTCGGCCCAGCCCTGCCTGCTTGTTAATCTCCTGGGCTTGAAATCACTGCACAAGGAAGTCTCCTCCTGACTCCACACGCCAGCCCAGAGTGAGTTGCTTGCTCTGGGTCCACCTAAAATATCTACCATGCCCAAATAGCACGTGGGGTTATTTGGATAAGCTCACGCTATCCTGTGCCACTCCAGCTCCAGCGGATGAAACTTCTCCAGGTTTGCAGGGGCGAGCTGAGCCTGCTGGCACAGGAAGCACACGGCAAAGCCCAGCCACAGTGGTCGCGCCCATGGAGTGTGGGTCGCTGGTGCTGTGTCATGTGTCAAAGTACACCAGTGGTTATCTCAGCCAGTCCCACCAGGTGCCCTCTGGACCCAGAAGCAATTGAAAGACTCATGGAATGTCACACGTTACAAGACACCCAATTGCCTTCAAGCCCTCGGAAAGACCTAATACAGGGAACGAAATTCCCTTGATTTTCAAGCAATTTCTATGTGATAACTAGAGCTGCTCCTGCCCCAGAGGCATTTGTAGCTCTTCAGCCTCTCCCAGCCCTACGGCAGCCAGCAACCCCCACGTGGGCTCTAGGATGGCGCCGCAGTGTATCTTGTCTTCAAGCTGTTCCAAAAAATTACATCACGAAGACCAACTTTGTGTATTCAGTATAAGCTAAAAGGAAAAAAATGTTGTTTCGCATTAATGCCATCTTCAGGATCATTTTGGAGGCTGCTCCCCAATTTTTAGATTTCCTAAAACCATTAGTGGGGTGCTGTAATGCAGCTAAGCTGGGCATACTCACTATCTCCGGTAGGATGAACGCATAGGGGACTGTTTTGAAGACGGCAGGTCCGGAGGGCAAGGCGGGCTGTGTCGGAGCCGCAGGGATACATGCCGAGGCCATCTCTTCTCAGCTGATGCCGTGACTGCTCCGGCTTGGCTCTGCACACATTTGCCTGCACCGCTCCTGTGCGGGGTTTTAACTGACACACCCGGAGGGACGTAATCACAGAAACCAGCCCAGGCTGGCACCACACTGCTTCCTCCGGCTGAAGGAGCCCTCAGCAGCCCGCCGGTTATTGCGGCTGGCTTCACACACCCTGCTGCCAACACTGGGATGGGAGAGCAACGGGACCCCAGCCCCGCCACTGGCACACAATCAACTCAAGATCTTTAACGAGAGAGGAAAGAAAAAAAGAATCCTACACCACACCGGGGCAGAAACGTTTCCTGCAATCAGTTTTTGTCCTTGGCCCTCTTTCAAGTCTGAAATATTTTCACTTCCACTGTTGTTGCCTCCTCCCCTTTCTGTTCAGGTTTCTGCTCCATGTTCACGTCAGACTCCCCCACACCCACCGGGCACGTCCAGCCTTTGAAAACTTGCAGCCAAACATTTTTTACAGACAACTCAACACACTGGGAAAAGACGGGAGGGTTTGCCCACGTGCTCCTAAGTGCCCAGAAAAGTCTGAAGCACAGCTACCGGGACAGCTTTAATTTCTACCTCCCGGCATATGCGCTTTGTATTCGACAAGCACATGCTGTTTTTTCCAGAGGACTCTGGCTCACCCCATAACTCACCAACAGCTGGTGGGATGAAAGGCCTCATGGCCTAGTGAAGTGATTCTGTCCTCTCTAACTCAGGCAGTACTCTGCAGCAGGAGGAGGACAATATCCTAGTAAGATACCTCAGCTCTCTGTTAGGAGAGCCAAGTGATGCCCTAGGAATTTGGCTTCTACGCCAAGCTCTTGCGCAACACAGAGCAAAGATCAAATCCATGATGTTTCTCATTGTCTGAGCCCCTCCTAGGCTGGGTGGGAAGCGCTTTGTGGCATACCTAGAGGCTCCAGTTCTGTCACTGGGAGCTGGCTCCATGCAGTGTGCTGTGGTCTTTGAAAGATGTTGTTTTAAAACATTTCACATGAGACAAAACTAGTACCTGGCTTGGACTGAAATCCACCTGTGTGGTGCCCGCCTACCTTGTCAGACACATACCTATCACCATGCAGAAAGCATCCAGAGACTCCAGTGCAAAAGAGAAATTGGATTAATAACTTCCCACTGGGAGCAGGCAGCACTTACAGCCTGTGGTTACAAACTGCTCAGGGAAAAGAAGCCTTTAACATCCTGGTCCACCTGAGGAATACCCTGCAGCTCATTAGCCTGCCTTAGAAAGTCAGCACAGGGGGAGCTACCGTACGGCATAGCCATGCGCAGGGGAGAAACGGCATGCCCTGAATCCTCACCAGCTTTTATTTGTATTAGGCGAGTCAAGCACATTCCTATGAATAACCCAACCTTTTCCTGAGTGGGAAAGAAAAACAGTAAAACAGTCTAAATACAGAGCAACCTGCTGTCCACTGATTGGACAAGAGATGATTCTTTTTTCCTAACCTGGCTGACCTTGCTCAGCAGCATTCTTAAAGATCCTTGCTATTTTCCTTGCCTGTTATGAGTCTACTGGGGTACTGCGACAAAGAATCTTTTGTTCATCCCGATTAAAACAAAACTGGAAATTAATTGGAAGCTGCATGAGAGGAGAAAAGTGCTGCCTCAGCATTTGCTCAGCTTAGGCAAAATCGGACACTCGACGCGGCTACAACAGGTACACGTAGCAACAGACCACCCCAGCCTTGTCTAACATTGCAAAGGGGAAAATTTAAAATGTAATTTCCATTAGTTAAACTGATAAAATAATTTTAGTCTCTCAAAATGTTAAATATGTTAATATTCATTACAATTCAGATAGTACACATCATTTCTTTTTTGTAAGAATTTATTTATATTGTTACCCCATTCTTACATAGCCTGAATTGTTCTTCTATAATCCAGTCATACTCCAGGATTGTTTTCCCTTGCTTCTCCTAAGAAATCGTAAGCCAGCTCTGAGATATCAAAGGCTTTGTGAGTGTTTTCTGATGACAGCAGATACTGAAGTGCACCATCATTCTCTCGGCTCTTTTTCAAAAAGTCATTAATCACCTTCCAGCGAGATGCTTCAGACTCTTCCTCAGCCCACTTGTAGTCGGGGAGGAAGGTGGACTGGAGGAGAGGGAAGACAGAGTCGTGGTACACCAGGACAAACAGAGACTTCAGAAATTCTTGATCTCTCTGCAGGGAAGAGTATTTGAAAATACTTCAGTGCAAATACACAGTGTTGCCAAGCACTTCTGCAGCAGTATTGTACACAGGGGAAAAAAAAAAAAAGAACCCAACAAGAAAACCTCCAACTAACCCCCAGTTCCCAGGATAACAACGGAAGAGATTTGACAGCCCTTTGCTTGTGGTATATTTATATTTCTTCCTAAAAACACCGGCATGTGACAACTGTTCACCACAGCCTCTGCAGGTACAAACTGAGATTGTTGCCATGGCTGCTGGGGAAGTGCCACATCGTCCCTGCCTTGGAAGCCCAGACTCCACTCATTTCTCTACTGCCCTAGGCGGAGAGTTGCAACAATCCCACGCTCCTCGCAGCATGTGGCTCTTAGCAGGAGGTAAGGCCACAGCGTAAGCACTGTTAGTTTACACCTTGACAGCACGTTCTGTGTGTGGCAAGAATTATACCCTTCCCTGTAAAGACCAGTTTGCAAACCCCGGAGACGAAGAATCAGCCTGATATATAATTAACTGAAAGATCCCGAGCACTTGGAACTAGACAAGATTTGTGTGCCTCATTTTCCACACACACGCTAGAAAACCCCCTTCATGCAAGGACACGCAGAGAGCACTGCCTCCTGGAAAACTCACTGACCACCAAGACTCTTCCAGATATGTTCCCAAAGTGCAAGCGCTATGACTGGCATTGAACAGTTCACGTCTCCGCAGGAGATTTAGCAGCTAAGCATCATATAACCATGCAAGGAGGAGTAAGAATTCACCAGGCAGCAATCCTCCCATGGGAGTGGCACATGACAAAGATCAGGTAAAACTGGATGGTTCTGGGATACTGAGGAGTTACTAATTCTTTGAGCAGATCAGCTTTCATTTTGGATGAATGGCCTTGAAAGAGCAATTCTGACTCAACAGCATTTTAGTTTCTTTGTATAAATGGGGAGATCTCATGTATCTGTTCAGCAGCATGCACAACGAATGAAATATCCTGTTGCTGCTCCCAAGTGAAGTGTCTTGGATCAAGAGCCAATGCCTTCAATTACCTACAGCTTCTCTCTGTCCAGAGGATAGGAGGTAGGAAAAGGTACAGGTAAGCCCGGTGACATGGTCAATTCAGTTCTTATCCAGCTGTCCACACGCCAAAATAGGAGATTACAGCTGTCTGAGATAGGGAGATTTGCAGAATTTGGGGGCCTTTTTCCAAGCAGACTGTGGGAGGATTGGAGGTCAGAGATTGGAGGAGGGAAGATTATTTTGTGGGCATACACAGCCCCTTTTGTACCAGTGGAAAGCTTTTACCAGTCAAGTATTGGAAGCACATCATGAAAGGGAGCCACACTCTGGGTATGAGCTTGTAATAGCTTCCCCACTAACAACTGTATACAAACTCTGACACAAAAAGTTACAAGTTAATTTCATATTCCTTCTTCTCCTAGTTTACTGTTACAAATATGGGTAAGAAATGTTAAGAACTGCATTTAGCATACCTACATTTTCTAAATAAATGTATGGTGAGAGGAAAAGTTAACTACCAATAACACTGACAGAAGGCTTCTAGTTTGAATTAGATTGAATATATATCAAAGAAAAACCTGTAATTTATTACCTTCTCAGATCTCTTCAATGTTCTTTCTCTATCTGCCCAAGCGCTCTGAAATGAAATGAAATGGAAAATCAGACTGAGATCACGGAATCACAGAATCAGATTGTGGAGATCTAAAGCGAAAAGCTGGACGTGAGCCAGCAATGTGCACCTGCAGCCCAGAAAGTCAACTGCATCCTGGGCTGCATCAAAAGAAGCATGGCCAGCAGGTCGAGGGAGGTGATTCTGCCCCTCTACTCCGCTCTCATGAGACCCCTACCTGGAATACTGCGTCCAGCTCTGGAGCCCTCAGCACAGGAAAGACATGGAGCTGTTGGAGGGGGTCCAGAGGAGGGCCACAAAAATGATCAGAGGGGTGGAGCACCTCTGCTATGAGGACAGGCTGAGAGAGTTGGGGTTGTTCAGCCTGGACAAGAGAAAGCTCCAGGGAGACCTTACTGCGGCCTTTCAGGACTTAAAGGAAGACTAGAGGAAAGACAGGAAAAACTTTTTAGCAGAGCCTGTTGCAATAGGACAAGGGGTCATGGCTTTAAACCAAAGACTAGATGAAAGGAAGAAATTTTTTTACAGTGAGGGTGGTGGAACACTGGAACAGGTTGCCTAGAGAGGCAGTAGATGCGCCATCCCTGGAAACATTCCAGGTCAGGTTGGACGGGGCTCTGAGCAGCCTGATCTAGTTGAAGATGTCCCTGCTCATGGCAGGGGGGGTGGACTAGATGGCCTTCAGAGGTCCTTTCCAACCCAAACTATTCTATGACTCTATAATTGCATTTTTAGTTGCAAAAATTTCTCTCGCTGAAATCCCACAGTAATTTAAGCTCCTGTTACAGTCCCACTTTCCTCACACTCCCCATTCCTTCCTAGTGCCAGTTTAGTTGATTTAAGCAAACAGCCATTCCACTACATTTTACAGATGCAAGGATTTGGAGACTTGCAATTATCAGAGCCATATAAATGAAATGAAGGGGATCCACTTTTCTGAAAAAAAAAAATCAATCACAACCGAGGTTGATTTTTTTCCACCCAACAAGCATGGAGAAATACAGCCTAACCCCAAAGGCTGACAACTCCTGACAGTAGTATCCTTCCAGCAGAAGTAACTCAGCTGTTGTTGTCTGGTACTAGGACACCTGCAAGGGACTGCAGTGTAAATATGGTGAGCGCTGTCCTGCCAGTCAGAAGCTAAGTCAGCTCCTACGTGTCACGAAAGCAATGCCATCCTAGAAGCCAGACAAAGATTCAGACAGCTAATCCACCTGAGCACTCTCTTGCTGCGGCTACATGGCTAGCAGTGGTCACACTAGCCCATTTATGTCTCTGCATCCCTTCTGCGTGTACTCAAGCATTCTCTTGCAATTTTGAAAGCACTATGACACAGAGATCTGCACATACTTGGAACAGTTATAACTTTTCTACTGTTTGGCTTTTCCATTTATCTTTTCACAGGGTTAAAAAAAAGCTCAAATTTTGCAAATCCTGACACATCAGATGGATTGAATGCGATGTAGATAACATACCCGAAGTGCATCCATCAGGTCTGGTTGATCCATGAGTTGAGGGAAAGTTGCTAAAATAGGATTACAGATTAAATCTGAAACAGAAAACAAACACATTCAAGGCTAAGGAAGAAACAGGATGGTTTTCAAGGTATCAACACATTAAGGTATTCAGTGCGCCCCCTCCCCTCAGAATATTTCAAAGGGAAAATGAGCTGTAATAGTACTCCAGAGCAGCAGGGAAGGTCGAAGAGCTAGCTGCTGCATTCTCTGACTGTAGCAAACTCTCAGTGGCTGAGAAACGGTTAACCTGAGAGACAAAAACCAATTGCTGGTTTATTAGGAGAAGCCAGCAAGCAAGAGACCTTACTGATTTAACCTGAGGGTAGATTGAGGTGGTTTTCCTCATTTCTGCACCTGTCTTTTTTATAAACATCTGAAATTGTGCTGCCTGATTTGGATGTTATGAATAAACACACTTTCATTCTACTTTAATCTGGCTTGTGTTGTGTGTGATTTTAAGACAGCGGGGCAAGCGGCAGGAATCAAAGCTCTTTGTTACCAAGCACAGCAAATCTCGAGCCCCAGTGGCGTAGGGGTCCTGTCATTATTTTAGTTAATGAGACTGTAGATAAGACTACAAGAGTGCTACAAGTGACATATAGAGAAATTTTGGTTGAAGTGTTTTCTTTCTCTTGTGATTTTAAATATTTGATATACACTGTTGTTTCTTCATGTTGAAGTTGATGGAAAGTTTATTAAACACTAACCATTTACTAACAACAAAACACTTAAGGGAAGCAAGCCAGAACTGATTATTTTTGTGAACTATAACAGGCATTTTAAGTTGCCTACTTCTAAAGTGATAGTTGATTTTGAAATAAGAAAAATCTTCTTTTGTTACACCAGAAAAAAAGTAGAAAATGGCTACCAGAACAACTTCTGAAATGCTGGGGTAAAGCCTTTAAATCATTCCAAATGAAGTCTAAATCCAAAGTTTAACTCCAGGAGAGGTCATCAGCCTGATCTATTGTCCTACGTTGTAAAGATCAAACCAAGTAAGTATGGCAGTTCTCAAATGGCCTTTAAAAACTAAGCATTTTCAGTTTCTCTGTGATAAGTTTATTAAAGAAAATACTAATTTATGAAAAGGTCTGACTTTCAGATACTGAAATCAGTATACTCAGACTGTATATTAAAGTTCAAGAAAATCAGGAAGGGAATGAAATTCTGAGCACCTTTGAAAGAGAAACCTGTAATTCAGATGCTTAACTATGGCTAAAGATTGTAAGTTAAAAATACTAGTAAGTGCACAAGCAAATTTATTTGCCATAGGAACAGATGATACATAATTCACTTTGGAGAAGAGACGGGAGAAAAGAAAAGAAAATCACTTCGCAGTACCAATATAAATTCACCTGTAGTACAGTTAAGAAATGTAATTTTTCTATATTTCAAATTGATTTTAAAATGGAGAAGACTATAAACAATTACAGTTCTGTTGAAGAAAGATGTGGAAAGAATAATATACAGAATTGCAAAATCAGAGCAAGACACTGAGTTCTGAAACTAGAACTCTTCCACTTCTGTCTCTCCCTGCTGCATTAGCCAATAAGTAAATAATAATTAAAAATAAATAAAGAGGATGACTTAACCTCGATGACAAAAACATCTGCCTAATCTCTTCTATAACTCAGAGAACACGCATACACTACAAATGAATGAGTAAACCTGTGTGCGTGTCTAATCTCTCATTGCATGGGAGATGAAAACAAAACATTTCTCTTCCAAATAATCCTTTAGCTTTATTTGATTTTTATTTATTTTTATTTATTTAGAAATAGCCCTTTACCTATCACATAGGCTTTTTTTAATGAGAATTTGACTGAAAGCACTTCATTCATACTTCACAGAAAACAAAACTATTCTTGTGGCTTTTGCGTTCTGCGATGTGAACTGATGTCAAACAGGGCAATACATAAGATGCAAGTTGAAATATTACTAGTTTGAAATGCAAACACACCGAGTGGTGGTATTCACAGCAAGAGGCTGTTCTCTTTTATCAACAGGGACAACAGCTTTCTGTTTGTCCCTACAATACCTACAGACTGAAAGTTAAAGCACTGAAATCTTCTACACAAGAAGCGTGACTTCCTAACCCTGTGAGATGGTCAGTCAGTGCCAGCAACACCAGGGAACAAAATTCTACGAGTATCCTGTATCAGTGAGTTTCTCCTGCAGACCCCTGCTTTCTCTTATAAATGGGAGACTCTGGAGAGAGTCATTCTCTTTAGGAACCTGATCTTTCTCCAACACACTCTCCATTACAGAGTTCTTCTCCACAATAGCAATTCTTACCTGTGCTTTGCACACTTATTCTGTCTTTCAGGAGTGCATCACCAAGTATTTGTCGATAAAATATCAAGAGATGGATGTAGCACATACTGCCAATTAACGTTTCTGGTAGCAAACTATTGGGAAAATAAACAACAAGCAGTTCAGATTTTTATTCAAAACTGCTCCTATGAAGCACTGTTCACCAAAACTCGAGGGTAACGACAGCTTCATGGAGATGATTATTAGCTCATATGGGCATCTCCATGAATCTACCACAACTTTTGAAGGTGCACATGGATACAGCCACAACAGCCAGACTCCTGCTGTTGCAGTTTTCAATCTTATCTAAACTTAAAGACTTTTTGTTTGTTTTCAAGAAAATAACTCTAAGCGTCAAACAGAGATCAAGTGCAATATGCAGGTGACATGACCCTCAGATTTTTGCACAGCCAGTGTTACAGGGAAGGGGAGCACTTTAGATCTCTGGGACCACTCTGGGCTATCCAAAATACTTTTTCATTTTATGGCAGCACACACAAATACTTACTTGAGGATGTCTTTTGACTGCGCGCTTAAAGACCTCAGTTTCACTAAAAGCACAGGCTGTTTCTTGAGTGTTATAAACTGATGAAAAACACCACTGCCTGCTTTAGAAATAAATACCTGATATGAAATCTGTCATTTTGAAAGAACATTAAGAATCATATTACAAGAATGGACATATACATTTGGCAAGAGATGTTCTGCTAAAACTGTAATGGTTTAAGGATGGTCTAAAAGCCAGGAGGAATTGAACATCTGAAAACACATCAATATATCAGCTATATTTGGT
Organism: Burhinus oedicnemus; assembly: GCA_008921705.1. Lineage (NCBI taxonomy): Eukaryota > Metazoa > Chordata > Aves > Charadriiformes > Burhinidae > Burhinus > Burhinus oedicnemus. The sequence goes on along the minus strand of VFFE01007110.1, from coordinate 138,413 downwards.
CTAACATAAGCTATTACATCTCTCTAGGATGGTGGGTTCATAATATGCACAGAGTAATGTGTAGGTAAGTGTCCAAACCCAAAAGGTAAAGGCCTTCTATAGCCTGCAGCATATGTCGCTGGCAAATGGATGTTATTACAGCCTCCAGAGGAAAGCCATGGCCACCCTTATTTAAAACACAAGTGGTCTATCATCTGATAGACCCCACAGGGAAGAACCAGTATAGATGTTCTGTAGCATATTTATGCATATAATTTATATGGGATTCATGATACGGGACTTGAAGAGCCTGGCTTGGGAACTCTTTAGACCAATGTTACTGCTGAGCCTTGTACAATCACTCCATAGCCAAGAAGTGTTAAGTGCAGTTAAAGAAATAATTGAATGCATTTATCAGAAATAATCTTCAACCTGCAGACACAGGAAATTACAGAAACATTAGCACTGGCAGATAGTTCTGAATCCCACCAGCCCTAACAATCAACTCTCTCTTACGCAAAACGAGAACACACACGACAAAACCAGGCTGTGGTGACTGCATGCTAATGAGAGCCCTGCCTGAGCACTGCGTGTTGTAGAATAGGTACACCATGTGTTGTATCATTTAATTTTTATAATGTTTAGGAGAAACCATACCTCTTCTTGATATCGATGGGTCAACCTCAACGCCTCTTTCATAGGGAGTACCACCATTTAATAGCAGCTCATACATCCTGTGAAAGAAGAGCGGCGTAGTTAAAATAAAAAGATCTAAGGCTATGTGAGAACGGCACAAACGCTTTCTGAGAAAGAAAGAAACCTGTTATCTCAAATAAAAAACTGACACGGTGCTTGATGTTATGACTAGTATTTTATATGAAATAACTACACCTAATTAAGTAACCAAACCTCAAATGATAAATTTGAAACTTGTATTATATTAGGAAACCAGTTAATTATTTTAAAATAAATTAGCAACATCAATTGTTTTCCACATGACTCCATAGCAATTGTTTCACTAAAATGTTTTTGAGGAGTCACAGCTTATGTAGCAAATTTTATATATGGAAGATTTAAAACATTGAAGAATAATGTAATCCCAGTTCAGTTAAGAGTAAGTCACTGTTGAAACAAGCATGCAATTTCACTCTGTAGATACCATGTTTAACTTAATGAAATAGCAAAACTATGTTAGCGACCAGATTTAGAAGAGATTTAGAGACTTATAGAACAGTAGAGATCTCCTGTGGGTATTTTTTTTGCCCTGTAATCCAAATATATTCAGAATACACACACACACGCTTGGTAAAAACAAAGTATTGCAAGTCTGATTTGCAATGAGTCATTTCTGTAAATTAAGAGAAAGCTTTCCTACATATAATAAAATAGAAATACATACCTTTTATTGTTTAAGATTGTTGGACCCATGAACTAATCATAAATCACTGCAAAAATATAAGCTTATTCACACTCTCCAAGTGAATAGCAAGAGATTCATTTACAACAACTCTTACCTGCTTCCAAGTTGTAGACACCAATCTCCTAATTTTTACATGCGAAAGCAATATACAGCAATGTGCACATAAAGAAAAGCCAGAACTAAAAAGGACATTGTCACTCCCTATTAACTCAGATACTTCCATAGTTTTAAAATTCCACTGAAGAATATTTTTAAACACACAGTAACTTGCAACACTTCAAACCTGAATGTTTGGTCCAGGGTGTAAGTATGAACTTTACTCCTAGCCTAAAATATGCATATACATACACATATAAATACAGAGAGAGAGAGAGAGAGAAGGAAAACATAATAAACTTACTTGGAAGGAACAGGCATTCCATCAGAAGTAAAAAGCTTCAGAAATGCCCAGCCACAGCTTAGCTCTCCTCTTTCACCTGTTGACTAGAAAAAAAGAGATACGTGTGTAAATAACTTGAACAGCTAAACCAGAATGAGTAACTGAACCACAAACATTTATTTAGAGTAATCACATTAAAATGGTAAAAGCCCCAGATATGTGGTAAGCAAACACTGTCACATTCACAGGTGTTTGAAGACATTTACCAAACAGCACACGAACTTTTGCTGAAGTTGATTATCAATGAACATATTTAAGAGATGAGGATTTATAAAACCAAGAAATACACATTTAAGGGAAATCTAAGTATATCAAGCTCCTGAAAAAGAAGAAATGCACAGATACAAAGGTAAACCCCGCCAAACCTGCACTGATGCTCTAAAGAATGCAGGACAGAAAAAAAGAGGGAAAAAAATATACCCAAGGGATTCACCCATCTGATCCCAGAGACAACCATTTCCAAGCCAGTGACCCTGTGCATCGGAAGGCTTTATTCATACTACCAGAGATGGCACCTGGGAAAGGGAGCCGATCCTGCGTGCCAGCCCATCCATTTCCAGACTCCAAAAGCACTAATAACAGGTAGGAACTTGTAAACACTCCAGCTTTCATTTAAACTTATTCTGTAAACAGACGCAGACAACTTTGCAGAATCTTAACTACTCCAATTAGCATAAGGAAGGCCATTATGCCCCACTGGGTCTCCGTGAAGCATCACTTAGCAACATGCTGTTCATCACCAGGACTTACATAGTCCAGTTCCCTACAGATGTACACTCTACTTATCTCCCTGCACAACAGTTCTGCATCCCCACCACGCTATCAGCATGCCTCTCCTCCACAACGCCACAGGCGCTGCACTCTTGCACCCTAAGTTCGTACAGGTCTCGGCAAAAGAGAAAATACAGCAATACTCCCCTTTGCAACTTCTCCAGCCATCTTTTCAGAATTGTTGCCCACCATTTAATACCCTGCTTGCTAACCATTGTGGTTACCCCACTTTCTATCTTTCACCCATGATTTACTTTATTGCCAAGATTCACCTGAGGAAGACTGCAACCATAATGAAAACGTAAGTGTTCAGAAAGAGGCAGCAAGACTTGAGTCAGTCTTGTAGACAAAATGGCTGAGATCTTTCAGAACAGTGACCTGTTCTGAAAAGCCACCGTATCCTCCAAATATTAGTGTTTCTTATGCCCCTGCATGCATCTGCCTTCTATTACAGTAGTTCTTATGGGCCGTACCATCTATTGCATCACTACCCACTGTACTTTACTGAAGCATATCCTAGATAGACAGAATATATCTGTACCAATCGCAGCTAGAAACCAGTGTCCATACTATTTAAACAGCTAAAATTTTCATATATAGCACAGTAGTCTGAAATGAATCACAGACAGAAAAAACAATGGAGAAGTCAAGACAGAATTGGTCCTCTGCAATCACATAAGATCTTTGGCAGACTAAAAGAAATTATTTCAGTGTAAGTAAAGGTACATTCATGTTCACTAGTCAGAAAGTCTTTTACTCTCTAAATATTGGCTAGAATTAACAGTTCCAAAACCCAACATGTCTCCCCTCCCCCCAAGAAGCCAAAAGGAAGACAACCTTATAAGCTGTAAGCTAGAAAAAGTTCAGCTAAATTTCCATTTGGATCTCACAGTTCGCTGCTGGGATACTGGAGCTTAACATCGAATATGGTTCACTTTATAAACCTGTGCTTGGAATGATTTATACTGCAACTTTACACACTTACATTGCGAATATAAGTGATGCCAAGTTCAAATAATATGCCAATATCGGAATACAGAGAGTTGGACCTGACAAAACAGTCACCATCCAGCAAGCTGGGTAAAATGCCTGTTACCTAATACAAAGACAGGGGGGGAAAAAAAAGTGAATGTACCTTTTTTAAAAAAACTTTGATTTTTAAAGGCCATCGAACACATCACTCATTCACCTAAGAAGTCAGACCCAATCCCATTCCATATAAAAGAAAATGATGAGTGGAGAACTAATTTCAGTTGAAACCTTGCTCACCTTATTCTTTATCTTGCCATGAAACACAGCTGTGCTGCCAAGGTACTGTACTCGTGTGTGATGACAAGCTATTAACTTTAGATATCAAAAAGCACTTAATTCCCTCCAACAACACAGCAACAACTGGGGTAAAACATGACAGCTGCTGTGAGTGTGGCTGTGTATGGCACCTGAAACATGGAAGCACGTGCTCTCTTTTTTTTAATGAAATCAAAGCAAAAGTGCCTAGTCTCCTTGCTTCTCCATGGACACCATGTAGTGTGCACCTGGTATCACTCAAAGTTAACCAGTGCCACCGGCTGGATCACCAGTCCCTCCCACTACTTTTCCCTCCCCCCAACTCTCTTCTGCAAAGTGTTTTTGCTAGAACACTTGGTTTAGTTTGCATTCATGCACTTCAGAAGGTCTTCTCTTTTCTGCATGTTCATTTTGACTGCGGTACGTTTTATTTCAACATGAATACCAGACGCAACAGACGTCACTAAATAAGAAGTTGTAAATAGATAGTTACTGGCTACATCTCTCCTTGAGCAAGATACCTACCCTTGGAGAAAAGGTCCACGATTGAGGATTTTTAGGTTGCCACGTAGCTCTCACTGTGTGAATGTTACTTAGCACCTAAAAATATTATAAGTGGTGAAAAAAAGTTAAGGCAACTTTTTCCAGAAAGCTATGCAGCTTTAAGAACATGCAGTATTGTCCCAGATTAATCCAACACTCTGCACACAACAAAGACAAAATTAACACTTTCTCTTCAACTTTATTAGATGGTTTCAGTTTAAAGGACTACAAAGGAAGTTTTCTCTGAAGCCACAGAGCACTTTCCAACCATCCTTGCTTCATATGCCCCAGTAATAGTCCCTTTTCCCCCAAGAGCGTTCAGTGCAGCAGAAAGAAAACCGCCGGATCGTCAGCGTTAGATTCTGTTATAAAAAGCTGCTCTACACGTAGGCACAAAGGAGGACAGAAGATCCGATGGGAGAATCCAAATACAACCCTGACCCAGCTATTCCCAGGCCTATCACAGCAGCGAGGTCAGCCCAGAAAAGGCTCATCTCCACAAACATGAAGGAGCAAAGAGGCACAATGGCGGGGGAACCAAAATTATGGACTCAGAGAAACAGAGCTCCTGCCTCAGCCCCTCCCAGGGCTGCCCAGGACAGCCACCAGCCCCAGGGGCCAGGTGTGACTCCCATCACCATGAGTCAACAGGAGTGCCTCCCTGGATCACCTTACAGACTGAAAGGGGTTACTGCTTAGGGGTATGAGACACTTGAGGGGATGGGAAGGGCATTTTGGGACTCCACATGACTTACTATGGGATGTTCAGGGGAGGAACCAAAGGCAGAAAAAGGGAGGGATCAAGGTGCTTTGGGGAGTAACAAGGGTGGGAAAACAGAAGGATAAGTGTGCATGTCTGGCCATGCCTGGCACCTGATCAACGCAGTCTGTCCTGTTTTCTCATTAAACTCCATTTATAACTATTTTTCTGGGTGAACGGGCTCTCTATTCTGCATGCATGTGTGTGAGTGCACGTCTAGGTGCCAGCAACTAGCCAGACCACAGGTCACTGGGGGCCTACGTGCCTATGGTGAGTGCAAGCGAGAGAGTAAGGGTACATATGTCAGTGTGTGATCACAGGAGAGTATCAAGTCAGACTAATTGGAGAGCAAGTTAAGTGGCTTGGGAGGCAGATTGTGTGTGTGTGTCTCTCTCTCTCACTTAGACAACTGGAGGAGCTGGCTACCGGAGGGACCAGAGCGTGAAAGATCCTGAAAGATCCATACCTCAAGACTTTTTTTGATAGCCAAACAACTTACCCGATTGCCATCAAACAGACAGAGTCGAACATGTCTACTGAGAACCTGTATACTGACTCCTGGGAGAGGAATCATTTTACAGCTACATAAAGTTACAATCAGGGATACTCGAGTTGGTCTAGGATAGATCTGAAATACAGACAACAGATGAAGGATTAAATCTACAGGCTCCTCCTGCATGTGGTACCAGTTTGTGTTTATTTACCGAGATGATCAAATGTAGTGTTCACTAGACTGGATCCTTCTAACCACAAAGCTAGTGTGGTATTAGCAGCAGCAGCAAAACTTCTTCATAAGCCTTTAGCTCCCTTCTAAGGAAATGACTACAAATATTTTTAGTGTGACAGATAGAAGGTTCTATCAAAGTTTAAGAAAGAAATATTCTAAAAATGGTGCAAATCAAGACATAATCATTAGCCAAAATGAAAGAAGATGAAATTGGTGATTTCACAGTGCCTAGCAGAAGTTCATGGTTTAAAAATTCAGACTAGTCACCCATGCAGATCTGCTTCATCCCAGACAGGGAAGGAACCCACAAACTTAAGATGAAACATGACTTTTAAAAGACACCAAACATAACAATTTGTACCAATTTTTTGCCTATCAGAGAGCAGGATGTGATAACATCTACTGCCTAAGGTCAGCTGTTTCACAGCCATGTTTACCCACCAACATGAAATATCACTAGCAATTCACATCTAGAGATGCTGCTATTTCTCTCAAACCAAAAGCATCATAGCTTTCTTACCAGCAATACTCACAGTATTTTTTTCAGAGTTCCACACCAAGTCTTTGAAAGCCAACTGTGATGGAGTAAGTTCAGGCTGCAAAAAGTAACTTGCTCGAAACTGACTGCCTACAACAAGAGTAATTTTAAAAACTCTTAAAATTTTTTATGATCTTTATTGCCACAAAATGAACAACACTCAAAATTCAGATGTGGCTAAGGTCCATTTGAATGTTTGACTGGTCCAAATAAAACCATGGAGAAGCACTGCTTCAAAGGGTACTTCTACTATTTATGTGTTCTGCAGTACTTAGTTTGAGAAGCACGGTAATTTAATTAACAAAAAGAGCTATTGACTTGAAACAGTTTTAAACAAAAAGACTAAGATGTCTAATATATTCGGTGAAGAGACTCCCAACACATCTCCAAGAAAAAGGGAAGATTTCAAAAAAAAAAAAATCATCATTTTCTGCAACATCAACAGGAACTATCTTCCAAAGATGAAAATCTTTGAAATCATTAGGAAATTTGTCATTGACTTCGTGTGGCCAGGATTTCACACAGATAAATTAAAACTTAATTGAAGAAGGAAAAAAAAGCCTTTTATACATTATTTGGCGGGTCAAATGTAGCTTGTGCAGATCACCAATAATAATTAAGCAATACTGATTTTAGTCCAATAGGCTAGGAACCAGGATAAGAAACTCACCACAGACATTTGAGAATGCTGCACTGCCATTATTATGAGAAAACCTTACCTTCTTCTAAGAGCCGGAAAAGTGTGGATAGGCGGAATCCTGCAGGAACTGCTCCTATGGTTGCCAATACCTCTACTGTGTCATTCTATTAAAATAACAAACAAACAAACAGATACTAGTATTCCTGCTATTTAACATCTAATTCTATCCTAATCTAGAACTCTCACACAACAAATATTGAAGACCTGGGGCATCAGTCACCTCTTCTAATCTGAATCCAGTTTGGCCCACCTCCAGGAACTACTTTTTGTTTCATGTATGGACCCAGCCAGCCTCCCATTTTGTTAAATCCCCCTTCCATTTCAAAGCAGCAGCAGAGCAGCCAGTTACAGAACAAAATCACACTCTTGAAAGAAATGGTGTAGCACTACTGTGGCAAAACAGCAAGACATCTCATTTACATCTTCATTCCGACACATGAGCTGGGCTGCAGCCTATTTCTAAAGCATTAGAGAACATTTCTGTAGCATTTCTTGCGACAAAAACCAAGATACAGATGTTAATTAAAAACATTGGTCTGTGCTATGAGATACAGTGTGGTAAAAGGCAAACCTTGCCTACAAAATAATTAACATTATGGTAGATGAAGTTGCTATGTAAGGGATACGCCTACCTCTGTGATAGCTCTTCTTACAGCACTCCAGTGAGAATCTGTTCTGGAAGAAAAATAACGTATTTTTTACAAAATATCATCCTTGTGTGGACAAAAATTTAAACACTAAATACAGGTTTGTCTTCAAATACCAGCATCTTAATAACTATATGTATGCAAGATACTAACAAAGGCATATTTCTAGCCACTAAGACTAACTGATAGACTGTCTCATGAGCTGGAATGTAACTCGATACACGACCCAGTCATTCTTTGATTTTATGACAGGGAAAAACAAAAACAAACCAAAGCAAAAGTCCCCAACAAACCCACTCAAGTAAAAATGTGTCTGCAAACTGAAAAAAAAAGCAAGTGTCTGCTGTACTGAAAAGAAAAATGGAGTCACAAAGAACCAAATACCCTTGTAAGGTATTCTCACTGTAAGAAATCATTTTAGGATCAGACTTAAGGAGGAGAAGGAAGAATGATTTTATACTTATTTGCTTTCACATTACTCCATTTACCTTTTTTTAATTTCAGTTCCATCTGCTGTTTCATCCACCACTTCTATGTGTTCTCCACTTTGCTCTTGGTCTTCTTCATCTTCATTATGAACCTGTAATTCAGATTCAAAAAGGGAAAGTGCTTTATTTCTTCACAGTTCAGTTCTTAAAAATGTTTTCTCCAACCATAGCACATGTTAGTAGTTTAGAAGAGGAAGTTTTCTGTCTGTAATGACTCCAGAGCACTGTCACTGCAGAACATTGCCCTTAGCTCTGCAGATACAGCAAGGGATTGGAGCATTCCTACAAGTAAGCAAGAGAATGCGTTTGCAAAGCGGATTATTTAAAAAGAGAAATATATCAGTATCATGAAGTAAAAAGCTAGCTACTCAGCATGTTCTTTAGTTACATTGTGAAAAGCTCTGCTCCATCTGATCACTCAGTCCAAACGGTGTCCCCACATATGTTCACCACAATTGTACACTGGATATGTATGTGCCTAAGTACATACACTAACATGTAAGCAACGCGAAAAATAAAAAAAAAAAAAGTTACAAAGGTTTAAAATCCATTTTTTAAAAGGTTATCCTGTCTTGAATTACAAAATACTCCAACATTTACATGGACTTGCATTTCCTATAAATTATGAAAAGCCTGAACTAGTCCATAGCAGCTTGGAGTCTTCAGAGTCGACCTTTAGTGACAAAGATTATGACTTTCATATTCAAGAAACTTCTCTGCACTTATATGTCACATCTTCACAAGGTACAAAAATCCTGCTTCTGCTAGCTATCTCCATACACATGTATACAAACATGGTGGTGTTTCCAAATAACTGGCAAAACACTGCTGTGTGTCCCCATGCAAGCATTATGATCAATTTTATGCAGCTGTATTATCATTAATATATATAAAATACCAGAGTTGAGACTAGAACAGAAAAAGGTTGCAGCACACTAACCACAAGATAGGTTCTAGGAACGAGGCCTCTCTCCCCTTTCGAGTTTTCAGCTACCCACCAGCCATCCGGCTTCTTGTCATGTATAAGTAGGACTTCACCTTTCTTTGCCATTAGAAGGAGAGAGAGAGAAACAAAAGACAAACAAGTATTTCAAAACGGCTCTAGGCACAATTAAAAAAAAAACACAAAAGCTTCATTTTTCCCACAACAGAGATCACAGACTAGCATGACAGATCGCGCCACAACAGAAGGTAGCAAAAGGACACTGGACTCCACCAAGCCAAACGTACACCAGGAAAAACCATTTCTCCCCGAATCCCACAAGGAACTGGCAAAATCCCAAAAGCATAGGATTTAATTATAGTTATTGCTTAATACAGAATGATCTGCAGCCAAAACACTTTTAGAGAGACATATTTACCGTAAACGCAAGATCCCCTTCCTGCTGTGCATTAAAGTTTCCAACTGCAATACATTCTTTAACATTTGGATCATCCAACAATTTATCCTCCTCATCATCATCTGTTTCTGCACTGTCTTCCTCCTCACTACTTTCTTCATCTTCACTCTCATCCTCTTCTCCATTTTCATTTTCTGTTTGAGGATCTTTCTGTTGTTCCTCATCCCTACCCAAAATAAATCAAACTTACTTAATTATTATTTTAACAAAGCTTCTTGAAATTGCTGTAAAGCCTCACAATATGGGCTTCTCTGCAAGGACATTATCAAGACACGGAATTTTCATTCCCGTGTTTTACTCTCTGCCCTGATCTGAAAAAACTCCAGAATCCCAATGGTGTTTCCTCCCTAAGCGTAAAGAACACATTGCATCCTCTCCTCTCAACAGCCACATAATATTTCAGCCATTAACCAACACCCTCAGAAAATTCAAGCGAGTCATTCATGACTGCATCAAGAAAACAAGCCCCATTAAGAGCTGGCTCTTCAGTACTTCTTTTTTAAATGTGTTAAGATAATAAAGGGGATGAGCTAACAATTTTTCAGGGTCCTTTCCAACTGCACACGTACAATTCTATAAAAGTGCAGATTATATTTGTTTAAGCTACTTACGCTGCATAATTTGTAGTCACATTATCCTGATCCAAGACAAGACCAAGTTTCTGCAGCTGCTGAGAGAGTTTTAGCAATAGCTTTTCTTCTTCTTCTTTCCTCTGATTATAATTCCCCACAGGTGCAGGCTCATCAGCCTGAGAAAGAACACAACAAATTGCTCAAAGAATCAAACAACATTAAAGTTCGCCTATAAAGTTAGTTTTCTACATGTCTTGTGAGCTTTGACCTTCCTGGGATGCCGTCACTCCCTGTTTAGTGATATCTTTCTTGCCTTCTTACTCTGCCACAACGAAATTTTGTATTAAATTTCAAATCTGCATTCTCCGCTTCCAATACGATGCACTGAGTTGATAAACATTTTATAATGTATTGGGTTGATAAAAATTTTAAGCGCAGAAGTCGTACACAATAAAGCATTAAAAATATGCTTTTAAATAATATAAATGGATCTCTGAGGTCCCAATCAGGGGTTGTGCAGTACTAGGCATTGCTCTTGTCCTGAGGCATGTAAAATCGAAGGAGGCTGGTGTTCTCTAAATTCTCTCCATGATGCATTTTGGAGAAAACCATTAACAAATTTGTCTCCATACCTACTTTTTTCAAATCGCCAAGAGCATTTGTATTCTCATCCACCAATTTCTTCAGCTGCATACATCTGCATTGAAAGCAAGACAAATAGACAGCATTTTCTTAAAATTCTGATAGATGGCTGACCCAAATCATGCATGCTTACTGAAACGTGTAAATTTAGATACTCAGACCTTCCCCCAGCTCTGTGTGCATGCAGCTTGACAATTACGGACACAAGCCCAAACGGCAGCTTAGCTGATTATTCCCTGTGATGTGCAAAGTTCCCACTTAGAACTACCTCAGCCCTCGAGGACTGGGAAGCAGCCAGCCTGGGTGAGAAGTGGCAGGGAAGAGATCTGTACAATTAGGAGAAAAACGGAAAGTTGTACAGGGAACTGTCGGCTCCTTCTTTTTCTCCTCACCTCTCCGAAAGGGCCTTCCGCTGCCCGGGGACCGGCGCCGCGCTCTCCGCCCGCAGCGCCTCCACCTGCAACAAAACACAGACGCCGTCAGCTGCCGGCGGAACCCCGCCGCCCCGCACCCCAGGCCGGGCCGATCCGCCCCGGTACCTGGGCCTGCAGCTCCCGGCTCCGCCGCTGCACCCGCTGCAGCGGGCCCCGCGCCCGCCGCCCCGACATGGTCGCTAGGCAACGGGGGCGCCGCGGCGCTGCGAGAGGCCGTCACTTCCGGGGCGCGCGGCACGCCGGGAGTTGTAGGCGCCGCGGGCCGCCCGCCTGAGGGAGAAGCGGGGGCTGAGCGGCCTCCGACACCGGGGATCGCCAAGCCCGGGCTGGTCACGGCTTGGCCGCTCTCGGGGCTGGCTCCGCTGCAAGGGGCACCCGCTGAACCCCGCTTTGGGCTGCGGGTCGGAGCCAGAAGGGCCTCACCCAGCCCTGGCCCGTTACCTCGGCAGGCCTGGCCTGGGGACTGACAGGCAGCCGGCCGGCCAGCAGCCACCCCGCGGGTAAATGCTGTTCCTGCCCTCCCCGGGGCACCCCGTAAGGCTGCAGTACATCAGCTTCTAGCATGTGCTGGACAATGTGCGTGAGCACACGCTTTGCACTTACTGGTAATCGCTCCCCTCGCCCCAACAAAATGGCACGCGGACAAGGCCACGACATGGCATCGGCAGCAGCAGTACGGCCACCCCCATTTCTAACCGTCTGCCTGTCTCAAGGTTAAAAACACCAAAAGGCACACCATGAAAAGGTACAACGCTGGTAAAGTGGATACAACTCAGCCTGAGCAGCTGTGGTTTGAACCACGCGCTCCTGTGAAGAGCAGCTCTGCTGAACACAGGCGCCCGATCCCGCACAAGTACCACACACATGGGTGTTTGCATTGAAGGAACTTCCGAAGCTCTGAAACTTTGTTTCTACCAAAAAGCCACAGGACCACTTAGCTGGCTACAAATCAGCATTTTGTCATCTTAAGGCATGCCGGGCACTATTTTTTTCTTTTTCCCCAAAAACCTGTAAAACACAGTTCAGTAATATAGTTGAAAACCATCAGCCTGCACAGCGTGCAGTAAATCATCCAGTGAAACACAGGAGCACCCGCTTCTCTCAGACCTGAGGAAATACTCTTCTGGAATTCGGTAGCGATGGGAGGGGAAGAAGGAACACGTTACAGCCTTCTCCACAACTCCTTGTCCAAAGTGCAAGAAGAAATTCAGAATCCAAAGCACAAGCATCCTTCATTGAATTTTCTCATTCGTCCTACCAACGCGCGCAGCTATTTCACCACTTAATTGGCCCCACAGGTTTTTTTTCACATGCATACTTTCATAATAAGATTCATCACTCATTACAAGTGCCTGTAAGGTATGTTTTTACTTATCAGAGAAATAAGCACATCTGGGAACATCGTGTCATGATTTTTGCTAGTTTAATGTACGAGCAGCGCTTCTTGGCGAGGGCAGAGCAGCGTACCTCGGCAGCAGCCTTAAAAGCAAGACAAATACAAACACGGAAATACATTCGGTGTCGTTGTTCCTATACCCTCAACGTTTTGTTAGGTCAGTCTGCTGCAGTTCTTCTGAAGGACAGAAGACAGACCCTCGTGTTCCACGGATGCTGTCCGTTTCCAGCCGCGCTTCGACGCGGTTTTCACCGGCTCCGGCAGCAGTGCGGGGCGAATCCGGTTCTGCTCACGCAACGTCCACCGCGGCGAGGCTGCTGGGGAGGAGACAACCGGAGGGTCGCGGTGACCTCCCGAACTCCCTGCCGGGGCAGGGAGGGAGCCCGGCTCCCGCACCGAGGGACGCACCGAGGGCTCTCTACGGCTCAGGTCGCCTCCAGCTGCTCCCGGGCGGCGTCGAGGCGGCGCTGGAGGCGGCGCTGGCGCCAGCGGAGGAACCGGCGGCGGACACGGCCGGCCTGCCAGCCCACCAGCACCCCGGCGGCGAAGGCGGCCAGCAGCGCCCAGCGCACCACCCGCGGCCGCAGCGACTCCAGACCCATCCCCGCTCCGGCTCCCGTCGGGATCGGGCTCAGGCTCGGGCTCGGCGCCGCCTCCCGCTTCCGCCGGGGCGGGGGCGGGACCGGGACCCGGTAAAGGCGGCGGGGCAGACAGGCGCAGCGTCTGCCCGCACCATGGCGGAGGCAGCCTCGCAGGTAGCGGACTGGTCCGGTGGGGTTCCACCGGAGAGGAGGGGGGTCTTCTCTAGCAGAGGAGGGACGTGGGTGTAGGCGAAGTTGCGGCATCCGTTGTACCACTTCTTGCCTTTACAGCCGTGTCCCGTGGCGAAAGGGACCTCCTTTGAATATTTGCTTGGAGTTTATTTTAAGCTCCAACGCGTACTGACCAGCTCTCTGTGTTTTTTTCCCCTTTCCACAGGATCTCTTGCTGGCAGCAGCATTTGTCTCTGATGCACAGTACAACAGAAATATTCCTTTTAAGACCTCCCCGGAGGCAGTCAGGTAAGGAGGTCTGCATCCCCGCAAACACCCACACCGTTGCACTGGAGCAGGGTTCTGTGCTGGTCTCGCAGGCAACGTGCAGTGCTTTGAGGCACTGAAACTGGGGTGGGGAGAACCAACCACAACTGTGTCCAAAGAACAACAGCCAGCAAAGGCTGGGGACCTCAGGTTCACCAGCTGGGTGCTGAGAGGGTTGGGTGCAATGCAAAGAACTGGATTTAGGCTGAAACACGTATGTTGAACGTGGCTTAGTGCATCTGTATGTTGAGGATGGGAAAGGAAATAAAAACCTGGTTTTTGCTGGAGCAAAAAAACTTAAACTCTTTCAAGCCTGAAACTGCAGCATGCTGTGGGCATGAAGAGTTTGGGAAGCTTGATCAGCCCTCACCTGTGTGGAGAGGGGTGCTGGAGTGTAGCCGTGCTGGGTGTGAGCGGCAGGGTTTTGGTTGCAGGGGGCTACACAGTTGGCCTGTATGGGAGAACAGCCCTGTGTCTGGCAGTCACAGCTGTTACCAGTTGGCTTGGCAGCAGGTGACACCAACCCACGACACCACAGAACTTCAGCTAATCAAAGGAGCATATGGCACCTCTGCTCAGGTATACTTCAGAAAGGGTGGTAGTTGCTAGGGGCAGGAGTAATTAAAAGCTTATGTTAATTGGCAATAAGTTAAGTGAAATTTCTCAAGTCAAGAGTGTTTTGCCTGCAACGGTGATTCTCTTCCCTTTTAGCTGGTGGTAAGAGGCTGAGCAACTTCAGTCAGAGAGGTGACTTTTCCCTCAGGCTTGGACTGTGTTAGGCAAACTATCTCCTCATGTAAAATTTGAGAGAAGGTGGCTAGTGTAGAAGGGAAAGGCGATACAACAGACTACCAGCAAAGCAGTGTGTGAGCTTTAATGACTCCTGTAGCCCTCCCCACAAAACCCCTCCCTTTTACTTAGTTCTCATGTCTTAGCTAATAAAGTTTTTTGAGTATCTTGGAGACACAAGTGTGGTTAAGTATGTTTATTATGAAGGCTTTGAGCAGGTGTATGCTGTTGTGTAGCTGTAATGTCTGTCTGCTTTGGAAAAACAGACTGTGTGTATACAGCCTTGTGCTGCCAAAGTATGCTTAGTATAAATAGTAGAAATAAGCAGGCGTTATTTATGTGGTCGTGTCTTGATGGTATTATTAAGGGTATAATATCATGTCATCTGTATAATCACCTGCCCTGTAGCCATTATGCAGGTGGCTGTTGGGCAGATGAGATGACTGTTTGGCAATGTTGGCGGCTTTTTTATTGGCAGAGGATACTATATGCTCTGCAGATCTGCTCCACGTCTCCCCAAAGGAGCCACTGTTGCATGCCATTGTGTGAAACCTCCTGTGGGAGGCTGAGCTGGATATGTTCATGGTTATTGCTAGCATTCACCAGAGGTTTTGCTGCCGTAGGCAATAGAATACTGCTTAAGCTCTGTATAAAAAACAGTTTACTGTGCAACTTCATGCTTCTCTCTGCTGGCTTTTCTTATCTCTTTGCATTTTAACCTGCAAAGAAAGGGTGTTAGATTAGATTGGACTTAGTTTGTGTGTCATGTGGATACCTGAGCATAGCAGAAGCTTGCACTCAAATCAAGAAACAAGGTAATTATAAAAAGAAAGCAGCTTTACCAAATCTGGATGTTGCCGTCTTAAACTGAACTGAAGAATGCCTGTGTTCCACCTTCCTGGGGTTTTTGCTCCCTGAAAGGGACTATAGTGTCCATCAGCTATTAGACTATAAGAAAGGGCCAGGAAACAAATTGCCAAATCCCTGGCTGGCAAAAATTGCTCTACTGTTACCCTTCTTCCTCCATGATGGTTTGGGACAGCATGTGCTGTTCTTCCAAGATGTATTTTGTGAGCCCATGGGAATGTGCACTGAAGCCTTTGTTTATGGTGCCACTGCCTTATTTCAACAGGCTTTATTATCTCTATAACCACTGGATTATGCGAACAGTCACCTACTTCTTCATCTTTCTCAACCTGTCCCTTGCAGTGTTTGAAGAACCTGCTGTGTATCCACTCCCCTTCCTGGTAAGTTTTCAGTGTAGAAGCAGCAATACAACTGGTATTGCATTGCTTGGTAGAGCAAACAAGGGTTTCTTGCTTGAAGCTAGTTGTCAAAGGTGTTGAGATAATTGATGCTGATATTTCTGTTAATATCTCTTTACTGAAATGGGGACAAAAAAGGGCATAGGAGCTAGACAGGGAGTATGGGAGCCACTGTGGCTGTCAGCAATGACTGATGTGACTGCAGACAAAGTCATATTGCTTTTCAGCATCTCAGAGGAGAATTCCAGTCTTCTATGTGACCCAAGTCTAGTCCTCATATCTGAAAGCAGAAGTGGAATGTTGCCCTCAGGACTGATTTTTCTGCAGCCTTTATTTGTTCTGCACTAGTATGTTTGTGAGAGATGTACTCCTTAAATCCTAAGCAAATACAAATTTACTGGCTTAACCTGGCTGTGGCAGGAAATTTCACAAAAGGAAGCCTAAAACTATTGCTTAGTACCAGATAAGTGAGCCTGTAAAACAGCTGGCAGCAAAAACCCACTGGAAAAACTTTTATACTGACTCTGCCCATTTTTCCTTTGCCTGTACCCCAGCCTGAACATCCTTATCTGTGCAAAGAGGGCTAGCCCCTGCTCTCAGTTGTCCTGACTTGGGCCCCTTCTCTCTCTGCAGGTCACTTCTCTGGTTGAGGTGTTGTGCCTTCTGGTGTTCTTTGGCCGACTGACACATTTTGCAAAAGTCACGCTTCGTAACGTATTCTGGAAGGATACGAAGAACATCTGCATCATGGTTGCAATCCTGGTAAGTTAGGTCTAGCTAGCTGGAGGTAGCTTTTTCCTCCTGTTGCTTTTCTGGTAACATAGGTCTGATGCACAAGGGCTCTACAAGAGCTGTGGCCAAATCAACTAACAGTTGGGCCTGTTCGCACCTGTCGTGTCTGCATCTGTCTTGTATTGGCTAATCCTATTGTCTTTACCATGTAGACATGTTTCCAACATTGCTTCTGGGAATTTTCCTTCTTTTTGCTACAGTTATCCCTAACAGACTTGGCCATATATGGGGTCCTCAGGATATACAACGTGAGCAGCATTAGATGGTCAAGGATTGTGAGGCCCATCTTCCTGATCAACTTTGCAGAGAGTCGCCAGGTAAGGAAGAGGTCTGGTGGGAAGTACCCCTGGTACAGAATCCTATTTTTGGACAGGCTGCTACTTTCTGAGATCTGGGGGATTTAGTAGAATGGTTTTGGGGCAGAAATGGCAGAATTTTGGTTCCTGTGGGTGAAGGTTTCTTTTAGAGGTGGCTTGAAGCAGTAATTTGAGATGGAGAGAAGGGTGCATTCTCACTGGTGCTGCTTGGGCGCTGTGCAAAGTACCATAAGGCTTCTCCCTGTACCTATGGGCTGGGTTATTGCTGTCTAGAGCCCTGAGCATGCTTGGGGCTGGAACTAGAGCTTCTCGCCAAACACAGTGCTGTGATGATTTAGGGAAGATCACGCTTAACAAAGTGTGAGACTGCATGGAGAAGGAAGAATGGTTCTTGTAAGGTCGGCCCATGGGCTGTGCTTAGTTCAGCCTGTGTGGAGAAGCAGCCTCTGTTTGCAAGCAGAGCTAGATGCTGTCCTCAGGAGGTGCAAACATGAGAAGACGAGAAAACTGTTTCTCCCTGGGTCAGGTTACTTATTTCTAGAATTCTCCTAAGCAAGTTAAGCACAAATGTCATGCTGTTCTCAGAAACTGAACTTGTAGTCCAGATGGGTGATTTGGACTATGATTCCTCTTGTCATGGGGAGATCTTTACCCTGCTGCCCCAGACCGTTCTGGTCCTGAATTACAAATGAATAAACTACTGTGGTGCAGAGGCCTGGGGGAGGGAGCAGTCGAACTCTTAGGCTAAGAGCATGTGTTTTGTGGCCTGGAGTGATGGGCTTCTGTCCCTGGCAAGTTCCCTGGAGCAAGAGCATCTCAGCAGTGCCACAGGGCCCTCTGCCCCTTGGCTAGTTGAGTTAATGATGGTATATAGATAGGGTCTTTTGTTCTAGCATCTCCTCTGGGGGATGAGGAGGAAAGGTCTGGTAGTCTTGCACAGGTTTTAGCAGAACAGAGCTGGCACATCTGGGTCAGAATCGCTCCTGTCAGGTGACAGAAGAGTATCTGTGTCCCACTTTGCTTGCCTGTCCCTGTGTAGGTGTTTGATCCAGATGGGATGGTGAGGGGAGAAATGGGTACCACCTTGCCTCTAAATGCTTCCCTTCTCCCTGGCAGATTCGGAGGGCCTTCCGTAGCATCCGCAACACGCTGCCAGAGATCACCTACGTCTTCTTGCTCTTCATGTTTAGCCTTCTCATGTTCTCCCTCATGGCCTTGAAGCTGTTTGGTGAGAGGTGTGAATACTTCTTTTGCTCAGAGCTGAGTGGGAAGAATGTGTGTGATACTTTTGGGTAGGAGGGAATCTGGCAATGCCAAATGATTACTAGTGAATACAAGCACTGCTGATACACCCAGTTCCTGTGGTGGGACATGTGATCTCTGTGCTTAACTTCAGATTGTCCTTTTCCTCCTAGGAATCTCCAGACAGCAGAAGGGTTGCCGTATTTCAAAAACTACCTAGAAATTGTGTTTGACCTCTATGTGCTGGTGACGACAGCAAACAGCCCAGATGTCATGTATGTATACTGAGCTTGCAGTCTTTCTATTGTGAATGCTGGTGTCCTGCTCCTAGTGGCAGGATCTCTGGTTAGAACATTACTGTGTTTTGCACAACAAGGTATTTCAGAGCAGCAACAGGGCTTTTACTCTTCCAGCCTCCAGGGGCTTCATGAATTGTCAGCCATCTGTTGGTTTTGTTTTTTTTTAAATGTCTCTGAACCAGAATCCAAGTTTAGGAAGACTTTTAGACAAGATGCATTAAAAATACTGCTTTCCAAATGACCCAGTAACTGATAAAGGCTTAAACCTGAGGGACACATACACTCTTTGATTAAAACCCTTTTCTGGAAAGGAAGGGTGTGCTTTAGTGACCAGTTATCTTATTCTCTCATAATATTTGCAGGGTTTTCCATGCAGACTTTTTTAATTTACACAGCTGTGTTAAACTTATGTGAAGGTTGGGCTTTCCATCCTTGTTTATTCTAACTGGGTTCCCATTTCAGTTTGTGCTGTGAAGGTGCCATCAAATAGAGGGGCAGGGAGGAATGGCATGCTTATTTGTGTGCTGGAGATTTACTGAACAGTTACAGGGACGCTGGGCATTTAGACTGAGAAATGCTGCTAGTACTCTTAGAGTAAGAGGAAGGGGAGATCTGAGTGTAAGCTTACGACAGAGACATCACATTGAGACTCTGTGCTTAGCCCCATTGACAGAAATATAATGTTTGTGCTCTCTCTTCTGCATCCCTTCAGTCAGGGCCTGATAAATGAGGATGAAAACCTAGTGGAAGAAAATTGTTCTCTGAGTTAATGCACAGTTTTTAGATGGTGTTTGATCTGGCTATCCAAAACAGTACTTAGAAATCCATCTAGAAGACTGTTTTCTTGTGGTTTCTCTTATTTGCCTCTTTGTCTACCTAGCAAGTAGCAATCTCTCTCCCCTTCTCCAGGATGCCAGCATTTGACTTCAGCTCATGGTATGCCCTGTTCTTCATTGCCTTTGTCATTGTCAACACTTATATCTTCATGTCTCTCTTCCTGGCTGTTGTGTACAACAACTACAAAAAACATCTGAAGGTAATGTTTGGAGGGGTGAATTGTGATTGGTGACTGCCTGCTGTTCTATATAACCTTGTAAGGAGGCATCTGGCTTTCCCTTGGAAAGCGTCTGCTTCTGGAAGGTGTGGAGAAGGGGATACAGCTTCTTGCCTTTGCTGATGCTCTGCAAATAACAAGCACAGGTCCACCTTTCATATCATGGGGATTGTTGCAAGTTCTGCTTTTAGCATTTAACAATGAAATATTATGTGGTGCTGTGGACCCAAGAAGTTGCAACAGATAGGAAGCACATGTCTCTCCATTATTGCTGTTAGAGGCTTAGTCCTAGCCTCTGATGTCTCTATGCAGGAGACTGGTTTTAGTTGGCTGTAAGCGCAGAGCACACTTTTTCTGCCACTGCATGTGCTCCTAAAGCAAAGAAAATGTAAAGGGAGGTCTAAGTAAATCAGAACTCTTGCTTCTTCCATCCAAACTGACTAGGTGAAGTTCAGTACTTGTGATCAAAGGGTGAGAGCTGGAAATTTGTGGGTGCTTTCATGAGGGGATTGGCTCTTTCTCAGCAAGCAGTCTGCTAGGTCTTCCCAGAGGCTGCAGTCTCCCAAGGGTATAAGGTTATTTAGCCTGCTTGTAATCGTGTGCAGAAGAGGATCTCCACCCCTGATCTCAGCAGTATTCACTTACAGATGGGAAGCATGTGTGGACGCATCCTCTTTGACCTGTGCGCTTGCAGATCCTGTGATCTTTGAAAGATATTCCCCCCATCTCCTTCCTGTCAGACAGTATCCTTTTGTCTTGTCTTCCGGTTTTTCAGTGCATCTCCCAGCAAAAAACAGTCTAGTAATCCTTCCAGAGTGCTGTGCAGAGTGGCTGTGGTTGCCTGTTAAATAGCATTTCTCATCATGCCCATTGACTGTGCTGTACTTTGTGGCTAATATCACTCCAAGTGTGTTCCTCTGAGTCTCTTCTTTCATCTTTGTGCCATGAAAATAAGATTTTTATTTTTTTTTTAAAAAAAAAGAGGGGGAAGGGTGACTGAAGCTGCCTGAATCCTGATACTCTGTCTAGAATGAGATCCGTAAGCTTGCTTACATGAAGCACCGCAAGATGATAGAGGCCTTCAACCTTCTGAAGGAAGAGGAAGGAGCACAGTTTGTGGTCAGAGAAGCCCGGTGGAAGCAGCTCGTCAAACTGGTGGCTCCTGATATCAGCAACTCCCACCGAGAGCTGCTGCTTCGCATCTCAGATGATGAGCAGAAGGGTTTCATAGGTGAGCAGTGGGGCACTGGTATGTTCAAGGGATTGGGGAGGCACCTGGGGTCAGGAGCCTGATGCTTCAAGGGTTTTGGCATTGGGACTTGTGGTCTGTAATGGACCCAGAGGGACACCAGGTCCCTCTTCCTGCTTCCCTCCAGATTGCTTAAGTCCTGAAAGGTTGTTCTTTCTGCCTGTGCTGTAGCCTGTGTCATGTATGCTGTGGGCAGCTCTTCATGGCCACTTGACACCGGGCCAAGCTCACCATGGAGAATGGGACCTCCTGTTCTCAGCACAGGACAAGGAAATCCTCCCTTGTTATCAGATTCCTCCAAGCAATGTGGCTTCCCACACATTCCTCTGGAGCCTCTCACTCTGTTCCTGCTGGAGACAGGCTATCAAGAGAGATGGGTCAGTCTCTTCATGCTAGATCATGCCCATCCTGATCACTAAAGGTTTGTGTTGGTTGTTGGCCTACGGCTTGAGCCAGTCCCCCAGGAATGGGGCAGAGGAGCTGCTTGATTACTGAGTTCAGGCTATTCTGTGTTGAATACTGCTTAGGGTATATGCTTTGCCTGCTGCAGTGAACAGATATTGAGTCCAGATGGCTGTAGCTTGTGGGCATATAGGTTTGTATTTGCCAGATGTTGTCTTTTTTTAATGACAGCAGACTGATGTGTAGTGCTCTCCCCTACTGCAGACAAGAAGTCCTTTGTACAACTGGCAGATCTCCTCAACATCCAGGTGATTACCCTGAAAATACGCAGCCATCCACTGGGGCAATGGATGCCTCGTGTATACAAGTCAGCATTGAGTCAGTTCCTGCGCAGTATGGTTAGGCATAGGTAAGCCTCTACTCGTGGAGCAAGCAGCTCTTACCATTCAAAGCAGTGGTGTTGCAAGCAAATGCTCAGCTGGGTGTCATGCTGGAAAGTGTGAACTGCGTTTAGGCAAACATTGGTGGTTCTGTTTTTAAAAGTGTTCTGTGGACCAGCTCTGCTCTTAGCCTGCCTTCAGTGGTGCGGAGAAACTAGACTTGGCTAATGGCGAGTCCACACCTCTTCCAGTCCCACTTGTTCAGCTCCTCTATAGGTGCTGAGTGTAAATGGTTTTTACTGAAAGCAGGAAGTGCTTTACAGCCTGCCTTGAAGGACCAGACTAAATGCTTCACTTAAAGGTGATCTTACGTCAGTAGTCTCTGCTGCAAAGCTGCATTGTGCTGTTTCATGAGCTCTTACCAAGTTAGCACTGTGAGCTACTAGTGCTCTGTTTCACATCTGAGTCTTCCCAAAATTGCAGAATCGCCGAGGCTGGAAGGAACATCTAGAGATGGTCTAGTGTAACCCCCTCCCCTGCTCAAAGCAGGGTCAGGTAGACTAGATTACTTGGGGCTATGTCTACTTGGGCTTTGAGTATCTCCAAGGATGGAGACTCCATAACCTCTCTGCAACCTGTTCCAGTGTTTGGCCATCCTTGTTTTTCTGGTGTTTTAGGGTTTTTTTGGTTGGTTGGTTTTTTGTTTTTTTTTTTTAAAAAAGCGCTTTTTGTTTAAATGGAAAATCCAGTATTTCAACTTGTGCCCCTTGCCTCTTGTGCTTTCACTGGATACCACTGAGAAGAGTCTGGCTCCATCTTTTCCACACCTTCCCATCAGGTATTTATACATACATACTGAGATGCCCCTGACCCTTCTCCCCTTCAGGCTGAACAGTTTGTCAGACTATCCTATCCTTTAATCGGTTTTGTGACCCTTTGCTGCACTTGCTGTAGTATGTTCATGTCTGTTTTGTACTGGGGAGCCCAGCTGTGGACACAGCACTACACATGCGGCCTCACCAGTACTGAGTAGATAGGAAGAGTGTTGTGAACAGGTCGAGGGGAGTGATTTTTCCTAATGTAGCGCAGGATGCTGTTGGCCACCTTTGCCACCAGGGTGCATTGCTGGCTCATGTTCAACTTGACAACTAAGACCCCCCCACACACACACCACACACACACACCCCGCCCCAGATCCTCTGCAGAGCTGCTTTTCAGGTAGTTGACCCCCAGCCTGCACTGGTGCCTGAGGTTATTCCTCCCTAAGAGTAGGACTTTCCATTTCCCTTTGAACATGGTGGGATTCCTCTCTGCCTAGTTCCCCAGCCTGTCCAGGTTCCTCTGACTACAACGCACCCACCTGGTGTAGCAGCCACCTCTCCCAGTTTTGTCCTGTCAAGACTCATCCAGTCTTTCTGTTTGAGAAATGCTGCTTGGCTTGTTAGAAACACAGTTGCCATCAGTCTCCAAGAGCTTGTTTAACACTGAGAACATTGGCAGTGGTGTACCTTGATGGCTTGTTCTCCGCTTTGCGTTGGACTTCAAGGGCAAAGCTAAATGCTAGTAACTTTCCTAAACTGTCGGGTTTGGAGAGAACTTATGGATAAAGGTAGTTTACCTAAACGACAATGTTTGAGAGAGGAGACAACGAACTCCTGAAATAACTGTGTAACTTTTACCTTCTTGGGAGTGGCAAACTGATTTCTCTTTTTCTTCTTGCAGGGGATTTGTTTGGACTTACGATGTCATCATTCTAATAAATGCTATCTTCATTGCTCTGGATGAGGAAACCCCCTATATTTCTTATGCAGAGTGGGTCTTCCTTGCTTTGTATATAATTGAGATACTCCTGAAAGTGTACACTTACGAACCGAGGGCATTCTTTGGCAAAAATCAGTTCTGGAACTGGTGAGTGGGTTGAACATTTGTGTTAAAGGTGGTGTGAAGTGTGGTGAGATCTTTGTGTTCAGCCTCTCAAGAACTTGAAAGCCTCTACTTAATTTCATGTGCCAGCGTGTAATTAAAATGATTGTATGCATCAGAGGACACTGTGCTCTTTCCTGGCTCTAACAGAGACTACTGTTCTCTACTCTGCTCTGCTAGCTCAGTCAAAGGTGACTCTGCAGTGTGTGAAGGTAGTGGCTAGGCAGGGGAAAGTGTTTTGCTAATCAAAGGTTTCCCTACAAATAGTTTGCGATGATGCCGGGCTGCCTGGCACAGGTGTGAGGAAGAGGGGTTACTGCTTTCATGTGTCATGTGGCAGCTTAAGCGCCCATTCTCTGTTGCCGCAAACCTAACAGCACTGCCTTCCCTCGTGCTAGGTTTGATACCCTCATCATCTTCGCTGCCTTGACTGCAACGATACTCAATGCCACCCTGAAATCGAGTAAGTGCAGCTTAAGCAGTCTGCATGCATCTGGGAAACTCGGTGGTCTTGAGTTGTCTTGCCGTCACCTTGGGCTTGGGATGCTTTTTGACAGGGCAATGAATTTCCTATAGGGTTTCTAAGAACTAACCCAGTCTTTTTTTTTTTTTAAATAAATACCTGTTATAAACAGTGTTTAACAAGGACATAATCGCTTTATCTGTACACTTCCCTGCTTATTTTTCATAACCAAAAAAACCCTCTTTTTGCTTTCTCAGCCACGAAATACAACAGCCAACAGATCCTGGACATTGTCTTCATCTTAAGGGTCCTCAGGCTAATAAGAATCGTTGACAGCATTCAAAGGTAATAAAGAGAATGGGTTAGGGATAGGGGTTTTGGGGCAGGCTGTGTCAGAGGCTGGGTGAGACAGTGCCTTGAGTTGCTCTGCATGGTTGCTTTGGACTGACTGTGGCCACTCGACAAAGCATCCCAAGGCCTTGTCCCAGTGTGCCTGGGATGAGCGCAGTTGCTGCAGCCTCTCTGAGAGACTTACTTATGGCGGGAGCATGTGCTGGATGGGATGTGACAATAAACAAGCATGGACTTTAAAAGAGCCTCCCCACAGCAGGTGTTGTCATGAATCATTTCCTGTAGGTTCCGGGTCATCATGAACACGCTGATAAACATTGTACCAACAATGTTGACGTTTGGTGGGCTGACGCTGGTAAGAAATCCTGGTATCTTAGCTCAAAGCACTCCAGTTTTACAGGGATGTGTCTTAAGTCTCACACTCATGCTGTTTCCAAGAGGATAAAAGCAAATGTCTGGATGGCAAGCCTTTGAAACTGTAAGTGTCCATTTGACTCTTGGTCATTGCACATGTAGATGTGTGCAGAGTGGTTGGGTTCCTGCTAGTTGCCAGGTCAGGACATCCTTCTTTGCTCCACAGGGCAGTGCAGATGTTCTGTGTGGTCTGGGCTTACACTGTAAGGAATCAAACTACGGTTTGGGCAAGAAGCTGCATGAAAAACCTGTTTCTCAAATAATTTCCTAAAAATATGTTTTTCTCTTATGATTTGAGAATACTTAATTTCCATGTATTTGGGCTGTAGTTCTTGGGTCTTTATTTCTGCCTGGTAATTGCTCGATTGGCTTGGGTCTCTTGGACTCTGTGCTGCTCCTCAGCAGCTTGCCATGCTGATTAAAAACTGGAAAACCTGCTGGAACTCCTAAACTTGCCATGGGTCTTGCTGTTCACTGGAGAAGCAGGCGATGGGGTTTCTCTTCCCAGGTTGTGTACTGTGTATTTGCTGTCATTGGCATGGAGTTATTCCATGGGAAAATCCAGTTCTTCCCTGCAAACTCAAATGCTCCTTATGCCCTGGAATGCGGAAACCCAGCTCTCAAGGATTCTCTGTTTGCCCGTGGGAAATACTGCAAGAACAACTTCAACAACTTTGCATCGTCCTTCATCGTCCTGATGGAGCTCACTGTAGTCAATCAGTGGCATGATATCCTTTGTGGTGGAAGGTCCAAACTAGAGCTTGGTGATCTGTGCTCTTCCCCTTGCATTGCATGCACCCATGCGTGTAGTGCCAGACAACAGAGAAATGGTCCCTGCAGAGGCCTTTGTTCAGAAGGTCATTGCTGGGCAGCGTTATCTGGTTCCTCCCTTAGTGCTACTCTGCAGCAAGATGTTCTTCTCCTTTAGCACTCTTGCCCTTAACTCCCACTGTACTCTTTGCCAATGGATTTGCCAACGTGACAGTTCAGCCTGCAAAGCTGTATTTCATTGCCTTCCACATCGTGATGGTGATAATTATTGTCAAGTAAGCTTTGGGTTGCTCTCCTCCATTTTGGAGGGAAGAGGGGCTCTGCCCTGGGCCAGGGTGCTGCTGATGGTCCCAGGGTCACATGCAGTGTGACACTTGGAGACAGGCAGGACGTGTGTCATAGAGGAATCTGCTGCTTCTATTCTCATCTCCACTGAGTGCTGCTCTGATTTAGACCTCCCCATCTCCAGCAGAGGAGGGGTTGGAGTGCTGGGGAATGAGCCTGGGAATACTGAGACAGTAGTTGATGCCCAAAAGCAGGGGGATGCCAGTAAGGAAATGCTGCTATGTAATTCTGCTCATCATTTCTTTTAGTATCTTTGTGTCGTTCATTTTGGAAGCTTTCTTTGTGGAGTACTCCCTAGAGAAGAGTGAAGTGGAAACAGCCATTGAACAGAAAATCCAGGAGCTGGGAATGGGAGTTCAAGAGTAAGCCCTCCAAAAGGGTCATGCTGGATGTGGCTGGCTTGGCACATCTGATGGGGGCTGTGGGGCTGCAGGAAAATGCCACCCTCTGTCCTGAGGTGTGAACCGAGACTCCTCTTCCTTGTCACAAAGTTCTTGCTAACCTGTCATGACCATGTAGACTTGGTCTAGATGTTAGCAGGAGGCTGCTCCTGTTGGCCTTGTGTCTGCCTCGCTGAGCTCTTCCAGCCCAGGGCTGTTGCCTAGAGGACAGGAGAGGTGCTGGAGGCTAACACCATGACTGGTGCTTGCCCTGCCCCAGGGAATCCATTGGTGCTGGGTATGTGTGCTCCCCTGGGGTAACTTCTGGTAATTCTTGTGTAGGGATGAGCTCTGGGATGAACAGCTCCTTGACAACATGGAGAGTGCTGAGCACAACCTCGAGGAGGAAGGTGGAACAAAGCCACAGTCTAAAGGGCTGATGTTTAAAATTGCCTCCAAACGTAAGTGCAGCCCCACAGTGTGCCCAGTCTTTGGTTTAAGGGGCCAGTGCTCTGAACTGTCCCTGATCGTAGCCCTCTCTCTGGGGAAGCTCCCATGCACTTCTGCTTTCCTTTGGGCTATAAAAGCAACTAAAACCCAGCTGGAGATTTTTAGAGAACTGTGGACACTCTAATGATTGCTGTTTTTCTATTTTTGTAGCAAGTCCTTTTCCTCTTTCCTACCTAGACTCTCCTGTGCACACTTGTCTTCAGTAGCCAGTCTATGAAGATGCTGCCTTGGTGGCGCAGGTCCTGCTGTTGCCAAGAAACCCGTCTTCTGCTTTTCTCCTTCCTGTATGCACTCTGTGTTCCTCCTGGCTTGGATCACGGGGTGACTATATGCTCCTTTCCTCTAGTTTAATGACTACTTTTTCTTCTGGCTTTCTTGCTGTACCTTGGCAGTTCCCCAATCTTGTGTGTCTCAGCATGGCAGCTGTTTGGGATCACAAATCCATTGAAGGACACATGGGACTAGAAGTGCTTAAACTCTGAAAATAATGGTCTTATCCTTTGCAAGCGCTCACAGTGCTTAAAAGTATATGGGGTAAAATACCAGGGAACGTAATTTGGGGCATTTGTGTTCTTGCCTGTTTAGTGTAAAACTTGGGGAGCAGTCTTTGAGTAAGAGCTGCCTTAAGGTAGCCACTACCTAACTTCTGCTGAGGAACAGGAATGGATGCTTACAGTGACTTTTTTTTTTTTTGGCCACCTGCAGGGTACAGGACGGTTGACGCTCTGCTCCAGCGTATGTTTGAGGCAGAGATACCCCTTGAGGATGAAGGCCCTTCATTTGAGGAGATCTTAAACTTGTCCCCCACCTCTGCTGTACCCAGTAACCTGACTTCTGAGCGTGGGGCGTGATGGGGGCAGTTGACGAGGAGAAGCTCATTCTCAGCTGCCTGGGTCTCGAGTGTTCCCTGGCCGGCTGCCTTCACACGTGTGGGGGCCAGGTCACTCAGTGGAAGGGGCAGCTGATGCCAGAAACGGCTTCATCATGTAAAAAAGGAGCTTTATCTCATGTAAAGTCCGGTATAAATGTTGAAACTGGAAATACTCTCATTGAAAGCAGAAGGAGAGTGATGTATCTGACTGTGCCAGTCGAGTAACGGTGCCGTATTCAGTATGTTATGAAATACCTACTTGTAACTGGAACCTTGTATTACAGCACTTCTATATGCGTATATGGACCACCATAAGCTGAATTAAACAGCTCTTGAGTACATTAAATTCAGCAGTCTGAGAAAATGACCAGTTTTCGTAGCATTAATGATGGGAGCGGGCTGGGTGTGCTGCAGCATATCCTCACCCTCGTGGGCTGTTAAGAGGCACGAAGCCCTGGACGCGGTTACTGACCCATGTAAAGACGGGGCAGCCCGCTATCGCCTCCATGTTCGTTTGTAGACAGCTCTTGCTCACCAAGACCAAGGTACAGCGAATAGCGCTGTCTAGACCTGCCCTATGCGACCTTTAGCTTTGCTAAATCGGAACTTATTATTTTATATAGTGATTTTCTGTCCCCCCGCCGCCTCCGCCCCACCTGGCGCCGCGGATGGCGGGAGCAGCCCCGGCCCAGTGGGCGGGGCCGCGCGGCCACCCAATGGCATGATAAAGGAAGCGTGGTCTCCCGGCGGAAGCGGGCGGGATTGGCGGAGCGTGGCGACCAATGAGAAGGCGGCGCAGGCCCGCGGCGCGCCTGCGCGGCGGGTTTGAATCGGCAGCGGCGGCGGTTGGGGCGGACGGAGGATGGAGGGGACCGTGCGGTGAGAGGGAACCCCGGGACCGGGACCCTCACCCTCTGGGGCCGCTGTGTGCGGGGAGGGCGCCGGGGACACCCGGACCCGTGCGGGGGGCGCGTTCGGGCAGAGG